>JACEVL010000087.1:0-468590 GCA_020284085.1 Aporrectodea caliginosa | reverse complement strand
TAATCGCTGTATAGCGACCTATATTACTCCACATGATGTACTAAGGCCAAAATTCTGGTATTAACGCATCGGTTAGAGACAGTTTCAATATTTATAGGTGATTTCCCGACATATGATATTTTATAGTTTCTATCAGAAGTTCGTAAATTTTGGGTCAGACGTTCTGAATTTTTACCCTGATTTTATTATGGTATAAGCTTACGTGAACTGTTATTATTAAGGATAATACTACGTCGCACTTAAAACCAATCAGTAATCCCATTCTTATATAGCATCGGTTGTCGTCGTTTTAGAGGTGTCTAAATACGAGAGACGGTCATGTGTACGAAATGTGAGCAATTTCACTTTTCTTAGTCTCGACATATGAAGGCTGGTGGACATTTTTCTCCCTCACCGCCTTATCTTCCCAGCGACCGCATATGTCCAATGTAGCCGCATTTTGCTAGTGGGCGCTATGAACCCCAAATCCTCTTTCTGACCTGGTAGGTAGGATTTGAACTGTCGACCTTTGAACATCTGACCTTACTTGCCAAACCTGGTTATTGACCAATATATACGGATTGATTCTGGTTGATGCGCTATAGAAGTATGGGGCGCGGTGGTGTAGGGGTATGTTCGGTGCCTTGCAGCTGGAGGGTTGCGCGTTCGAATCCACCTCAAGCCGCCGCGTAGGGGACCCTGGGCACGTCCTTCACTCGCAATTGCTCATGCGCTTCGGCGTGAAACTCAGATTCAGTGTCCGCGCTGTAGTCGGGAGCGCCTCTGAGTAGAAATCTTGAAGGGCGCTATATAAATATCTGAAATGAATGAATGACAGTTACTAATTACAATTACATTTTCGTTTTTCCTTGATCGGTTGGAGATCTATCGAATGAAAACTAGCGCATTGTGACAACGGTTTAACAGGGAAGTCATTAATTAGATTGATAAGAATAAATAAAATTAGAATACATTGCATTAAATAAGGCTTCGTAAGATTATATAAGAGCCGACCTTTTCTCTATTTCCTTTGATCAGTTCCGCAAGCGCCTGAAAACCTCTTTCTTCACCAGTGAAGTCGGGCCGGGAGCGCCTCTGAGTATGAGTGGCGCTATATAAATACTCGATTACGATTACGATTATAATACACAAGATTACATTAAATTACATTGCATAAGAATGCATTGAATTAGAATACATAAGATTAATTAAATAAGCTTTAATAAAATTACATTAAATTAGATTACATTAAATTGCCTTAGCTTTCATTAAAAATAAGATTGCATTATTTTTATATTTTTTACGTCCTTCTCACAATGAAGCTCCAATTCGCACATCCCACTGTAGGCCCCATTTTCTATGTCCATTAAACGGCTATCATGTCCCATCCTTATATAGCGTAGATTGAGACCGTTTTAAAGGTGTATTACAGCGAGCGCTCTAACCAATCGGAATGAAGGTCTTGTTCAAGGTCCTTACACGATAACCATCACAGAAGACAAGGCTCGAACCTTTACTCTTCGCCTTTCAAGGCGACCGCGCTAACCAATCGGCTTGACCCAAAAGCCGTTTACATATTTTATCGGAAAACGTTTAGGGGGTTGCAGCGTAGTAAATGGAGTGACTAAGGAAGCACGATCATGGAGCACAGCTTAATTATAGTATTACTAATAATAATTATTAATAATAATAATAATAATAATTATTATTATTATTATTATTATTATTATTATTATTATTATTATTATTATTATTATTATTATTATTATTATTATTATAATTTTTCTTTATTGAAGCGCCTGACAAACGCACTGCGCTGTACATTTACATGTTATGCAATTGAAATCTTAACTACTAACAGAACAGACAGCCTGCAATACAACGGCGCTAATAGCAGCCTACAAAGCATATCCGCCCAACGGGGGCTCGAACTCGGTACCTCTCGGTCTCTGTGCCAGATGTTATCCAATGTGCCACGGGCCCCCCATTATTGCTCATGAGCATTACATAACTTCAGTTTCGATATACAAGGTTTCCTTAACCTAATTCCAAGAAGTGGCTGTGAGTATGAAGTGTTGACGACCTGATTTTCTTAGCCTCGGTATACAGTGGTTCCCCATGAAACAGCACGATGAGTATGAAATATTACAGGCTTCATTTTCGTAGCAACGGTATATGTTGGTGCATGACCCGACCTCTTCTAAATGAAAGTGAAGAGTCATTGTACTCATTGCAGCTGTCCTTGCTAGGTGAGCCAGCGTCTGGAAGAGAATTTCTTCGCCATTAACAGAAGGTTCATTATACACCTTTAAAACATTTCCAACCGGATCTATATAAAGATGGGAATGCCAAGCGATGATAGGTGAATTCTCTGACCAAATTTCTGTTTGTGAGTGACACGCGTTTGTAAATATATAAGATTTTGTCATTTTTTTATAGTGTTACATTTTCTTATTGTATTGTATTGTATCTAAAGATTTATTCAGAAACGCTCTCAGCACGAAAACCCCGGGGGAAAAGAAACGTCTTTAAAGAACGAGAGACCAAAGAGGAAAAACTAGTCATTAGTTTAGCCCTTAATGAGGGGGAAGGTCATTCCAAGTAGAGGGACCAACCACAGCAAATGCCCGGCGTTGAGCCAAGGCAGTCCTAGTCCTAGGAACAAAAAGATCCAATCAGCAGAGCGCAAGAAACGAGATGAGGTCGCAGATATCGGCTTTCGCATATAGTAAGAAAGATATTTTGGGGCACTGCTCAGCTGCGCCTTTGAGACTGGAAAGAGGATCTTATAATGAAAGAGGATCTTAGCCGTTGTTATATATTTATGTTCTTCTTCGTTTTCGTTTGCGCATGCGTTTTTTCTTTAGTTGACTAAAACTTTAAAGACTCGGTTGGTTTTTGAATCATTATCAACAATCGACAATCAGCGTGTGACAATCCACTCATTACATAAATGAGCATCGCGTTATTATATAGCGTCACTTGACATCGTTTTAAAGGTGTCGAACCACGAATGGCGGTCATGTATGCGAAGTGCGAGCCACTTCCTTTTTCCTTGATTCGGCATATGAAGTCGGGTGGACATTTTTCTCCCTCGCAGCCTCATCTTCACAGCGACCTATACGGCCAGTGTATACCCGAATTTTGCGAGAGGGCGCTCTCAGAGTAAAATCCCGAAACTTCTCTGACGTTGTAGGTAGGATTTGAACTGTCGACCTTTGAACCAGCATCTGACTTTACTTGCCGAACCTGGCTATTGACCAGAATATACGGATTGATTTTGGTGCGCCATCGCTTATGCCTTGTGCGTTAGACATCGGAGCTATTTTTAGCGTTACTATTTAAGTTACTAATTACAATTGTGTTTCCCTGATTTTTCAGGGATCCATCGGATGAAGCTTTGTGACTACTGTTTGACAAGGAAGTCATTAATTAAATTAGACCAGATTACTCGCTCTCTTTCTTCTTCATCTGCCTCCACTCTGGTCCATGCCTTTGTTAGTAATCGATTGGACTACTGTTCTTCGCTCTACTGTGGACTTCCTCAAGTCCGTTTGCATCCTCTGGAAGGCGTTTTGCGGGCGGCAGCTCGTCTAATTGGTGGTGTCCCTAAGTTTGGCCACATCTCTGCATTTATGCGTGATGTCCTCCACTGGCTCCCGGTCCAGCAGCGCATCCATTATAGGGTCTCCTCCATTGTCTGGCACTGTGTTCTGGGCAGATCACCTGTCTATCTCCGGGAGCTCTTCACTTTAACTTCGGCATGCTCTGGTCGCCGATCTCTGCGCTCGGCCTCTAGAGGTGACTTCATAGTTCCGTATGCTCGCTCTGCTACTAGACAGCGTCGGGCTTTCTCGATCGTTGGTCCTTCTTTCTGGAATAGCCTCCCCTCAGACCTTCGTTCTCTCCCGCGAGACCTCTCTGATTCTTTCTATAGACTACTTAAGACCTTCCTCTTTGACCGGGCCTGGGTCGGGAGCGCCTCTGAGTAGTTATCTTGAAGGGGCGCTATATAAATTCCATAGATAGATAGATAGATAGATTAAATTATATAAGGTTACGTAAAATTACATTATATTACATTCGATTACATAAAATTAGATTACATAGGATTACACTGAATTAGATTATATAAGATTACATTCAAATAGATTATATACGATAACAATAGATCGCGTTAGATGAGAATAAACAAATTCATCAGGTAAGAAAGACACGATATTTTCATAGTTCAGATCGCTCCACGCACAACAAACCAATATTATGAATATCTATTTTTGTTGTCTTCATTAAACGCCTCCGGTGTTCCATCCTTATATAGTTTCAATTGACGCCATTTTAAAGGTGTCGTAAAGCGAGCGCACTAATCAATCGGTATGAAGGACTTGTATTGTATTTTCGTTTATTCAAAACTGGCTGTCATAACGCAGCCAACGACAAAAGTGCGTAACTGATGGTTATAAGTAAAGTGCCTTGACAAGTTATTGATATGGATATTGTTCATATCTGTCCTGGATAATATATTGTTAATGTGTTGGATTGTTATAGGCCTACACTATATGGAATGTGAGACCACACAGGGCAGCTAGTAAGTGTTTTTGTGCAGCATGCGCGGTAGGAAGTTCTTGCTGTCCTTTGCTGGAATGACGAAAGGGTGGGGCCTAGGTCGGAGGTCATATCGACTTATCGGTCGCTCCTGGCACATTCGACGTAAGACATGCCCTTGTTCAAGGTTCCTATACAATAACCATCACATAGGACAAGGCTTGTTCCCTTACACCTCGCCTTTCAAGGCGACCGCTCTAACCAATCGGCTAGCCTGCCCCAAAGCCGTTTACATATTTTATTGAAAAACGTTAAGCTTAAAATCACAATTTAGATTATCGAAATGTTTTGATTATTAGCAGAATTCATATTTACGAATGCAATTTACACATTCTACCTTAAAAGCAGAATTTATATTTACAAATGCAATTTACACATTCTACCGTAAAGCAGAATTCATTTACGAATATAAATGAAACAGTCTAGCTTCAAAGCAGAATTCATATTAACGAATAAATAAATTTACACATTCTACATTAAAAACGAAATTAGACTTTACGAATGTAAATTTACACAGTCTAGGTGTAAAGCAGAATGAATGTTTAGGCAAGTAAATTTACACAGTTAAGTTGAAGCGCACTATTTAGAATTACGAATGTAAATTTTTCACTTTTATGGTCTTGAGACTCAGATTTGGTCTCGAGACATATCGAGGCAAGTTTTTTTTATGTCTCAGTCACGGTCTTTTTTAACCTAATGTCTTGGCCTCATTCTGGAATTTATATGTAAGAATGTAAATTTATGCAGCCTAGCTCAAAGGCAGAATTTAGAATTACGTCTGTAAATGAATACATTTTAGCGGATTTTAAACGTCAACAGCAAAGTTCTCGAATTTAGGGTTGATTCTAAGCCCCTATTTCTTAGTTGTATGAGTTTAGCATTGGTATGGTTCTCTCGTTAAATTAGAGGACGACCTTTGAAACGGCCTCCATGTTTCACGCCACATCTTACGGAATCATAGCGGGTAAAACAGCAGCCACGCTGCTGCAGCAAGTATCAGAAGCGCAGGCCCCGTAACCACAGCTACGGTAACTGTAGCTCCGAAGCCAAAGGCTCCCAGACCAAGAACAGCTGCAGCAATCGACTGAAGGATAGCGAAAAACCTGAAATTTTAAAGCATACAAAAATCTGAGTCACACACTTCTGAGAAGCATAATATACAACTTGGACGTAGGCGAGTAGTTAGAGCGATCTATTTACGACACCTTTAAAACGTTGACTGTACACTCTATAAATAAGAGACGCGATAGGCGATTAGATTGCAGTGTTAAAGTCTTCACTAACATTTTACGTACTGTTGCACTTTGTCAAGTGCAGCAAACATTCTCAAACTGTCTTCAAACGCACTTGTTTAGATGAGTCCGATAGCCATTTATGAAGCGCTTTTGCAAGGTACTTTGCGCTATTTTAAGTATCCTGATACATGCATACTTACGTACATACAAACATACACATAGACTACCTACACACATACATCCATGTACGCACTTGCACTTGTTTGAACCCCATGCTGTACCTTCACTTGGCGCACCCTCACTGAATCCTACATAACGATCTATATGTATATTAATAATGCACACTGTATGTTATCAAGGACTAAAGATTGAAGAATGTGTAACCCATCCGGCAAACCGACAGACTGTGCTAAGCTACATGTAAGCTGCGTGATAGTAAATAGTAGTCAGACATAACGTGGTATACAAATAAGAACAGTCCTACATCTGCCGGTATACTAGTTGTCTTCTGAACAAACTGAACTGTGACTCATTTGAAGACCATAACGCTGCAATAATTATTATAGAGATTTCACCGCCACCCCTTTCCTGTACGCGTGTAAATTTTTAGTAGACCCTCCGTACGCAAGCATAAGCATTTGGCTTAGCTCCTCCCTCAGCCATACATACTAAATCGATTGCCTTTTATCGCGCTCCCCAAGAGTAGGCCTAAGCTGAATTAACACAGAGATCTTATTGTGCTCCATTACATCAGTTTAACATTGTCAAGAATGTTTCATAATCGTAATGGCAGACTCCAAATTTCTATAGCGCCACTCATTCAAAGCACAGGGCACAAGCTTATTCACGAGCGCTGCCTTGTGTCACAGGGATTGACCAGAAATACGAATTGAATATCCAAGCCCGTTTGCGACAACAAATCGAATCGTCAGAGAAAATCCACTGATTTTTACTAAATCTGCTATGGAAGGATGGAGAGTTTAACGACATCGTATGGCAGCAAAAGTGTTGACAGAAATTATGTCATAACACAGTGTCATTCATGAAATCTAGGAAGGTCAAGGGTTGCGAATTTTTTAATGAAATTATTACTCTTCAACAACACCATCGTAACAAAGTCTTGAATATAAAGATACGGAAGCCATAAGTTCAATACAGCAGTTTATAAGATTAAATATATCTTCAGCCGTTATAGAGGTGTCTAAAGAGAACTTGAGTTCGAGGGTAATCCAACGTTGTTTTTATGTCCACATGACTCATTTTATCCCTGCCAGCATGATCACCATCTTCATCGTAGTCATCCTGCCATCATCCACGTCATCGATCATCGATCATGTCATCGTCATCGTCATCGTCGTCGTCGTCGTCATTATCATTATCATTATTTTTATTAGGCCTACTCATTCGATAATTTGTTTACAATGCCTCACATTGTACTTCAAGTGAAACATCATTTCTCTTGCTAAATATGGTTAGGTATTTTTCGAGAAACCGGTTGCCTTTAAACCGAGTGAGGCATACGTGCTTACTAGTCCATCATCGAATGCATCCAGGGTCCAACTACGTCTTACGTTTAAAAAGGCCGTTTACGTTTAAATTTATTTTGGCACGATGCGGCCATTTTTGCACACGATTATTATTCTCAAGCGTCATTATACTTTGTTTCTGCAATAAAGTATGGCCCAACGTATATTCTGCACGTCTGTTACCTTCCAAAAACTGACAAGCTATGCCATGCGACTACGCTCTCGCAATAGAATAATCCCAGCAGCAGATACCTTAGCACGGAAACCATTTATAATTATAATCAGGATGGATTCATTGTAATTAGGATGATTCATTCAAGATTTCTTTAAACTTTCATGCACACCAAAATGCAGCTTGCAGTTGGTTGAATATAGGATGTACTTCGTTCCTTCCTTACTTACTTATTTACTAATCTCATACTTCAACTGATAGCAATTTTGACTAACATTACGAATGTCTATATACTAAAGACCAGGTTTTGAATACACGACTACACAGCTCGGCGTACTTGTATGGCGAAAACTAAACTTAAAACAGGTGTGTAATTATAGCAAACAGTTTCCCACCGTTTCTATTGCTTAGTAAGGCACCTGAAGTACAAGAGTTATCACAATGGATTGGATCCTCAGTTTAACGGCAGCTTATGACAACATAGGCTGTTGCCGCCGACAAAGATTATTTTTGGCATATTACAGCTCAATTATGACTCTTCTTTCTTATATAAGGCGATTGGAAAGCTATAAAAAGGTGTTTAAGGGACTGCTCTTCTTTAATAATAATAATTACAACGTAATCGTCATCTCCAAACAAAATACGTATAAAATACGTAAGCTCTATTATGGGTTATCACAATAGCTTGTCTGCATATATGGATGGATCCACAGTTTAACGGCAGCTTATCACAACATAGGCCGTTTCCGCCGACAAAGATTGGTTTTTGGCATATTACAGCTCATTAACCTTATGCTTGTCTGCATATATTTATAGGGAGAATAATACGACAAAAAGAGGTGTGAAATTATTTTGAGCAGTTCTCACCGTCTCCCTGGCATAAAAGAGCCTTCGCGTTTTGTTGTAGACGTGGGTAAAAGTAGTTTCACAAGGCTACGTCATGCGACACTAAGTAGACAAAGGTAGGCGCTGCTTGGTGTTTACGTCGCCCTCCTCATTCCTCCAGCCTTCCGATCGATACAGACCTTTGTAGGCGGAGTATTTAGTGTGCTGGAACGTCAACCAAAAGGTGGAGGGTTCAAATCCCAGGCAGGACAGAAATTGGTTTCGAGATTTCTGCTCCATCAACTTGCTCTTGTAATCTCACGTTAATTAAGCAATGCCTCAGAGTTAGTCCATTCGCATAATTAGTTGCGTGAAGGTCTTGATGCGATGGAAGTGTTTAAAAGTAGGGAGACAAATATCAGCGGTCATATGTCATATTGTAACCCCAAAACTTCACATCAGTACGGGTAAAACCGGGTATACCCGTACCCGTGATGACCCTACCCGTACCCGACCCGACCCGTGAAATGCGTACCCGACCCGTACCCGATCCGCGGGTACGGGTCGGGTACGGGTAAACCCGCGGGCACGGGTATACCCGCAGACCCCAGCACTTAGCCTTCGATCTTTGCCTTTAGGTTTAACTAGAATCACAGCGGATTCTTGTGAATAAAAGTTCTATAGATTTGGTTTTAAGTCAATGATTGTGAAACCAAACGAGGGTTGGCCCTATATAGCCAAGAAAAAGCTGAATTTTAAGATTCTATATTTGACACCCTTCAGGCTTTCCACTTCAAATTAGAATCACACCCCTTCAATGTTTAAGTTGCTGCTGTGTCAACTTGATTTTCCTTCTAATAAATGAATATTTGATGATGATGATGATGATGATGATGATGATGATGATGATGACGACGACGACTACGACGACGACGACGACGACGACGACGACGATGGTGATGATGCTGATGAACGCCTACCCTCTCTATCCACCCCATCACCTTCCAATCTCTCCCTTCTTAGCAGCTCCCCTGCCTCTTTCTCTCCATGATCTTCTGGAAATTGGACTTGGTCCTTTATCTGGTACCTCTAGACAACCCCTCTCACGCGACGCAGCGCTCCTGAATAGGCTGGTGACTTTCATTAGCGCTTTAGAAATTTAGAGATTTCGACTGCAATCACAATATCCAATAATTAGCTTTTCAGGGTATGATCCAACCATTATTTATGCTTCTCATATCTATATATATTCTTTCATCACGTTTTAAAGGTGTCTAAATAGAGCCCTTTAACTAATTGGCTATTTTTCAATTTTTCTATTTACGGTTTTATAAAGCAGTACAACTTAATCAGAGGCTGCTGTACCTATGCTTGTATAATATAGTTTACCAACAGTTTAAAGGGGTCTAAGGAGGTCGCCTTTAATCATGCAACAAATGCAGGCTACGCTTCTAATTATAACATCGATTGTAGAAGTATATTCGTTTATTCGTTAAGTGTATCTATCTATCTGTCTGTCTGTCTGTCTGTCTGTCTGTCTGTCTGTCTGTCTGTCTGTCTGTCTGTCTGTCTGTCTGTCTGTCTGTCTGTCTGTCTGTCTGTCTGTCTGTCTGTCTGTGTCTGTGTGTGTCTGTCTGTGTCTGTCTGTCTGTCTGTCTGTCTGTCTGTCTCGTCTGTCTGTGTCTGTGTCTCCATCTGTCTGTCTGTCTGTCTGTCTGTGTCTGTCTGTCTGTGTGTCTGTCTGTCTGTCTGTCTGTCTGTGCATCTGTCTGTGTGTCTGTGTCTGTCTGTCATGCATTCTGTCTAATCTAGAGTCTGTCTGTTGTCTGTTACTGTCAATCTACTCCCGCACATGTATGACTAACCCGGTGGTGTTATCCATCCATCCATCCATCCATCCATCCATCCATCCATCCATCCATCCATCCATCCATCCATCCATCCATCCATCCATCCATCCATCCATCCATCCATCCATCCATCCATCCATCCACCCAATCCACCCACCCACCCACCACCCACCCATTAATCCAACCAGTAAAATGATGGTAAATTTTCATGATAGACTTGTAAAATCAAAATTTGGCAGCCATAACATACATACATAATTACATACATGCATACATACATTCATTGCATACACAGTCAGCCTACATCATTAGTTTTGAAATCATACAAACATTTTTCACGAAGATTATTATTCTCCTCTTGAAACTTTCGTCGTTCATCCAACTTCACCGAAACTTTCTTCCTACCCGACTACGATATAACTCCCACTCTGAAACGATAATAATTGACGACTGCAGTGATCACGTGATGCCTAAGCATTATAAGGCTGCCACGGCATGCCATCCGCCTTGTAGAAAATGTCTATCTTCCAAAATCATCAGAGAAAACTGAAACACGGAGTTCACGGGATTTTTTATCGACCACGTGTTGATCAATTTTTTACGGATACATATCTTTGATCACATTGTTAAATATCCAAATTGCTGGGCTCCACCCAAAGCTAAGTGCAGGGCACCAGCTTATTCACGAGCACTGCGTACCGTCGGAGGTGTTGTCCTCCGGTGATGGTAGTAGTAGTTTCAGCTTAACGACAATGTACGATAACAAAGATCATTAGCGCCGCCCTCCTTCTTTATTAAGGGTTGGGACTAGCATTACCGGTTGCAATCCCGGATGAGAGAGTAGGGCGATACCAACTGAAAATCCGAGTCCGATATGTTAAATTGTATATATTAATTATATATATACATTCAGCAGGAACGTTTTAGAGGTGTCTAAAGAGAACTTTGAACTGGAGGATAATCTAACATTATTTTTGTGTTGAACTGATTCATATCTTAACCCTTCCACACTCGCATGAATATTATTATGAATATTGTTATGAACATGATTATGAATATTAGCTTGAATTATTATTATTTTTATTATTATTATTATTATTATTATTATTATTATTATTGTTATTATTATTATTATTATTATTATTATTATTATTATTATTATTATTATTATTATTATTATTATTATTATTATTATTATTATTATTATTATTATTATTATTATTATTATTATTATTATTATTATTATTATTATTATTATTATTATTATTATTATTATTATTATTATTATTATTATTATTATTATTATTATTATTATTATTATTATTATTATTATTATTATTATTATTATTATTATTATTATTATTATTTTTATTATTATTTTAATATCATTATCACTATGATTTGTATGTGTGTTGACATTTGTATTATTAGTTCGTGAGGGATGTTTGAGTCTTTCAACGCGTCGGCCAGCTGTCTCCAACCGGTTGGAAGCGAAGACGTCGGCCTTTTTCTGAGCAGATCGTTCACCAAGTCCACGACAGTCGTGAGTCTTGTGAATAGTCGTATTCTTTAAAACGAGTTCTCCCTTTGAGTTCCAACGTATATCTGGACTGATATTCATGTGAGTTAGCAATCTAGAAGCAGCAGCAGCAGCAGCAGTAGTAGTAGCAATTGTAGCAGTAGTAGAAGTAGCAGTAGCATCGACAACAACTTCTTGTGGATATCAACCCCACTTTAATTAGACAGCGATTACTTCACGCTATCAAGGCGATAATAATTACTCAATTGCGATGATTAGGTTATTTATATTTTAATAAACTTCGTAAAAGAGGTGTACAGATTATCATCCTACGCACATTCTGTGCGTAGGATGTCGCCGTGCTGACTCTTCTCTTTTCTCATCTGTGCTTCACAACCCTAGTCATGTTCTAAATGGTCTACTGCCTCCTATAAAGAATGTTAAGTACTCTCTCCGTCCTCGTTCACATAACCGTGAGATCCCACATGCTGACGCATTAACCCGATGTGGTTTTATTACGCGTATGTTATTTAATTGATTTTATTGCTGAGCTTTCTTTTTACTATGACTATTACCTTAATCTCATATATCCATAGATGTCTGTTTTATTGTATTTTATGATATTTTTGACATTTGTGATTTTTGTGATTTGTGATTTAATACTCTATCTGATGTTCCCGCAGTGCGTTTGCAGGCGGTTCAATAAAGCACGTACTTACTTACTTACTTACATAACGGCATTCACTATTATTATCAAGTGTGACCTTGCCTGATAAAGCCCTCTTTATGTCGTAAACGCTACAAGTAGCTGTAAAATTTAAACCGAGATGAATTCTTACATATTTATTTCCCGTCCTGTTTATATTCCCGTATATTTTGACGCCTTGTAGCAAATAATCCCAATTTTCAATGTGTCCTTGGTGACCTATTTTATGGTAAACCACATGCGTTGGCCAAACTATATCGGTTGCTGTATTATACTACACCAACGCTTCAAAAACATACAAAATATATCATTTCATGCTGCAGGGACGAATTTATTATAGAAACAAAGAGGCCATGAGTAGTAGCTGTTACTAAACACCTTTTTCACGAATACCTATGCCCCTATATAAACTTACGCTTCAGAAGTGCTTAACGTTTTACAACCAGATATCCAATAGTAACAAAGGAGGCCTTGATTGTGTAATCGTTGAAACTAAACACCTTTTTAACGTATTACTTTGACGCCATATAGATTATGCTTCGAGAAATTTAATTCGTGTTCGTAGCACCGTCACATTTACTACAGAAACGAGCAGGCAATGAATGGTGATTGCCAATAAACACCTTTATAACACATTCATCTGACGCTATAATATAATAAAAAGCAAGCGATCGTATTGCATGGTGTTAAGATTACGTACACCAAGTCTATGTCAATGTCCCCCAGACAAATAATATCCAGTCAAACGCTGGAATCGAAAACTACGCCATTATTGTAAGAACGCCGCCACTGCTCTTAATGTGGCAGTGCCAGATCCAAACCTGGAGAAAGGATGAAGGCGACAGTAATGATCTTTATTATCACAGTGTCGTTAAACTGAAACTACCATTAGAGAATTCTGTTTAGACACGTTTAAAACGCATGGTCAGAAAAAGTCGGTGGTAAAAGTAATAATATCTCATAATAACTGCGTTGAATTGTCACCGCTAGCGGTCGCTCGAGAGATGCATAGCAGTCGCTATTGTGTCCCAGTTTTGAACATAGCTCCAAATCCTCTAATGAAAACCAGAGGCCAAGGTCCCATAACCGTGAGCATCTCATGTTTGACAACCTGTCTCAGAAATGCTTCCTTGCCCGGATGCCATACAAATAAACTATGTTTTCCCTAGATCTCGCTATTTAAACCCTTCATTTTCCCCTTTGACTAGCCTTATCTCTTCTTCCTCTGTGTTCCTCTGATGTACAATAAAGCCTCTCATTCAATTCATTGGTTGTATATATATTTTGTGTTTATTTGTTTGAATGTATTAATCTTGCCATGTACAGTGCTGTGCGGTTGCTAGTGCTTCTCAATAAAGGATATACTTACTTACTTATTTACTTTTGGAAATACCACCAAAAATAGTGCGTTTGATTACCGAGATATTCACACATATCTGACTACATGCGTCATGAGCTCCACTGGCTTCCAGTTGCTGATCGTGTGCAATTCAAAATTGCTACGCTGGTTTGGAAGGCTACGACTGGTTCTGCTCCGGACTACATTGTTGAACTGTGCCTTCCAGTTGGCACTCAAATTGGTCGGCGGGCTCTCCGGTCTGCCTCGCGAAATGACTTGATGATACCTTCGTTTCGAACCACCACCTGTGCTCGTCGGGACTTCTCGATTGCGGCGCCACGGATCTGGAACGCTCTTCCGCCGTCTGTGCGTGCTGCACGCGGCTATATAGTTTTCTCTAAACTCTTAAAGACGCATTTTTTCCAGCTGTTTGATGGCCACGTGTAGAGCGCTTCTGAGAGACTCTTAAGTGGCGCTTTATAAATGTTTTATTACATTTTATTACATTACATTACAAGTAGAGTTTTTATAATACGATTTAATACTGGCAGATGTGACTCTCTTATAATATAAATTCCCATATTTTAAAAGGTGTGTAAAATATTCATGTATTGCGTTTAATCCTGGTGTTCGCAAGAAACAGCTACTGTAACAATTAATATTCACAAACGTGTACAGGTAGTAAATATTCTTAGTCAGTTTTAAAAAAAGTCAATAATACGGGCCTCTCCTGTGTTCAACAACGGCTGAATCTCTAATCTAACAATTGCGGATCTGAATCTGCTGAGTAGATTCCATGCAACGACCTTGGATAAATTGTTTTGCAAATGTCTACATGACTATACCCGGTTACTTTTACTACAGGCGCTATCGATGTCGTCACCAAAGTGTGCCAACATCCACCTCACTAATATGTTAGATACCGTTTAAAAATTAGTTATTGATATTATAAGATCCGCAACCATTTTAATGAGGAATGCTGTATTATGCCAAAAACTAATCTTTGTCGGCGGAAACGGCCTATGTTGTCATAAGCTGCCGTTAAACTGTGGATCCAATTTTAATGAGCAATTAAAACACCTTTTAAAAGACACACAGTGATATTATAAGAACAGATTCCTAATAAATTTCGTCACACATACACTATTCGGGATGCATTATGCCTAAGGAACGCTAGAACTGTTCAAAATAATTGAAATTCAAAACCTCGGTACATCCACCACCACCGCCCGCACTCATGGAAGTGCCAGTCCCAAGCTTGGAGAAAGTAGGGGGCGACGCAAATAATTTTTGCTATGACACAGTGTCGTTAAAATGCAACTTAACAACCAATCACAGGTACAGCATCTGCAATGAAAGATTCTCGGGAGACTTCCGAGTGCCAAACTAGGGCGTAGGAAATGATGATGCTCAGCACCTTTTTATTGTATTCACCTAAGGCTATTTATAAAAGTTTCAGTACCGTCCAATTGTGCCAAAAATAATCTTTGTCGAATTATCGGCGGTAACGGCCTATGTTGTCATAAGCTGCCGTTAAACTGTGGATCCATCCATCGTCCAATGTTCCCCAGCCTGGATAAAGGAGGAGGGCGGCTGAAATGATCATTGTCATCATACAGTATCCTCAAACTGAAACCACTACTATTATCAGCGTTTAGCGTCAACTCCGCCACTACCCTACTATGATAGTGCCAGCCCAAGCCTGAAGAAAGGAGGAGGGCGATGCTGATAATCTTTATAGCACAGCGAAGTTAAACAATAACTAACCGACCACGTTTAGCATCTACGACAAGCTGCGAAAACGTTGTCTGATATACTATAAGAACAACCCAGGCCACGGTTAATGGTTGATGCTAAACACATTTTTAATAGTTTCGTCTCACCTTACAAGAAGTTGACCGTGCTAAGGTCTAAGAAGTCTACTTAAATATTAGAGTGAGACGCCTCATTACATATATAGAAAGATTATCAACGTTAAAAGAGGTGTCGAAAATATCACCATAACGCCGTCGACAAAATTAAGAATAGCATACATCGTACACTGAGATCTGTCCAGAGAGCATGCAGAGTAAACTGAAACTGCAAACATTATAGTTGCTCATTAGTTAAACAATCGTATTAGTTTCCTGTGTTTAACGACAACTTGTGGCTGCCAGGGCCATTGACGTAAGTAAGTAAGTAAGTATTTCCTTTATTGAGAAGCACTAGCAATAAAGGAAATACTTACTTACTTACTCTTACGCCCTCCTCCTTCCAGGCTAGGGCCTTGCACTACCATTGATAGATTTTGCCGGTTGTGGACACTGTCGTTTTTACATTACTTTTATATATAAGAGGTCTTCTGTTTATATATATATATATATATATATATATATATATATATATATATATATATATATATATATATCGTTTACGTTTAACGAACTGCGATGATTAATCACCCCTAGCCTCAAGTTAAGACACAACCTTAAAGTACCAACAGTGTCAGATTTCGATAATGCAGCTACTTTAAAGCCAATCAAAATAATGATGATGATGATGATGATGATGATGATGATAATAATAATAATAATAATAATAATAATAATAATAATAATAATAATAATAATAATTAGCGATGGAAACTACAGCATGAAATATGAAAATAAATTTAGACACCTTTAACATTATTATTTTGAGGCTATATATATGTTCGTCATACTATTCCTATTTGAAGCCACCGTGTGTATGTCATAGCATTCTGTAAAGTTAGGTCATCAGCCACAAACCAATCAATCAATCAATCAATCAATCAATCAATCAATCAATCAATCAATCAATCAATCAATCAATCAATCAATCAATCAATCAATCAATCAATCAATCAATCAATCAATCAATCAATCAATCAATCAATCAATCAATCAAACAATCAATCAATCAATCAATCAATCAATCAATCAACCAACCAGTTAACTTTCCAAGCATCAGTCAGTCAATCAATTAATCAATCAATAAATGTATCAATCAATTAGCCAGCCAACCAACCAATCAATCAATCAATTATTTTTGAGCAGTTCTTACCGTTGCAATGGCATAATAACATAACAATATTGAAGTTGTGATGCTTCGACAAACATTCGCGAATAACTGAAGAGTTGCGGTATATAGTGTCGATAGTATGAATTTTAAAGGTGTCTAAATGCAACCAAAAATTTTGAACAGTTCTTATCTCTCGTATGTCATGATTCAGTCTTAACCAACCAATAAATCAGCCAATCAGGTAATACCTTAGCTAATCTTACCTAGCCTTATCTTATCTTGCCATAGCAAACCTGACATGCCACAGACTACTCTGTTTAACTTGGACATAATTAAAATATCCCATTCAATACCATAAAATAACCATACTTTGCTCCAATTTCACTTCTCTGAGGTTAACTAAAGGCGCTATACGAAAGGCCTAACCTGGCTTACCCGTGGATTAGAAATTTGAATACAATTTCATCTAAAGCGCACATTGACTTATGTCTTGGACACTTTTAAACAGACGCTGCAGAAATTACTACAGAGAAGTCAATTAAACACCTCTTTTAAGGCTTGAAAGAGCTTTATATAAAATGTGAGAGCAACATTTCAGAAGGTGTCTAAACAGTCTGAAAAACAATTGAGAAACGCTACCACTACCATACCGGTGGTAATACCAGTCCCAAGCCTGGACAACGGAGGAGGGCGAGACCAAACATCTTACTTATGATGCAGTGTCGTTAAACACATACAAACAAAGAGTGTTTACTTGAATGCATTTTTTTCTATGTTCAGTTTGGCCTATACGATAAATACAAGCATTAAAATGGGTGCAAGAAATGTTTATATTAAATATGGCAGAAATTATTTTTTCTACATGTACAGTATCGTCGAAAAGCTTAAAATTGAGAGATACAGTATAATACTAATAGTTCGTACGTAGGTAGGATTTTGACTTAGTACACGTAGCCGTAGGATTTCTTTAAAAGTGTTCAAAGAAAAATGTGCACTGTTTCATTATTTAATAGGCCTGCATGTATTTACATGTTAAATTCCCATTAAACGTGTTACATCGTATACATATATATATATATGGGGCGCGGTGGTGTAGGGGTATGTTCGGTGCCTTGCAGCCGAGGGTTGCGGGTTCGAATCCACCTCAAGGGGTATATTTGGTGCCTTGCAGCCGGAGGGTTGCGGGTTCGAATCTACCTCAAGCCGCCATTTAGGGACCCTGGGCAAGTCCCTCACTCGCAATTGCTCATGCGCTTCGGCGTGAAACTCCGATTCAGTGTCCACTCTGTAGTCGGGAGCGCCTCTGGGTAGAAATCTTGAAGGGGCGCTATATAAATATCTGAAATGAATACAAATGCTGGGATGCTATTTAAGAAATATAATAATATGTTAATATTTTTGCCAAAACAAATTTCTGTTGACGTCAGCGGCTTATGCTGCCAAAATATGTCGTTAAACTCTGGATTCAATAATATCAATAAAGTTTGGCATTTTCATAAAGGCGCCACAGAAGTCACTTGTGAAGACCGGGCTCTTCAACACCTCTTTTAAGACTTTTGGTCGTACTATGAGTATCAGAAGTAATTAAACCTTTAATTAACGCAGCTGTCTGCGCTCTTCATCGACGCACGAACCCAGTGATCCACCGCCAAGAGTGTTTAAAAAAAAGAGCTGTAATATGCCAAAAACTAATCTTTGTCGGCGGCAACGGCCTATGTTGTCATAAGCTGCCGTTAAACTGTGGGTCCAACCTTCTATTATGTAACACGAGAAAACAGCAGAATTATCTTCCAATAGCCTTTATGCCATAAGATGTCGCTAAATTGTCGACAAAGAACATTGTTCCATGAACAGCAGTGAGTATACCAAGAGTTAGCAACTTCATTCTTCTTAGTCTCGGCATATAAAGGCGGGTGGCCAGCCATCTCCCTCGCCGTCTCACCTTACTACCGACAATGTACGGTCAGTGCACTCATTATAGCTGAGATAGCTAGGAACGCAAGTGGAGCAGAATTCTAAAAACAAATGTCTTCCGTGACGGGGTTTGAACCCCACCTATCGCTTAATAGCCAAGCACGCTAACCAGCACAGTTGACAATCGCGTACCCGAGACAATACAACGACTTCTTAATGGAAACAAATGTTGTTGACGTCGGCAGAAAACATATAGAACGGTTCTCACCGTTTCTGTTATATGGTACAACGTGATTAAAATGTCACTCTCCAAAGTAGTAGTAGTAGTTTCAGTTTAACGACAGTGTGTGATAACAAAGATCATTAGCGTCTCCCTCCTCCTTTATCCTTTAAGGGACTGGCACTGACAGAGTACAAGCAGTGGTGAAGTTACTTTCCATAAGTGGATGGATCCAGAGTTTAACAGCAGCTTATGACAACATAGGCCGTTTCCGCCGACAAAGATTATTTTTGGCATATTACAGCTTTTTTTCATCAAAAGCCATTGATGTCGTTAGGATAATTTAACAGCCATTAGATGATCCAGTGTTTGACGACATCTTATGTCTGCCAGGGCTGTTAGCGTCAGCCTCCTCCCTTTTCCAGGCTTTTGACTGGCACTATTGGCGCTACGAGTAGTGGCGGCGGTTTTAGCAGTTCTGGCAGTGTAATGTATGGGATAATATCCATAGTTTGACGACATCGATGTCTTTTCTTATAAGGAATGGTCTTTGATTATTATTTGCGTAATATAGAAATTTGGATTTCCGTATACATAGTTCTTAATATTTTATATATGCCCTTAGAATTAGACAAATAGATTTTTTACATGACCTCTATTGTTCATTGTTATATTCTAGTTTCTATTTGTTTACTATTATAGAGTCCTAATAAGGTAGATCATTTCCACAAATTCAAATTCCAAAAATTAACAGAGAAGTAGTTATAGGTAATTATAAGCCCCGGGTTCGCTTCCCGGTCGGGTCGGTTTATCAGAGATTAATTTCTCGGATCTTTACTGCGGGTGGCTCGGTCGCAATATAAACGGGGAGTACAATACAACACACAACACAACACAATATACTGGGGCGCGGTGGTTTGGGGGTATGTTCGGTGCCTTGCAGCTGGAGGGTTGCGGGTTCGAATCCACCTCAAAGCCGTCGCGTAGGGACCCTGGGCAAGTCCTTCACTCGCAATTGCTCATTGTGAAACTCCGACTACAGTAGTAGTCGGGAGCGCCTCTGAATAGGAAATCTGGTAGAGGCGCTATAACAAGTGTTCAAATACAAAAAATACAAAAAAAAGGTGTTTTGCGAAATGCATTTTGATTCCATATAGGGCAAATACCGGTTTTAAAAGGTGTGTATGGTATTTTTAAATGAGAATTCACAACTGTGACTGCCAACGTAGAAGATTTTCACTATGTTATCAACAGCATTAAAAACAGACCACGATATCATTGTACTCTGTAATATTCATAGACGTTGCGGTATTGTTAAAGTGAGGTGCAATCATTATACGCTAGATACATTACAGCGTAAAATCGGCAGAAGCGATTGCTTAGACACCTTTAAAATGTAAGCTAGAGCCGCAATTTATCCGCTGCGAAACGTACAGGGTAATAATAAGATTAAATCAATTAGACGAGAACTGAACGGTGTTCGGTATAATTATACACCTCTTTTAAGAGTAAAATGAGCCCTATATATAGGGTTGCAGGCGGCGCGTTGTCATTGATTGAAGAAGCCATGTATCGAACCATGGGGCAAATTCATTTCCATTATCTCTATTGTATTGTATTGTATTTGAACACTTGTTATAGCGCCCCAACCAGATTTCCCATTCAGAGGCGCTCCCGACTACTGCGCGAACGCTGAATCGGAGTTTCACGCCGAAGCGCATGAGCAATTGCGAGTGAAGGACTTGCCCAGGGTCCCTACGCGGCGACTTTGAGGTGGGATCCGAACCCGCAACCCTCCAGCTGCAAGGCACCGAACATACCCCCTAAACCACCGCGCCCCAGTTGTATTGTGATGTGTTGTATTGTGTGTTGTATTGTACTCCACGTTTATAATGCGACCGAGCCACCTGCAGTAAAGATCAGAAATTAATCTCTGATAAACCGACCCGACCAAATTCAATGGGTGTGCGACGAGCGGGCACCAACCCACTCGGCCACTCAGGATCCTGATAATAATAATATTATTATTAATAATAATAATAATAATAATAATAATAATAATAATAATAATAATAATAATAATAATAATAATAATAATAATAATAATAATAATAATGTTTTCTTTATTGAAGCGCCTGACAAACGCACTGCGCTGTACATTTACATGTTATTCAAGTGAATCTTAACTACTAACAGAACAGACAGCTTGCAATACAACGGCGCTAATAGCAGCCTACAAAGCATATTCGCCCAACGGGGGCTCGAACTCGGTACCTCTCGGTCTCTGTGCCAGATGTTATCCAATGCGCTATCGGGCCCCCCATGTGTCGAACCATGGGGCAAATTCATTTCCATTATCTCTGTAGGATCAATCATAATTAATCAATCATATAAAATCATCTGAGTATAGTGTAAGCTATTAGCTTGAAGTATTAGCTATATTTTATTCGTTGCCAAGAATATCAGTGTCTTGTGCTGGCCCTTAGATAATGCTGAGTATACCAAGTGCTAGCGACTTCATTTTCTTAGCCACGGCGTAAGAAGGCGGGTGACCAGTCCTCTCCCTCGCCGTCTCATCTTTCCACCGACAGTGTAGGCGTACGGTCAGCGTACTCATTATAGCTGAGTTGGGAAGGGGTGCAGGTGGAGCAGAAATATCGAAACAGATTTTTGTCTTGGCAAGGATTTGAATCCCTCCCGCCCTCCTCCTTTCTTCTGGCTTTGGACTGGCACTTCCAGAGTACGATCAGTGGCGAAGTTCTTACGATAATGGCGTCTTATTAGTGTCCTGCGTGTGACTAAATCTTATGTCTGCCTGGGACATTGACAACGACCTTAGTTTAAGTAATCTAACTTCTTGCACAATAAAACGGTCATTGACAATTTGCTGTTTATATGCCATAAAGGTCTTTGGTATCAGCCACTACTCATGGCCTCTGGTTTCTGTAGTAAGTGATCTGATGCTTGGAACATTGGTTAAAATGGCCGAACCATGGTTTATATAGGATCAAGTGAATGCGTTAAAAAGGTGTTTTAATATTAACAAGTACATATGGCCTGCTATATTTCTGTTACAAGTCCGCCAATGAGATAACCCTATTATACGTTGAGCGAGTATACTGAACAATGGTGGCTACTGCTTTAAACGATATCTCGTGGATGTGACGTCTGGTGACGTTGAACTTTCTCGCGAAAGACTCATTTGTGAGCAATGCTGAACGACGCTGTGTCTGAAACAAAGTGCCGCCCTCCTGCTTTATTCATACTTCGGACTGGCACTGGCCGAGTATGGTGCAGTTGCGGGTCTAGTACTGTATGTGCCATAGTGAATGTTATTTGCATCGCCCTCTCCCATGCTTCCAGATTGACTGACTAACTGATTGATTGATTGATTGATTGACTGACTGACTCACTGATTGACTGACTCACTGAAAGAATGAATGACAGAATTAATTCAATAATTCAATAGTTCAATAATCCAGTAAAGTACTGTTTTCCTGACTGAGCAAATCATTTCTGCCTGCGTTTTATTAGCAATTTAGATACCTTTTAAAAAGCGACTAGTTTTACGATAAGAACTCATTCATAATAACTTTGAGCAGATTTCAACATTTTCTGATGTTTTTTATAGTAATCAAGAAAGTGTCTGAAAACAAAATTAATTCACTAAGATCGATTTAATAAGTTAGACTACGTGAGTTGATATAAAACGACATGGTATAGTACGTTACGTTGAAAGGATAAGACAATCAGGTTCAGTTAGATCCGATTATATGGGAACACGATATTACCCCCGGACATTACCCCCTGCCATTACCGTCCTGCCATTACCCCCGGCCAATTACCCCCCGTAGGGTATAATGTCCTAGACCCGATTTTATGTATGGTAAAACGATTAAAATGAAAGCGTGCGTGAGGTAACGACCCAAATTAAATCAATAGCGCGTCCCATGGATCGAACGCATTGTCAGGGCATCCGCTGCAAATTCATTTAAGATATTTATATAGCGCCCCTTCAAGATTTCTACTTAGAGGCGCTCCTGACTACAGCGCGGACACTGAATCGGAGTTTCACGCCGAGGCGCATGAGCAATTGCAAGTGAAGGACTTGCCCAGGGTCCCTACGCGGCGGCTTGAGGTGGATTCGACCCAAATTAAATCAATCCAGCTGCAAGGCATCGAACGCATACCTCTACACCATCCGCTGCAAATGATAACAGTTTACGTTGTTGGTTCGACGCAATCGTCCCATGATCGTACGAACAGTTTAGCGTTGTCCATGAGTCACTACATAGCTCGCAATTAAAGAGAGCGCCAGACAAAGCCAGAAAAATTCGATGGAAAAAGCAATATAATAATAATAATAATAATAATAATAATAATAATAATAATAATAATAATAATAATAATAATAATAATAATAATAATAATAATAATAATAATAATAATAATAATAATAATAATAATAATAATAATAATAATAATAATAATAACCATTTGAAAGGTGTGTACAATATTCACGAGGTTAGTTTAAGTCTCGTCTCACAGCAGCCATTAACGTGTCTCATTTTTAACATGGCTGTAACGAAATCCGTTCAGAGATTACGCCTTAAAAGTAATGAGTTTGACCAAGCTGAGTTCATATAATAAACATCACCGCTCTTTATAGGGTGTGTTAAATGCTCGAAAAATACAGGCACTCTCTTGTAATACAAATAACCATTTGAAAGGTGTGTACAATATTCACGAGGTTAGTTTAAGTTTCGTCTTTGCAATAATAATAATAATAATAATAATAATAATAATAATAATAATAATAATAATAATAATAATAATAATAATAATAATAATAATAATCTTTTCTTAATTGAAGCTCCTGACAAACGCACTGCGCTGTACATTTACATGTTATGCAATTGAAACAATCTTAACTAGTTAACTACTAACAGAACAGACAGCCTGCAATACACGGCGCTAATAGCAGCCTACAAAGCATGTCCGCCCTACGGGACTCGAACTCGGTACCTCTCGCTCTCTACGCCATTGTGTTATCCAATGCGCTGTCGCCCCCCCCTTCCCATATCTCCTGTTAACTTCGTTAAATTGGTGTCTGGTCTCACAGCAGCCATTAACGTGTCTCATTTTTAACATGGCTGTAACGAAATCCGTTCAGAGATTACGCCTTAAAAGTAATGAGTTTGACCAAGCTGAGTTCATATAATAAACATCACCGCTCTTTATAGGGTGTGTTAAATGCTCGAAAAATACAGGCACTCTCTTGTAATACAAATAACCATTTGAAAGGTGTGTACAATATTCACGAGGTTAGTTTAAGTTTCGTCTTTGCAAGAACCAGCGTCCGGTAGCAATATTCACAAACATAATTATCCAGATAGTAATATTCCTAATTAGTTAAAGCAGTCAATAATACGGGCCTGTCCTTTATTTGGTAGCGGGTGAATCCCTAATCCAACAATTGCGGATCTGAGTTTGCTAAGTGGATTTCATTCACGCAAATGCCTTTCTGACAGTAACAAGTAACTTTTACTAGAGGCGGACGCCATACATAGAAAGATTAGCAACGTTAAAAAAGGTGTTGAAAATATCACCATAACGCCGTGGACATTGAGAATAGCTTACATCGTACACTGATATCTGTAAGAACAGCATGCACTTTAAACTAAAACTGCCAATATAGTTGCTCCTTAGTTAAACAATCGTAGTGTTCCAGTGTTTAACGACACCTTGTGGTTAACGTCGCCCTCCTCCTTCTCCAGACCTGGGTGTGGCACTACTAGAGTACGGCGTTCGATCAATCCATTGATAAATGATTAGGTTAAGGCCCTAAAGAAAAGCGGAGACTTAATTTTATATATATTAGCTGCTGCTGTTTAACGACACTTGACCATTTCAACCAATCAATCGACCAATCAACCATTTCCTTACCATATAAGGTAATACCTTAGCCAATCTTATCCGACCTTACCGTGCCGTACAAAACCTGCCACGCCACAGTCTACTCTGTCTCACATGGCTATAATATTCACCTTACCCACTGCATACCATACCTTACCATACCTTGCTTCAATCTCACTTCTCTAATGTTATACAAAGGCGCTATGTGAATCGCCTAACCTGGCTTATCCATGTATTATAAATTTAACTACAATTTCACCTGAAGAACCCATCGACCAATGCTCAGACACTTCTAAAAAGATCCTGCAGAATTTACAATAAATTGTAACCCGTCCACACCTCTTTTAAAGTTTAAACGCGCATATATAAGCTGCCGTTAAACACCTGGTTTCAGCACGAGAAGAGACGTAGGTACACGTGGAAATCCCCGGGAGATATGGCAAGATATCAGCTGGACTACATAATGGTAAGACACAGATACAGAAACAGTGTCAAGAATGCAAGAGCAATGCCGGGAGCAGACGCAGACACAGATCACAACTTGATCATCATGAAGGCCCAGATAAAACTGAAATTCATCAAGAGGAAAAAGAAGATAAGACAGAGATGGAATAAAAAGAACCTGAAAGAAAAGAGCAACGAACTGGGAAAGAAAATAGAAGAAACTCTAAGAGAATACGAAGGAAAATCCATAGAAGAGAGATGGAAAAGACTGAAAGACAATATCATACAGAGCGCCAATGACATCGTCGGAGCAGAAGAGAGAGTACCTGCTAGGAAACCGTGGGTAACAAGAGAAATGATAGAAGAGATGGAGGAAAGGAGGAAATGGAAACACCAAAGCACCGAAAAAGCAAGACAAGAATATAGAAGATTAAACAACAAACTGAGAAGAACAACAGAAGAGGCAAGGGAAAAATGGTGGGACGAGAAATGTCAAGAGTTAGAAGACTTACAGCAACAGGGAAGATATGACAAAGTGTACGAAAAGGTGAAACAGATATCTAGGAAACCGGGAAAAGGAGGAGGAGGAATAGAGGTTAGCGACAAACAAGGTAGACTCCTAAATGAAACAAATGAAGTTAAGAACCGATGGAAGGAGTACGTGGAGGAACTCTACAGAAGTGAAGAGGGAGAATTGCATGACAATCAGGGACTGGAGAAGGAAGAGGAGACTCGAGGGAGAGAGGATGATATTGGCCCAGAGGTGCTGGGAGAGGAGGTAAGAGCGGCCATAAAGGAACTGAAAAACAACAAAGCAGAGGGAATAGACAACATACCAGCAGAGATGCTCAAAAGTCTGGAGGATGGTGCCATGAAAGAACTAATAAGGATATGCCAAGATATATACACAACGGGAGAATGGCCAGAGGACTTCCTGCAATCCATAATAATACCAATTAAAAAGAAACCAAATGCAACAGCATGCGAGGATTACAGGACCATTAGCCTCCTCACCCATGCGTCAAAAGTCATGATAAGAATACTAGCCTACTCTCCGCCGCCCTCGTTCTCCTCGACTGAGCTCTCTTTTTCCACCCTTGCTCCAGTCACCGAGGCTGAGCTGCGTCGCCTCATCCTCGCCTCGCCTGCCAAGTCGTCGGAATTGGATCCTCTTCCGTCCTTTCTCATCCAGGAGCAAATCGAAACTCTCCTTCCGTTCCTGACGATCCTCTGCAATTCTTCTCTACGTGATGGTGTCTTACCGGCTTCACAGAAACGTTCGATCATCACGCCTACCCTGAAACAGACTGGACTGGATCCTTCTAGCCCTTCTAGTTTTAGGCCTATATCTAACGTCAGTTTTATCTCTAAACTAATCGAGAAACTTGTAGCTTCTCAGTTACTCAGTTACCTAGATTCTAATAACCTTCTACCCTGCCATCAGTCGGGTTTCCGTAAGGGTCACTCTACGGAGACTCTCCTTCTTAGACTTCTTAATGATGTCTATAGTGCTATTGACCGCTCTCAACTTACTCTTCTTGCACTCTACGACGTAAGTGCAGCCTTTGACACGGTAGACCATGATATTCTCCTGCGTCGCCTTTCTATTTCCTTTGGTATCTCTTCCTTGCCTCTTCAGTGGCTTTCTTCATACCTCTCTGATCGCTCTTCATCTACTGTCTTCCATTCGTCGCGTTCCCCTTGGATCCCCGTACCTATTGGCCTTCCCCAGGGTTCTGTGCTCGGTCCTCTTCTCTATATCCTCTTTACTGCTGACCTTGAATCTGTTCTCGCTTCTAGTGCTCTTTCTAGCCACTCATACGCTGATGACCTTCAGTCTTACTTGCATTGTTCTGTAAGGGATGCTTTGAGTGCTGTTCGCTCGATGTCTCGTGCAACTGACACTCTGTCTGCCTGGCTTTCTTCCAATCGCCTGAGACTAAATCCTCTTAAAACCCAGTTCATATGGCTGGGTACCCGCCAGCAGCTGGCAAAACTTGACCTGAACCTTCTTGCAGCTGAATTTCCTCTAATATCATTCTCTACCTCTGTACGAGACCTTGGTGTCATCCTTGATCAGGAACTAACCTTTACTAAACACCTCTCCTCTTTGTCTCGCTCCTGCTTTTACCATCTTCGTCAGCTTAGGGTCGTTGCTCGCTCTCTTTCAACCTCTGCTGCTTCTACTCTTATCCATGCCTTCGTCTGCTCTCGTCTAGACTATTGCTCTTCTCTTTACACTGGTCTTCCTCAAGTCCGCTTGTCCTCCCTTGAGAGGGTCTTTCGGTCTGCGGCGCGCCTTGTTGGTTCCATTCCTCGCTGTGGTAGCGTATCCTCCTACATGCATCATACTCTACACTGGCTTCCCCTCCGGCAGCGTATCCTATATCGGCTCTGCTCTCTCGTCTGGCAAAGCGTCTTGGGTTCAGCTCCTCGCTACTTGTGCACCATCTTCACTCTCTCTTCGTCTATTAAGGGTCGCTCAGCCCTCCGTTCCTCTTCTCGGGGTGACTTCTTGGTTCCACATGCCCGCACTGCTACTATGCAGCGCCGAGCATTCTCTGTTGTTGGTCCAACAGCGTGGAATGTCTTGCCATCTTTCCTTCGGTTATCTCCTCGCATTCACTCGGCTTCTTTCTACGCCCAATTGAAGACTTTTCTGTATGATCAGGCCTGGCTTGGGAGCGCCTCTGAGTAGAGCCCTTGAAGAGGCGCTATATAAATTTGATGATTGATTGATTGAAAGAGAGTGCAAGCAAAGACAGAGGCAATTGAGGGGCTGGGAGATGATCAATTTGGTTTTAGAAAAGGCATGGGAACTAGGGATGCGATCGGAACACTAAGAGTACTAACAGAGAGGAGCTGCCAGAATGGTCAGGATGTATATATATGCTTTGTGGATTATGAAAAAGCATTTGATAGAGTTGACTGGAGAAGGCTACTACATGCATTGAGGCGGATGGGAATAGATTGGAGAGACAGAAGATTAATAGGAAACTTATACATGGGACAAAAGATGCGAATAAGAATAGATGGAGAGTACTCGGAACCAGGAAACGTTGGAAGAGGTGTGAGACAAGGATGTCCACTGTCACCATTACTATTTAACATCTATATAGAAGAGCTTGTCAGAGAGGCAGTAGAGGAGATGGAGGAGGGGATAAAGGTTGGTGGAAAATGGATAAAAGCATTAAGGTTTGCAGATGATCAGGCAATGTTGGCGAGAAACCAGAAAGGACTGCAAGCAATGATGGATAGGCTAAACACAACATCAACCGAATACGGGATGAAGATTAACATCAAAAAGACAAAGGTATTGAAGATAAGTAAAGGAAAGGAAACTGTAGTCAGAATACACATTGGAGGAAAACAGATAGAGCAAGTCAAAGAATTCTGCTACCTAGGGAGTATGATTACGACAGATGCCAAATGCCACAGAGAAATTAAAAGAAGGATAGCAATAGGAAAGGAGGCATTCTCAAACAGAAGAGAATTACTGAGAGGAAAACTAAACAGGAATCTAAAGATAAGAATGATAAAGACACTAGTATGGAGCGTGGTGCTGTATGGATCGGAGACATGGACAATGAGAAAAGCGGATATAAAAAGACTGGAAGCTTTCGAAATGTGGACATGGAGAAGAATGGAAAAAATCAGCTGGACAAAACATATAACAAATGAAGAAGTGTTGGGAATAATTGGAGAAGAAAGAGTCCTTATACGCACAATAAGAGACAGGCAAAGGAAATGGATCGGACACACGCTGAGAGGAGACTCACTACTAAGAACGGTCATCGAAGGAAAAATGAAGGGGAGGAAGACAAGAGGAAGACCAAGACAGATGATGCTGGATTGGATGATGACAAACGGCTACAGGAAACTGAAAGAAGAGGCCCAACAACGAGAGAAGTGGCGACGTCGGACATTTGAACCTGCCTAACAGGCAGAGAACCACAAGAAGAAACTGTGGATCCAATCCAATCTTCAAAAAAAGTGTCTGATAAACATTTACGAATCCTACCTTACCGGTGGTAGTACCAGTCCCGAGCCTGGAGAAAGCAGGAGGGCAAAGCCAATCATCTTTGTTAGGACACAGTTAAACAGTAACAAACAAAAACTGTTTAACTGAAAGCATTTTTCTTCTATATTAAGTTGTACCTATTATAGGGCTTATGCAAGCTTTAAAAGGGGTGCAAAAAATGTTTTATATTAGAAATTGACAAATATGACCGTTAAGGCAGAAATATTTTTCTACTACATGTACAGTAGCGTTGAAAGACTGGAAAATAGAGAGATACATCATTATAGAAAAAGGCTAGGATGCTACTTAAGAAATATAATAATATGTGAATATTTTTGCAAAAATTATTTCTGTTGAAGTCAGCGACCATAAGATGTTGTCAAACTTGGGATTCAATAATATCAGTAAAAGTTGGGCATTTTCATAAAAACATTTTCAGAATTCTCTTCAGAATAGTAATTCCTTGGACACCTCTTTTAAGTGTTCAAGTCGTACTATGAGTACAAACGTAAAACAATTACAGTAATGTGTTGATGTTTTAGGCTCTATTATGCCTCGCGATAGGAGAGAACTGCTCAATTTTTTCCCAATCGACGTTGGTGGGCTTTGCTGCCATAAGGTGTCGCTAAATTGTCGGTAAAGAACATTGGTCTCTGGGCAGCAGTGTGTATACCAAGTGTTTACAACTTCATTCTTATTAGCTTCGGCATATATGAGGGCGGGTGGTCAGCCATCTCCCTCGCCTTCTCATCTTCCCACCGACAGTGTACTGTCAGTGCAATCATAATAATAGCTGAGTTGGCTAGGGGGCGCAGGTGGGGGATAATTCTCAAAACAAATGTCTTCCCTGGCGTGGTTTTAAACTTTGAACCCCGATCTATCGATTGAAGGCCAAGCACGCTAACCACTACAGTAGACAATCGCGCACCTCAGGCAGTTTAACGACATCTTAATGGAAACAAAGGTTGTTGAAGTCGGCAGAATATATTTTGAACGGCACAACGGGATTGTAATATCACTCTACGAATTTACTGAGGAATTACTTATATAGCCTCATTTGAATGCACTTTAAAGGTGTCTAGCATCAACCAATAATTTTATACTGTTTCCTCCGTTTGTTTCATGCCGTGTACATTAGACACCGGCGCAATAGAATTAACTAATTATATTAAGAATAGACATCAAGTAAGAAACATTTTAGTCCCAAGCCTGGATGAAGGAGGAGGGAGATGCTAATGGTCTTTCTTACCACACAGTGGTCGTTAAACGGTAAACAGGCAAGAAACATTCTGGAAAGTTACTGGAGTGGGAGTGAGTATTTCTTTTTTAACGACTAGCTGTGTAGCAACAAAGACCATTAGCGTCGCCCTCCTCCTTTATACAGGCTTGGGACTGGCACTGTCAGAAAGTAAACAGTGGCGGAGTTTTACTGGAGTGGCTTCATAATATGCTTTATTATAGCATCACTTGACTAAATTTTAAAGGTGTCTAACATCAACTGGGGCGCGGTGGTTTAGGGGTATGTTCGGTGCCTTGCAGCTGGTTGCGGGTTCGAATCCACCTCAAAAAGCCGCCGCGTAGGGACCCTGGGCAAGTCCTTCACTCGCAATTGCTCATGCGCTTCGGCGTGAAACTCCGATTCAGCGTCTGCGCAGTAGTCGGGAGCGCCTCTGAATGGGAAATCTGGTAGGGGCGCTATAACAAGTGTTCAAATACAATACAATACAATAATCGCACTTTGGTTTACATGAAATTACTCATTATAAAGCAATCTTGTTAAAAACGTTTTTCTCCGTAAGTTGTCAGCCTGTGGGACAATTCGGTCATGCAGCCTGAGACGCAGGGAATAGGGGATTGTCTTTACAGGAGGGAGCAGCGGGTTCAGAACATGGCAGGGGTCCGCCAAGGCACCAGTAAAGAGGTTCTCATACAATAATGACAATAATGCGATCGTCAAACGGTTAATAGATTACAGCGTAAAATCGGTAAGGAAATGTTTTAGACGCCTTCAAAATGTACTTTAGAGTCACAATTTATTTGTTAACAACAAGGTCAAGATTATGTCATTCGGGCGATGAGAACTGAACGGTGTTCGGAATAATTACACACCTGTTTTAAGTGCAGAATGTGCCCTAGAAATAGTCTGCAGGCGGCCAGTTGGTATTGAATCAATGCCTAGTATCCGAGCTCGGGTCTAATATTCATTTCCTTTATCTCTCCAGGATCAATTATTAATCAATCATGTAAATCATCTGAGTGGTGTAAGCTAGCCCTGAGGCAGCTATGGACCTTAAGTTTCAGTTAAATCTTTTCGGTTCCAGGAATATCAGTGCCTCAAGCTGGCCCCTTGGGAGCAGTGAGTATACGAAGTGCTAGCGACTTCATTTACTTAGCCTCGGCGTATGAAGGCGGGTGACCAATCCTCTCCCTCGCCATCTCGTCGTTCCACCGACAGTGTACGGTCAGTGTACTCATTATAGCTGAGTTGGCAAGGGACGCAGGTGGAGCAGAAATCTCGAAACAAATTTCTATCTTGGCAAAGATTTGAACCCCCGAATTCTCGACTGAGAGACCAGCGCACTAACCACTACACTATCGAGGATGCCTATGTCCCCAAACATTCTGTATCTTAAATCTTATGTCCACACAAATATATAATTATTATATCTTAATTAGATTACTATAATTATGTATATAAGACAAGACATAAGTACGAATTCTCCTGATCTCAATCTAGGGACATGTTGCCACTGCTCATATGAATAAGATATACATATAGAGTGGCCTGTGGTCAGACGGTTTGAAGATTGGCATAGAGGGGGAAGGGATAGCAATCGGGAGATGTGGTTTCTTCCTTCTTTCCTTCTTCCCTCCTTCCTTTCCTCCCTTCCGTCCTCCCTTCATTTCTTCCTCCACCTCTTCCTCTTAGTCCTCTTCCCCTCTCCTACTCCTCTTCCACCACATTCTGAATATTTTTCACTTCCTCATCTTCCTTCCGCTCTTTCCCCTTCCCTTACCTTACCCCTTACCTTTCCCCAAACCATATCTTCTCAGACACCTTCTCACATACCTTACCTTATATATAATTACAAATGCGTTTTTACCATTTTCCTTTATGCATCCAGTTTTATATTTTCCAGGTTGCTAATTTCCGCAAAACAGTCCGAGGACAACACGGAGACACATTAGGACAGGGACAGGGACACACCGACAGAAAGACACAAAGATATATAGGATAGGATCATCACGTTGAAACGAGGAAGGCCGAGAGCAGAAGGCAGGAATAAACACAGGTACAATGGAGCAGAGGGACAAAAGCAAATACAGATATAACAGAAGGCACCTAAGAACGTTATTAAGATAGACAGACAGACAGACAGACAGACAGACAGACAGACAGACAGACAGACAGACAGACAGACAGACAGACAGACAGACAGACAGACTGCCTCTCTCCTTCGTATTCTCGTTATCCTCCTCATTCACCTTCGCCTACTCCTCATCAACATCCTCTCTCTCCTCCTCCAATAATTCTCATTCTCCTATTCCTTCTCCTACTTCTCTTTAACCTCCTGCCTTCTCCCCGCATCTTCCTCCTCCTCCTCCTCTTCTTCCTCCTCCTCTTCTTCTTCCTCCTCTTCTTCTTCCTCCTCCTCCTCTTCTTCTTCCTCCTCCTCCTCTTCTTCTTCCTCCTCCTCTTCTTCTTCCTCCTCCTCCTCCTCTTCTTCCTCTTCCTCTTCCTCCTCTTCTTCCTCCTCCTCTTCTTCTTCCTCCTCCTCTTATTCTTCCTCCTCCTCCTCCTCTTCTTCCTCTTTCTCCTCCTCCTCTTCTTCTTCTTCCTCCTTCTGCTCTTCCTCTCCTTCTTCTTCCTCCTCCTCTTCTTCTTCCTCCTCCTCCTCCTCTTCGTCCTCCTCTTCCTCCTCCTCTTCGTCGTCGTCGTCCTCCTCCTCCTCTTCGTCCTACTTCCTCTTCTTCGTCCTCCTCCTCATCCTAGTCACTAATTCCGCTATTTCTCCAACACCCCTAAAACTAATCACTGTAAACCACAACATCCTGTCTGGCTAGACGCCTTTCCTTGTTCAGCAGTAGTTTTGTGCTAACATCAAACACCTTTTTTAAAATAAAACTAATCTTATATAAATGAGACAAAAAATGCATTAATAATGATTAAAGGGACACGTCAAAGGCTAATTAACCTTCGCAGGACGAAGACATTTTACGATACACGGAGGACGAAGAGGGGTAATTTTTTACCCCAAAGCAATTTTTAATATCTCAGCCCATAGGTAAGGTACAATAAAAAATGAAGTATCAATTCTAATAGTTCAAAGGTCAAGGAATCGATCTATCCTAGTGAGAATAGTCTGTCAATACCACTTTCTTTCAAGATGGCGGCCAAGATGGCCGCCAAAACACAGAAATATGCATATTTCCGCTCATCGGTAAGCTACAATGATAAATGAACCCTCCACTTTCATAGTTCCGAGGTCAAGGCATCCATTTATCGTAGTTAGAATAGTCTGTCAATACCACTTTCCAAGATGGCGGCCAAGATGGCCGCCAAAACACAGAAATATGCATATTTCCGCTCATAGGTAAGCTACAATGACAAATGAACCCTCCACTTTCATAGTTCCGAGGTCAAGGAATCCATTTATCGTAGTGAGAAGAGTCTGTCAATACTAATTTCCAAGATGGCCGCCAAACACAAAAATATGCATATTTCAGCTCATATGTATGCTACAATGACAAATGAACCCTCCAATTTCATAGTTCCGAGGTCAAGGAATCCATTTATCGTAGTGAGAATGGTCTGTCAATACCACTTTCAAGATGGCGGCCAAGATGGCCGCCAAACACAAAATATGCATATTTCAGCTCATAGGTATGCTACAATAACAAACGAACCATCCAATTTTATAGTTCCGAGGTCAAAGAATCCATTTATCGTAGTTAGAATAGTCTGTCAATACCACTTTTTAAGATGGCGGCCAAGATGGCCGCCAAACACAGAAATATGCATATTTCAAAACAGAGGTAGTGTATGCTACAATGACAAATGAACCCTCCACTTTCATAGTTTCGGGGTCAATGAATCCATTTATCGTAGTGAGAATAGTCTGCCAATACTAATTTACCTCTAAGGGATGGCCGCCATCTTGGAAAGTAGTATTGATAGACTATTCTCACTACGATAAATGGATTCCTTGACCTCGGAACTATGAAAGTGGAGGGTTCATTTGTCATTGTAGCATACATATGAGCTGAAATATGCATATTTCTGTGTTTGGCGGCCATCTTGGCCGCCATCTTGGAAATTAGTATTGGCAGACTCTTCTCACTACGATAAATGGATTTCTTGACATCGGAACTATGAAATTGGAGGGTTCGTTTGTCATTGTAGCTTACCTATGAGCTGAAATATGCATATTTCTGGTTGTTGGCGGCCATCTTGGCCGCCATCTTGGAAAGTGGTATTGACAGACTATTCTAACTACGATAAATGGATTCCTTGACCTCGAAACTACGAAATTGGAGAGTTTATTTGTCATTTTAGCATACCTATGAGCTGAAATATGCATATTTCTGTGTTTTGGCGGCCATCTTGGCCGCCATCTTGGAAATTGCACTCCCAAAATTATTGCAACTATTGAAATCGAATTCCGCGGTAAATTCAGTACTTTATTTCTGATTACAGGTTAGTTATGAAAAATATCTTTGAAAAATGCATATTCACCATGAACGAATTATTAACGACGTCGAGGACGAAGAGGGGTAAATTTTTACCCCAGGACACTTTGAACTCAAAAATCTTCTTCCCCCAACATGACATTTTCCTGGCTTTGGTGTCAGAATATGTCAGAGGTATTAACTTGTAAACACATGGAACGTCAAATTATAACTGCCAACGGTTGCTCCGCAATCAGCATTCAAACACCCCTGGGGTAATTATTTACCCCTCTTCGTCCTGCGAAGGTTAAGAGATGTCATTGAACGTATTAACACAACAACGAATTAATAATAATTATTAATACAGTGCAATTATGATAATAATTTTTACAGGCTAAACATGGTAGTAGTTTCAGTTTAACGACACTGTGTGATAATACAGATCATTAGCGTCGCCCTCCTCCTTCATCCAGGCTTGGGACTGGCACTGTCAGAAAGCGAACAGTGACAGAGTTCATAAAACATAATAACTTCTATAATTATCATGGAGAAAGGCGGAGGGCGACGCTAATATCATCATTGTTACGACACAGTGTCATTAAACAGCAACTAACAGTAACTTACCAACCAGACAATAAGGAATAAGTAGTTCCAGTCCCAAGCCTGGAGAATGGAGGAGGTGGACGTTGATCATCTTTGTTATCACACAGTATCAATAAACAGCAACTAACATATATATATATGATATCTAATGAGAGAAACATTTCATGGTGACAAAAATCAAAGCTTCAATTGTAGAATAAAAAGTACGTTCGACGTCAACGACCCCTGCAGATGTCGCCGAATTTTGAACAACACTGCATGAATTTTAAACAATGATTTAAAACACCTTTGAAATGCATTAAATCTAATCCATTATACTTTCAGTAATTACGTCTAGTTGCGTCGCTGTTTACATAAGTGAAAGCTAGATGATGTCTGTAGATAGAAAACAGCAATGCAGTGAATTATGAAATGAACGGAGCTGATTAGACACCTTTAAAAATGATATGTTCTCTACTATATATATATATTTTGAAAATCCTCAAAGTTTTATTCACACTATGGTTCTGCATGTCATGTAAATTAATCAGAGAAAACCTTTGAAACGCACCATATCTAAACGATATAATTATAAACCTGCTGTCAATAATTGCGTCATTTTGTGTGTGTGCACATTGCCGTAATGTCGTAAACCGCCTTTGGTGTCATAAGACGACGTTAAACTTTGGAATAATAATAATAGTAATTGCGTCATATTGTGTCGTTCTTTACATTTACGAAGCCACAAGATGTCGCTAGAAAGAGAACAGAAATATAGGGATGTGTTTAAAGACCTTGAAAAGGGAAATTTTTTAACATGTATATGTTTTCATCAATCATCAGCTGTTAGAGAACTCCGCTTCTGCTCGTACTCTGGTAGTGCAATTCCCAAGCCTGGAAGAAGGAGGAGGGCGACGCTAAAGATATTTGTTATTACACAGTGTCGTTAAACTGAAACTACTACTACTAACAGCTGATAGAGCTGTAATATGCCAACATAATTTCTGTCGACGGCATAAGCTGTCGTTACACTCTGGATTCATCCAAATTAAATCACACAATGATGAATTGCTAAACTAAAGGAGAGAGGCACACGTCGATGATACTACCCTCATCATCATCATCAATATCCTTCTTTCTCCTGCTCCTCTTTTTCACATCCTCCTTCACTTTCTCCTATTACTTCTCTCATATTAATCATTGTCCCCAATGACATCTCTTCATCCTCAGTAATTTCCTCATCCTTATCCTACCTTCTCCCTTCTCCTCTCGTTTTCTCCTCCTCCTTCTCCTCCTCCTCCACGGATCCTCGTCTTCATCATCCGCTTTTATTCCTCCTTCTTTTCTCTCTCTCTATCGACCTCCTCCTCGTTTGTCATCCACCTCCTCCAGCCCATCCATCATCGTCTTCTCATCCTCGACCGACCTCTAATTCCTCTCTTCCTCCAAAACCGCTAAAACCAATCGCTTTTAACCACAGAAACACTTCTTGTTAGGCGTCTTTCCTATTATTTGTACGAACAGTTTTGTTCGAATCTTAAACACCGGTTTTAGAGGAGGATAAGTCTTATATAAATGAGAGACGATAAAAAATTAATAATAACAGGAAAACAATATACTGCGCTATGACACAGTGTCAATAAATAGCAACTAAGCAACGAGACTGTCAGATGTAAGTAGTATTGTATTGTATCTGTAGGTCTATATAGCGCCTCTCTCATAATAACTATTCAGAGGCGCTCTCAGCCCGAAAACCCCGGGGAATAGAAACGTTTTCAAAGAAGGAGAGACCAAAGAGGAAAACCAGTCATTAGTTTGACCCTTAGTGAGGGGAAGGTCATTCCAAGTAGTGCCAGCACCAAGTCTGGTGAAAGGAAGAGGGGTGACGTTAATCCTATTTATCATGAAACTGTGTCGTAAAACAAGTAACCATATAAATAAGAAAAGCATTTAATGGTGACAAGAATTAAAAGTTTAATTATAAGAAATTAAAGACACGGTAGACATCAACGACCCTAGCAGCCGCTAGATGTCGTTGAACTTCGGACTATAATTATATCCTAAATTAAACACAAAAACATGGGTGGATTTATGGGTTCAAACCCCATAAATAAATGCATTACTGTTATTAAAAACCCAAAATGTAGAAAAATACGACGATTTCCAATGGAAACTGCCCCGAAAAATAGATCCCCTTCTCAAATTGTTTCAATAATTGCATAAAAAATCAGTTAAACACCTTAAAATGCATTAAATCTATGCTATTATAATGCTTTCAATAATTGCGCAAATTGTGTTGTCATCACATTTACGTAAGTTACAATGTTATGTCGTTAGACAGAGAGCAGAACTACTTAAAATTCTCAGCTATTAGTTATCGCCATTAACCCTAGGGCTACCAAGTTTTTTTTGTAACACTGGCTACCAAGGGGGGGGTTACCACTTACCACCCCCCCTGGATTTCGTGTGTGGTTTCACATATCATAACTTGTAATATAGCAATGGATTCAGCATTCATTTCTGCACAGAATGGTGTATTTAGTTGTACATTATGTGAATGCACCTCGAAATTACATCACTTTTAACAACGGAACCCATTAATTAGCAATATTTTATATTATTGCGTACATTTTGTACTTTTTGGATAAACAAATATAAGATTATGTGTGTTTTGAAACTAATCTACGAACAAGTTTGAGATTAAAAAAACCTGGGGGGGTGGCAACCACACCCCCCTTGGTAGCCCGAGGGTTAAAACGGGTAAGTTTTCAGCTGCTTATATTTTAACCAAATCATTTGATTCACAGAGGCAAAAGATCTAGCAAATGAATAAGTCATTTTAAACGCCTTTAAGCTGCATTAGTTATGATGACTATAACAATAACAATAACAATAACAGTAACAATTACAATAACAATAACAATGATAACGATAACGATGACGATGACGATGACGATGACGATGACGACGACGACGACGACGATAACGATAACGATAACGATATTGATGATGATGACGACGACGACGACGACGACGACGACGATGATGATATTGATGATGATGATGATGATGATGATGATGACGATGACGACGACGACGACGACGATGATAATAATAATATTTCGACGCGGCCATACCGATACAAGGGCGCCTCTTTTTTAGTTGACATTCCTCTCAAGGGAACTTGCTATGATCGTAATATTAAGTCTCGCGTCAGACCTACTACTTTCTTTCCACCTTATGGTGAGAATCAATCAGCTCATTTCTTCTTTTTTATATGCGAAATTTCCGTTCAGTACGTGCCCTAAAAAAGAAATAAATAGTTTGAATATGCATGCAGCTGTGGATAGTGCATCAGTTATCGTATTTACCCATCTACCTTCAAAAGTATCTACTGGCGAATTTGCACACCTTCTAAATATGGTTAATCTGGCTATAAATAGGGAGAGCGTTACTGGTTCAAACGACAAAGTTTTTGGGAAAAGAAATAATAGGTAGAAGCGAACAATCCTGGAAGGGACAAGATATCAAACAGTCTAATCGAATATTAGGCTATATAATCTAATCGAAGCTAATCCAGTCCAATCCAATCTTATCCAATCTAATCTAATCCAATTTAATCCAATTTAATCCAATCCAATCCAATCTAAAGACAGAATGGATTATACTTTTGGCAAGTGCATGGCTACAATGTATCAGTGTGATTCTCCTTACAGATTTTATTTTAGTTATAGTTACAGTTATAGTTAGTGGCTTTTTATTTTAGTTATAGTTATAGTTATAGTTAGTATTATTTTTTAGTTATAGTTATAGTTATAGTTAATGGATTTTTATTTTAGTTAATTTTAGTTACTACTTAGTTACAACTGGGACTACTATTATTATTATTATTTAGTAATAATAATCTCAGGTTACAATAATTAAGGCTATAAGCAAAGTTGTGCGTATTAACACGTTGTTTCACAATTTGCTCAGAGCTTTGAAAGCCTTCAAAGCATGGGTGTATTCAGCTTCATGAATACACGAGTGTCCAAAGTAACTGACAAATTGAATAAAAAATATCGCATTTTTCGTTCTCATTTATGTCGAATCGTCCATATTGCACTTCCTATTTTTATTTTTTTGTATTAACGAAAATAAAGATGAATTTTCGTTATTGTTATTTTCGTTATAGTTATAGTTATAGTTAATGATATTTTTAGTTATAGTTATAGTTATCGTTAACGAAATCATTTTATTTTCGTTAACGAACATTTTCGTTATCGTTATCGTTAACGAGAATCACACTGCAATGTATACAACTAGCATAATGTAAACGGTTAGCGCGGACGTTTTGCACTATCTGATATTGAAGGTCGAAAAATGAACGGACCCGGAAGCAATACGATAGTGTTAAAAACACGAGGTACTAGGTTGTGGCTTAGACGATTAATGCCTTTCTACAAATATTCGCTAACTAAAGACGCTATTGTGTTTCCAGCGTCCTACTTTGAGAATTCTTAAATTAAAATTTTAGGCACCTTTTAAACAGAGGTATAGTTCGCGATAAAAGAGCAAGCCGACGCAATATCTGTGGATACGCTCTCCGTTCCGTAGCCTGTCGTTAGCTATCGAAACTACAACATTGTCGAGTAATAGACTATATTATGCTGTGCGTTTGATACCATAAGGTCACGCTAAAACTATAGGATTCAAAACCAATTCAGATCGATAGTACTTGACAATTAGAAAGCCTTCATAATTTATAGACCTTTTTGGTCAGGTTACATTCGCAATGAGAGACCAAAGCCTCTCGCGTCGTTAAGTGTGAATAGTTGATTGGACATATTGTATTGTATTGTATTGTACTGAGTGGCCGAGTGGGTTGGTGCCCGCTCGCCGCGCCGGCGCCCCGGGTTCGCTTCCCGGTCGGGTCGGATTATCAGAGATTAATTTCTCGGATCTTTACTGCGGGTGGCTCGGGTCGCATTATAAACGTGGAGTACAATACAACACACAATACAACACATCACAATACAACTGGGGCGCGGTGGTGTAGGGGTATGTTCGGTGCCTTGCAGCTGGAGGGTTGCGGGTTCGGATCCACCTCAAAGTCGCCGCGTAGGGACCCTGGGCAAGTCCTTCACTCGAAATTGCTCATGCGCTTCGGCGTGAAACTCCGATTCAGCGTTCGCGCAGTAGTCGGGAGCGCCTCTGAATGGGAAATCTGGTTGGGGCGCTATAACAAGTGTTCAAATACAATACAATACAATACAAAATAGATAATGCTGGGTTTCACTCGTAAAGGCGTTGCCTTATATTAAATAATAGTTAAATGACCAAATAGAATTACTGAAAGATTAAATAACCCATCCGCTGACGAGTTTGAATTAGAGTAGATAATTTCCAGTATTCAGAAAACAGCGAAAAAAGTCTTATTTCTGAAGTCGTATATCTTTCAATATAAATTATATTCTTTTGGGAACATTCAAATTTTAGACACCTTTTTAAAACAGATTCGATGGACTATTCAAACGATAAAACGTTTCACAAATAAATAGTTAATTAGCTGTAATATGCCAAAACTAATCTTTGTCGGCGGCAACGGCCTATGTTGTCATAAGCTGCCGTTAAACTGTGGACACACACAAATAAATCAATTTCGTAGCCTGTCGTGAACCAATGAATAAAACTAATAAAGAATTGTTAGCATTTAACTGCATTGAAACTTGGCCACTGCCTGAAGTCTCTCTCCCTGTATCGCTCCGTATCTATCTCTACCTCTCTCTGAATCTCTTTCTGTCTTTTACTCTGTTTCTCCGTGTATCTTTCTGTCTCGTTCGGTCTCTTATCATCTGTCTCTGTCTGTCTCTCGATATCGCTCAATATCTCTGTCTATCTCTGTCTGTGCCTCTGTCTATATCTGTGTCTCTGTTTCTGCATGCCTGTCTACCTCTGCCTGTCTGTGTCGCTGTCTGTGCGTGTGTATGTGTGTCTCTCTGCCTCCCCCTCTCAGTGTCACTCGTTGCTATCACTGATTTCGTTAGCCAAGCGAATGCGTTGCTGCCTGTTGTCTCTATGTTGCACCAGTGGCTGAGAGAAACTCCAACAAGTCGAAGTCATACGGCCGATGGTGTCAAAAGATGTCGCTTATCAGTAAATACGCGTAGAAACGTTTAACCCTTATAGGGTCACGATATTTCTCAACCGATTTTGGTCACCGGGGGGTAAAAAATACCCCCACTGTGATTCGCATGATTCCCATGATAATTTAAACTCCGATTTTCAAGTATAAAACTAAAAAAGTTATTTATAGAAGGTACTACACGTGCGCCAGGAAAACTCAAAGGTGGCCAATGCGATTATTCTATTTCATAATTGATGCTGCCTGTCTAAACGCATTCGTCGTGTGGAATCTGAAAAACCCGCAATGGAAAAATCATAAAGGTTCAACACGTCTTGATAAGCGACGTCTTTTCCTGACAGAAGTACTGTTGCTGACAAGCTCGTGGAGCCATTGATTACACAGCGTGCCTCCGATCCATCTATTTCACACCAACCATCTGTAGCAAAAAGCCATGTTGGCGATCGGTGTACAACCGGCACCTAGTCGATGCGCAACAAATCCAGCGAAGAAACGTGGTCGATACCACTCGTGTCCACGTAAAGACGACAAGAAATGTGAACACAAATGCACTAAGAGCAACAGTTTCGTGTGCGGAAAGCATGCAGTCAAAACACTTGCATATTCCTGCTTATCCTGCCCACTTTCCCTCTCTGCAGATGCAGAATGACTGTTCAGTAAATGCTGAACGGTACCGTTTGTGTACATTGTAATATCATTGAGTTTATAATGTCATAATTTAGCAGAACTTCATTTATTCATCCTAATTTGATTAAACCAAAACGATTTCTATATATAATGTTCAGTATGAGAGTAAATTAGAGAAAGAAGTATTACATAAAAGCACGAAAATTTCCCTTCTTTTACTGCATCGATCTGTTCATGAATTTGGCATGTTAAATATTTAAATAGCTCGCTTTAAAAGTACCATTCAGGACCGTTCTACGTAAAAGTGTCAAATCGCCTCCTAATCCAAGTAAAATTTTGAAGGTCCTTATTCTGTCTGTTTCTGCCTCTGTATCAGACAAACAGTGAGACAGACGGAAAGATCAACAGACGAAAGGGAGACAAACATAGCCTACAGCCGGAAGCCATAGCAACGGAATGGCCGACGGACAGACTGTAGAGAGGCGACGACAGACAAGCAGAAATACAGACAGGCAGACAGGCTACATGGACCATGCATGGACGCATTTTAATTAGGGAAGAGCCGATTATCCGTTCGGATTTTGCACTAATCGGTATTACTCGGAATCTGCGATCCCAGGCCTTAAAATCCGAATAACAGAAAGTAATATTTCTGACTAAAAAACAATTCCTTTTATCATTAATAAAAAAATAGTAACCTGTTTTGACGATAGGCCTAATATTTAATCTTAGATATTGAAAGGCAGTGTAAATAATAAAATTGTGAGTCGACGCATTATCAAAATGGCGGACAGTCGGGCTTTTAGTAAAAAAACAGTGCATAAAAGTGGCTTCTTCTTGTGGTTCTCTGCCTCTTAGGCAGGTTCAAATATCCGACGTCGCCACTTCTCTCGTTGTTGGGCCTCTTCTTTCAGTTTCCTGTATCCGTTTGTCATCATCCAATCCAGCATCATCTGTCTTGGTCTTCCTCTTGTCTTCCTCCCCTTCAGTTTTGCCCGATCCATTTCCTTTGCCTGTCTCTTATTGTGCGTATATGGACTCTTTCTTCTCCAATTATTCCCAACACTTCTTCATTTGTTATATGTTCTGTCCAGCTGATTTTTTTCCATTCTTCTCCATGTCCACATTTCGAAAGCTTCCAGTCTTCTTATATGTCCGCTTTCGTCTCATTGGTCCATGTCTCTGATCCATACAGCACCACGCTCCATACTAGTGTCTTTATCATTCTTATCTTTAGATTCCTGTTTAGTTTTCCTCTCAGTAATTCTCTTCTGTTTGAGAATGCCTCCTTTCCTATTGCTATCCTTCTTTTAATTTCTCTGTGGCATTTGGCATCTGTCGTGATCATACTCCCTAGGTAGCAGAATTCTTTTGTTTGACTTGCTCTATCTGTTTTCCTCCAATGTGTATTCTGACTACAGTTTCTTTTCCTTTACTTATCTTCAATAGCCTACCTTTGTCTTTTTGATGTTAATCTTCATCCCGTATTCGGTTGATGTTGTGTTTAGCCTATCCATCATTGCTTGCAGTCCTTTCTGGTTTCTCGCCAACATTGCCTGATCATCTGCAAACCTTAATGCCTTTATCCATCTTCCACCAACCTTTATCCCCTCCTCCATCTCCTCTACTGCTTCTCTGACAAGCTCTTCTATAGGCCTATAGATGTTAAATAGTAATGGTGACAGTGGACATCCTTGTCTCACACCTCTTCCAACGTTTCCTGGTTCCGAGTACTCTTCATCTATTCTTATTCGCATCTTTTGTCCCAAGTGTATAAGTTTCCTATTAATCTTCTGTCTCTCCAATCTATTTCCATCCGCCTCAATGCATGTAATAGCCTTCTCCAGTCATCAACTCTATCAAATGCTTTTTCATAATCCACAAAGGCATATATATATATATACATCCTGACCATTCTGGCAGCTCCTCTCTGTTAGTACTCTTAGTGTTCCGATCGCATCCCTAGTTCCCATGCCCTTTCTAAAACCAAATTGATCATCTCCCAGCCCCTCAATTGCCTCTGTCTTTGCTTGCACTCTCTTTGCTAGTATTCATTATCATGACTTTTGACGCATGGGTGAGGAGGTTAATGGTCCTGTAATCCTCGCATGCTGTTGCATTTGGGTTTCTTTTTAATTGGTATTATTATGGTAGTGGCTAAAACCAAATAAAAGTGGATATTGCCCATTAATCGGATCGGCATCGGAATGGGCGAAAAGAGCAGGCCAACTAATCGGAATGGGAAATCGGCGACGAATGAGAATCGGTTCATCCTTACTTATAATAGCTGCGCTATTATTACAGGCGTAGCCTATGGACAACAGCCGGATGCAGACATAGTTTGATCGACACCTCTTTCCGTTGTCTGCGTGTCTGTCTCTAGGCTAATATTCTGTTCTCATATCTCTAAAGAAGTGATCTAAAGAGCTCAACAGCATTATGACGTCATTTCATAGACTTAATGAGTCCATTCATGGACTTCTATATAATAGCTAGCCCATTACTGACCAACGAGGTAATAGAGTTACTGACATTACTTTTGATTTCTCTTAAAAAGTCTAATTTGACGTCACAAATACTTTTGGACCATAGACGTCATTTTTATGTAGATAAAGAAAGACTGAAGAGCATTATGACGTCATAGGTATTATTTGACCATAGACTATAAGATTTTGCAGATCTCAGCAGACGCGTTGTCTTGTCTTATTTCATTTAAGAAAGTTCTGAAAAAGCTGAAAAATATCTGAAGATGAATGAGGGTATGTTCTGAAGACTTTTGAAGTGGAAGAACGAAGACGAATTTGCAAAAATAATGTAAGTGATTCGATTTTCTACGCTTAAATAACCGGTCGATTAGGCCTTACAAATTTAGGCTTGAAGCGGCTTACAAAATTATTTTTTCGATAAGCCATATTATGAAGCCGCATTTTTATGCATTTTCAACGTGCGTCAGGGTAACCATGACATTGCATTAACTGTCATGTCATGATGTCATGTCATATGTCACATCGCCATCGTCGCTACGCGATGGTTGGCTACATGAATGGACCCTCACTGCCCAGTGTTTTCTGTCTAGTGCCGCGTTCATTAGGCAAGCACCCACAAGTCCAATTAAGCACGTTGTCGATCCACGATATTCTCGGCCTTCCTCGTCCTCGGACCCCTTCCACGAGACCCGTCATCAGGCTGCTCTCGATGTTGTCGTGCGGCTGTCTTATGATGTGGCCAAAATATCGTCGTTTCCGAGTTTTCGTGTGCGCCAATAGTTCCTTTCTAGCCCCCGCTGATGTGTAGGCTACACCCGTTTGTTGGACATCATTTTGTTCCACGGGATTCTCAAGAGCTTTCGGATATACTTGTTTTCAAATGCTTGTATACGCCTTTCTTGAATTGCTTCCTCCTTCTTTAGAGTCCAGGCCTAACATCCGTACGTCGCCACTGGCCACGCCAATGCCTTCATCAACCGCAGTTTGGAACCATTGCTGATCGACTTGTTCTTCCATATCTTCGTCAATTTGACCATAACCGTCATCCCCATGGCCAGCCTTGCTTTCACTTCACTCGAACAATTCGCATATTTTGTTACCCTACTCCCTAGGTATACAAAGGAATTTATTTGTTCCAGTCTTCCTGTACCCACCACCTCCTCGAGCACCTCCTCAGTATTCGTCAAGACTTTCGACTTTGCCACGTTGATCGACATGCCATATTCTGCTGCAGCACTTTCGACGCGTTTCACGAGTTCTTGAAGTTCTTCCGGTGTTGTGGCCAGTAGGACGATATCGTATCCGAGGTTGTTGATGGTTTTCCGCCAATCCTAAATCACCCCGGCGAAACCCGTTAGTGCCTTTCGCATCACTTGTTCTGCTAGAATGTTAAACCGGCATGGGGAGAGGTTGCATCCCTGTCGAACTCCTTTTTTAACCTCGAACCATGCCGAAGTGTGGTCATCTGTCCTGACGTTAGCCTGTTGTTGTCTGTACAGATTCCTTAATAGTTGGACCAGATGGGGTGGAAAGCCCATTTCGAGCATGGTCAGCCATAGTTGTTAGTGTCGGACCTTATCAAAGGTTTTAGCAAAGTCGATGAAACTAAGGTACAGTGGTTGATTCCTTTCTTTTGCTTTCTCTAGTATGATCCTGGGGTTCACAATCTGGTCTCTCGTACCTCTTCTTGGCCTAAACCCCGCTTGGTCCTGAGCAATCTCCACTTTGAGCTTGTGTTGCATACGGTCTAGCATCAAGCGCACTGAAATTTTGCTTGCGTGTGAGACCAGTACGATTGTGCTGTAATTGTCACACGGAGCGGGTCACCCTTCTTTGGAAGCGGGATTAATGTTGATTGAGTCCAGTCTTCCGGCCATTCTCCAGTATTACACAACTCCGTGCATATCTCATGTAGTTTGGTCACTGTCATCTCCCCTCCAAACCTCAGTAGTTCTGCGGCCACGTCATCCGGACCTGGTGTCTTTCGTGACGCGGACTTAATTACTGCTCTCATGAACCTCTTCCTTCAGCGGAGGTAGTTCTCTTTCTTCAATGTCAATCTCTACGTTCTCGCCTTCTTCGTTGTATAGTTCCTCGCAGTATTCTCTCCATCTCTGATTCATTCTCTCTGGTTCGACAATTTTCCTGCCAATGGCATCTCTAATGGCCGTGATACGAGGAACGCATAATCCAGTGAGCCGCTTCACTGTTTGGAAGACTGATCTGCTATTACCTTTTTTCGCGTTTTCCTCTAACTCGCTGCACAATGTCTCCTGCTCGTCCTGTTTATCCCTATGTAGTCTTTATGTAGGCCTACTTCGCTTCGTAGTTTTTTGCATTATGTGGAGGATTTTGTTTTGGCATCGCGTTTCTTTCCTATCCAGTCAAAAGTGTCTTTGGAAATCCAGTTCTTGCGTTTATGGTGGTCCATCAGTATTGTCTCCTTTGCAGCGCCCAAGGTGGCTTCTTTCAGTTGTCGCCATGGTTCGTCTGGCGTTCTCAGTTCGTCTATTCCTTCTACCGGGTGGTTCTTTGAATCTGTTTGTCACTTCTAGTTGGCATTGTTGCTCAACCTGGCCGTTTTTGAGTTTCTCAAGATCTTGAAGTCTTGCTTTGATTGCATTGCTTGAGCCACAGGCTAAAAACTCAAATCTTGCGACGACTAATTCGATCACTTACAATCATTCAATCGTCGTGAAACTTGGCAGATAGACTCGACCTCGCAGACACTTCATTCTATAAAAATTTCAGCTCCCCAAAAAGGCTAGCTTATAGAATCAGGGGACTCAACTTTTCGAATCGGGGAATCCCCTTTCCGATACGCAGCGTTGCCATTGGCCAGCGTTGCCATTGGCAACAGAAACGGTGCGCTGCCTCATTAAACGTGCTATGTCGTAAAATGAACGCGGACTATATATTTGTAGAGGTAACTGCTTCATAAGACCCATTATAGGATACTAGATGGATATAGTAAAAAACTTTGTTTTACGGGCTGTATTTTATTTAGTTTCTCAAGATCCAAGAGTAACGGTTTGTGCATTAACTAGCCTACATCATTAGACTGGTTCTAGATAATAGTTCGTCTGTAGTATAAGGGCGTCATATTTATAGAAATTAATTCTAAGGCATTCGATGCGTAGATGTGATGCGCTGCCGATGGCTCACGGTTGTCTCATCGTCCATATATATTATAATATATTATGTGTAGGCCTACGTCTATAATTATGTATGTTTGTATGTATGTATGTATGTATGTATGTATGAATGTATGTATGTATGTATGTATGTGTGTATGTATGTATGAATGTATGTATGCATGTATGTATGTGTGTATAGTATGTATGTTTGCATGTATGTATGTATGTATGTATGAATGTATGTATGTATGTATGTATGTGTGTATGTATGTATGTATGTATGTATGTATGCATGTATGCATGTATGCATGTATGTATGTATGTATGTGTGTATGTATGTATGTATGTATGTATGTATGTATGTATGTATGCATGCATGTATGTATGTATGTATGTATGAATCGACCTGATTACGGTTTGCTTTTGGGGCGCCATCGGATGATGCCCCGTACATAGGCACTGGCGTGATGCAAGTTACTAATTACAATGACTAAAATAATTTCAATGTTTTTAAATATGGAAAGAAATAGCCTATAGGAACCTACATTTTTTAGCAATGTTGCACCATTATTTCTGAGTGGTAATTTTCTGATTTTAAATTCTGTGTTTTCCTTTCTGTAGTTTCCAGGAGGTATAGCCTACGCTGCTGTGTTGTGACGGCTCAAGTTTCAGGCCTATAATGGTTAGTGCTTCGAGACATAGAACGAGAATTCGTGACTTGAGACTTTCATATTCGTAAATATTCATGAATTTTAAAGCATTTTTAATATTCGTTAATATTCGTAAATATTCGTTGATGACGTCACTGTTTCCGTTTTGTTTACGAACTAATTTAAGACGATTAATTTAAGAATAATATTATGTGCAGTGGTTGTGTAACTGTTCTTGTTCTAATGCCGAGATTTTTCACTGAATATTGTACAATTAATCTAAAAAAATTAAAGAATTAAGAATGAAAAGAAATTTAAAAATGTAATAGGCCTATTCGTTGACCAGTTTCAATATTCGTCAAAATTCGTCAATTTCTACAAAATCTTAATATTCAGAATATGCGCATACTCGTTCTATGCTTTGAGATAAGTCCAGCTCACACTGCATTGACTGCTGAAGGAAGGAAACCTCTCTGTAGACTATTTTCTGGTGAAAGCCTGAAAGGCTGATTCGTACAGGTAAGACCTACCTTGATAGTGTAGGACACAGAGTGAAAATCGTTTTTGGTTAGCCTAATCGTACCTAACGATACGGTTAGTGTTTCTTGCCTTACTTTATTTTTAAGCCAAACCCACACTTAAGTTAAGAACTTTCTCTCGGTTTAGCTTCCATCTCGGTTATAATGAGTACACCGGTACACTAACCGTAGGCCGTACACTGTCTGTGGGAAGATGAAACGGCAGGGAGAGGATTGGCCACCCGCCCAAATATGCCGGGGCTAAAAAAGGAAGTCACTAACACCTCATACACATAGCTGCCTCTCAAGTTAGCTTAAGGGACTGCTCTTCTTCCTTTTCCTTTTCCTCCTCCTCTTCTCCTCCCCTCTTCCTTGTCCTCCTCCTCCCTCTTTCTGCATGACTCGAATCTTCCTGCTTAACTAGGTTATCTAATCTATCTCAACTAAATTTTCAAGTGCATTTTAAATACACATTTTTGCAAATATTTGCTGAACAGTTCTAAATGCCACATAACTTATGTACATGATGATTCCTCCTTCGGTATTGCGGGCTACACTCTATTCCGCCGAGACAGGACGAAAAGGAGAGGTGGCGGCATAGCCATCTACTGCAAATCAACTTTAAGACCTTCCAAGTTCATCCCTGCAGTTCCTTGTGGACCTGATATTGAATTGTTATGGATCAATGTGACATTTGGATCCAGGGTTTTCTTCATTGGTGGACTGTACCATCCACCAAAACCCATATATGAACTTGACACCCTCACTTCTTATCTTGAAGAGACGCTAGATTCGATTTCTGAACAACCGCAGGATTCTACCATACTACTTGCTGGTGACTTCAACCGTCTTCCATCCCAACTGCTTCTTCAAATGGGCCTCCACGCCATTTTTGAGGGTCCCTCTCACGAAGGTCACCCACTCGACCGTGTTTATTGTTCGGAACGCTTGGACTGCCAATGCTCCGCCACAAAATCTTCAGTAAAAACTCGTCACTCTGCCGTTCTGATGACTACCCATAATCGGACTGCTTCGACACCTACCTATCGTCGTGTGTGTGAGATGCGTCTCCGTACTCCTGATGTCTCGGATGCAGAATTTCCTTTCAGATTTCAACTGGAGTTCTATGTACAATAGTCAATCTACACAGGAATCCTTTGACATATTCTACTCAACCATATTAACTGCTACAGATGATATCTTCCCTATCAAAAAGATTACAATCAAAGAACGTGATCCGCCGTACATGACGCCATTCCTCAAACATCTTTTGCGGAAGCGTAACAGACTATTTAGACGTGGCCATTCGGCGGCGGCTGCGGCAGTTGCAGACCGTATCAACCAAAGCATCTTAAAGAGCAACACCGTCTCCTTTGATGGACTGTGCAGGGGCTCTAAGAAGCTGTGGTCCGAGGTTAACCGTCTACGGAAAGGGCGCAATTCCAACACTGATTTTTCATTTAGTCATATAAACTCTGAAACCCTCAATCAACATTATCGAGATATCTCGACCGATGATCAGTACCATCAGCCAACGATGCGTTGTGCGATCGGGGAGTCTGTTTCTTGCCCGCCAAAATTTGGGATTCTTGGCACCTACACCGCCTTATTCTCTCTCTGTGGAAGCTCCACTGGTCCTGACCAGATCCCTGCCTGGCTTCTTTCCAACATGGCTCACCTCCTGGCTGAACCTATAACATACCTATTCAACCTCTCGACACATAATTCCTGTGTTCCTGACCAATGGAGGTCTAGCTCCATTACCCCTATTCCTAAGATCCCTAACCCAACCTCTGAGGCTGATTTCCGGCCTATTTCTATCACATCAGTATTGTGTAGATTGTTAGAAAAACTTATAGTGCGCCTGTACATCTATCCTATCCTCACTAATCATGTTGAGAACCGTCCCTTTGCTGACCAATTCGCCTTCAGGCCTTCTGGTTCTACCTCTGCTGCACTCATAGCCATCACTGACTGTATTATTAACTCGCTTAAATCTGAACCTTATGTCCGCCTTATTTCTCTAGATTTCTCCAAGGCCTTTGATACAGTCAGGCACTCTTACTTGGCCGATCAACTGGCCTCTCTACCTATACCTGTTAATATCTTCAACTGGATTCTCTCCCTCTTGAGCAATCGTAGTCATTGTACCAAGTTCCGCGGCATGATCTCTTCCTTGGCTCACATCAATGCTAGTATAATACAAGGTTCTCGCATGGGCCCAGCAAACTTCTTAGTGGCCATCTCTGGTCTTAAACCTCTCCACAGCTTCAATTATATCTTCCAATATGCTGATGATTGCTATCTTTTGATCTTGGCTTCAAATATTTCCACCACGGATGCAGAATTAGATCACATTAGTGCCTGGGCTCGCAAATGTAATCTCCACCTAAACCATTCTAAATCTAACGAAATTATCTTGACCAGACCAAATGTGAATCTTGAACAAGGTCCTCCAATTATACGTGGCATAAAAAGGGTCACATCCCTGAATATATTGGGTATCGAGATTTCCGCAAAGCTCGGTTTTTCCTCCCATATCCAAAAGATTTGTGTACGGGCCAAGCAATCTCTCCATGCCCATCGTATTTTAATCTCGCATGGGCTCTTGGGAGTCAGGTTATATGATGTGGTCCGGTCCACCACTGTCAACCGAATGCTTTATTGTTCCCAAGTGTGGTGGGGCTTTGCCAGCAAACAGGAACGTGACTCTCTAAGTGCTGTGGTCCGCAAGCTGGTACGCTTTGGCTTCCTACCAAAATCTTTCCCCACTTTTGAGGAACTCTGTAAAAAAGCCGACCATGACCTTTTTAGAAATATCTTAAATAATCCCGGTCATATCCTTCATTACCTACTACCCCCTGTCCTATATACTGGTCATGATTTGCGCCCACGCTCACATAACCGTGTTCTTTCTAGATTTGATTCCCTCACCAGGCGTGGTTTCCTGGCTAGGATGTTGTACAGCTAAGCCATATAGTGTTTTTTTAGTTTACTATTTACTAACTTTTTTCGCTACTATTTGATAACTTTGTATAACTTTGTATGTACAGCGCCGTGCGTTTGCCAGCGTTTAATAAAGAACACACTTACTTACTTTTACTTTATGTTCCTAGAGGAAGATTCGAGACATGAGAGGATACAATGGGATTGAGCTGATATAGGCTACAGAAGCGCGGTAACTGCATAACCGCATTAGCAACGATCGCTGACTTGGTTGACTGGAACGTGAATTAAGCTTCCTGATGTATGTCAGTATGATGCCGACCAGAGCAGATCTCGAGCCCGCCCCAGCCGGATAATCTTGTACGGTACTTTATTCTTTTGTATAATGACACCACGTATCTGTCATTGTAATAATGACCTTTGTGGTTTACTGTGTTTCTGTAGACACCTGTGGACCTGTGGTTGGCGGCGATTATTCTGCCCTTTCGTGAGATGGGATCGATTGTGATGCATGTTATGGTTGCACTATATGGTTCTGTGTCGTCTGGGTTTGTGTTAGTAGTTGTTTGTGAGTAAACGGCCCCATGGGCCTCTGGCGTGGCCTAGTATCCCGTAAGCTCATGGGGTTTGCTCGTTCGGTTTTTGTATTCGTGCCTCAGTATTTTGTTGGTAGTAGACCTGCTGGCCAGTGCTGGGCCTCTGGCGTGGCGTAAAACCCCGTAAGCTCGTTACATGGCAGGGTCTCTGGCATGGCGTAAAACCCCGTAAGCTCACTTTGTCGGTAGTTCTGTGTTGTTCATTTTGTCGTTGTCCAGGAATGAGCCGAGGGATAAGAAGGAGGACGAGAGAAGAGAAGATTAGAAGGAAGAAGAAATGGAGGTGGAATCGAAATTGATGTGAAATACTTAGAAATGTCAGCTGCCAGCTTCCTCAAACTGTCGGCAAGGATGCGCAGTTAAGCTACCAAATATCAGGAAACAATTTTCGGGGTTCCATTAACCACGTATGTATCGAGATATACCCAGATACACCTAGATAATCCAAGATACGCTAGGCTAGGCTAGGCTAGGCTAGGCTAGGCTAGGGTAAGCCAAGATAGACTAGATGCACTAAGATCCACCGAGATACACTAAGATACACCAAGACACACCCAGACACAACAAGATACACCTAGATACACTAAAAACCACTAAGATACACCAGGATACACCGAAATACACTAAGATACACAGAGATACACCAAGATAACCTAGATACACGGAGATACACTAAGACGCACCAGATACATCAACATACACTGAAGTAAACCAATATACGCTAGAGCCTACGCCAGATACTCCGAGATACACTTAGGTACACCAGACAACCAAGATCAGATGCACCAGATACACCAACATACACTAAGGTAAACCGCATTTATTTAAGGTTCTAGTTAAGTTTGTAGTTAAGATCGTCCTATTATACTCCTATCACTTGTTTTTTGACAATTTAATGCTAGTTGCGCCCAGTCACCAACTGGTTCTATTTTTTATTTCTTCTGTTGCCTTACCTCATAATTGTTTTTGGGAAATTGACCCTCCTTAGCGGGATCTCCATCCCTTTTGGGCATCCCGTTGTTACCAGTGTAATTTGTTTGTTCATATTCTCTGATTTACTGTAATAATTTGGTTGCAATAAAATAACTTGAATTGAATTGACTTGAATAAACCGAGATATACTACGATACACTAAGAAACACCAGCATACACCAAGGTAAACCAAAATAGCCTACACCAGATACACAAGACAACCAAAGACTACGATTGATGGTTTGGTGCGCCATCGGTTGACGCCTTGTGCATTAGACATCGGCGCAATGAAAGTTACAAATAACAATAACCTTGAATTCAGTTCGCTTCCCGCTTTTCTCCTATCAGCATGCTCGCATGGAGCCCATGTTAGGACCCACATTGAGCCCATATAGGATCCGTATAGAGCCCACGTGGGTACCATCTAATGCCCATGAACTGCTGGCAGGGTCAAGCACGGACTTTTTCAGTACCGAGTCTCTACTGAAGTGTCCTTCATCGTGCCCTATACCGACGCAAAAAAGCGGGTCCCCTCTGATCTCACAACCATTATTTCCAATCAAAGCGACGACCAATCCATTTACCGACCCAACTCTCAATTCCATCTCCCCAGCCACGCATATATATCTTAGATCAATACTTACTTGCCTACACCCATGCCCACCGCATACCCACCCTCACACAAACACACATTTTTATATAGATGATGCATGTACGTGTATACATGTATATAGGTATATATATATATATAGGTATATATATATAGGTATATATATATATAGGTATATATATATGTATATATATATAGTGCTTTTTTCTAGAAAAAAAAACGTTCCGCAACTCAACAAATTCAGAACAGTTATAATAGGGGCATATTTTATGGTAATATTTCTATTTAAAATATATCCATATAAATAGACACTGAAAGCAATCGCATTAAATTAATGTATCTAAATAATTTGAAATATAGTTTATAAATATTTAAATTAACTAAATTATTTTTAATAGCTGAAAAAGGTCCAGGAACGCCGCTCCGCTCCGACCGCTCCGGGTGAAAATAGCACTAGGCCTATATATATATATATATATATATATATATACTTGTGTGCGTATATTTGTATGTATACTTGGTCTATATATTTAAAACATAAGCTAGACTCTATTTTGTGAAACTTTGCGTGTAAAATGGCATATCAAACGATTTGTAAGAGGACTAAGCCTATTATTTATAAAATATCATCGTGAATGGGCCTACACCTATACGAACCATGCATCTATAGCCTACTGTAACATACGAAGGATTGTTGTATAATAAAACAAATAATTTTAAAAGTCTTGTTTATAATTAATTTATGCATGCAAATAATAATAATAGCAATGACAATTTATATGGCGCCGTAACACAACCATGCCGTTACAAGAGAGCCTAAAACTTGTATTCAGGGCTGATTTGAGCGGATGTCTATCCCAAAACCAGCCTCTTTGAGTGGGAGACCTCTCCTTTGCCCTGGAATGTCCTCCCACTGGAGCTTCTCCTCTTTCCAACGTTCCTTTCTCATGTTAAGATTTAAGACTGTTCTTTTTAGCCGTGCTGGAGTCGGGTGAACCTCTGAGCAATTTTCTCGAAGAGACGCCATATAAATGTTCGATATAAATGACTGAATATATATATATATATATACATATATATATTACATATATATGGTATATATATATATATATATATATATATATATATATATATATATGATTCTTGTATTAGGACGGCGAAAAGGCAAGAGCCCCTAAGGCGCAATTACTCACGGCTAATGGAATAAATATAGGGACGGATAGGACCGGCATCTCCTGCAAGCTCTGTATATGTCATCGTTGTCGTCATTCCTCCATGGATATCCTCCACCTCCTCCTCCACTTCCAAGTACTCCACCTCCTCCTGCTCTTCCTCCTCCTCCTCCTCCTCCTCCTCCTCCTCCTCCTCCTCTTCCCCTCCTCCTCCTCCTCCTTGTCCTCCTCCTCCTCCTCCTCCGAAACAATCGCCAGCGTCGATATCTTTATCGAAACCGTTAAGATCGACAGCAAAGAAAAAATTCCCAAGTCGAAATAAGTACTAAACCTCCATCTCCTCCTCCTCCACCTCCTCCACCACGTCCTCCACCAACTCCTCAACATCCTCTTCCTCCTCCATCTCTATCCCACCTTCTCCTCCTCCACCTCCTCCTCTATTTATATATATAAAAATAAATATGTATATATATAAATACAATAATGTCATATTCCTGGTACTGCACACATGCCCAGTGTCTCCACGGCAGAGAGCAACCGATTGCATTCATACACATCGCATACGCCTGACCGTCCGCTGGTTGCATCATGCACATCATGCATGAATAGAAACCGTTGCTCGCTGATGGATACGGTGCGCATGTGCCAAACGCCAGGAATTAATCCCGTCCGTGAATACGGATTCAATTCAACGGGGATCCGCCCACTTCGTCCTCCTCTTCTCTCCACTACCCTCTCCCCGTCCTTTGATCGCTAGGACTAAGTTATTTGTAGCAGCATCAAACCATGGCCTTCGTCCACCAACCATTGTGGTAGCCTGCTCGCCGCGCCGGCGCCCCGGGTTCGCTTCCCGGTCGGGTCGGTTTATCAGAGATTAATTTCTCGGATCTTTACTGCGGGTGGCTCGGTCGCATTATAAACGTGGAGTACAATACAACACACAATACAACACATCACAATAGAACTGGGGCGCGGTGGTTTAGGGGTATGTTCGGTGCCTTGCAGCTGGAGGGTTGCGGGTTCGAATCCACCTCAAAAGTCGCCGCGTAGGGACCCTGGGCAAGTCCTTCACTCGCAATTGCTCATGCGCTTCGGCGTGAAACTCCGATTCAGCGTTCGCGCTGTAGTCGGGAGCGCCTCTGAATGGGAAATCTGGTGGGGGCGCTATAACAAGTGTTCAAATACAATACAATATTAATAACCTTACTTTGCGACATTCACCAACAATCATATAGAGAGACAGTCAGACACACAGACAGAGACAGTTACAGAAGACCGAACCATTTATTCCTGCAGCGTGCATGTCACATTGTCCTAATGCCTGCACAACTGTCCTTGTACACACGCGTGTGCAATGGTCCTTCCTCGTGTCTGTGTATTGTGGGCGCGGTGGTGTAGGGGTGTGTTCGGTGCCTTGCAGCCGGAGGGTTGCGGGTTCGAATCCACCACAAGCTGCCGCGTAGGGACCCTGGGCAAAGTCCTTCACTCGCAATTGCTCATGCGCTTCGGCGTGAAACTCCGATTCAGTGACCGCGCTGTAGTCGGGAGCGCCTCGGAGTAGAAATCTTGTGGCGCTATAACAAGTGCTCATACAATACATACATACATTGCCATTCTCTGTCCATCTGCACCTGTATATAACATCCAAATGGACAGTTGTCGCCTGTGTGTCCTTCTGTGTGTATGCCTAGCAGTTCTTCCTTGTGTATCTGTAAGTGATTGTCTGTAGAAGTGCCAATGCCTAAGGAGGAGGAGGAGGAGGATGTCCGGAGGGTTCATGCGACGCCTCTGATGAGAGCCTGTCGACAGGAAGAGAAGGACGTCATCATCGCTCTTCTTGACAGCCAAGTGAGCCTTGATCAATACAACCACTGCTCCGTCAATTGGTGCCCTTCCTATGACCTCCCTCTATAATCAGCACCAGCTAGTTAGCATAGATGGGTAACTAATCGAATAGATTAGGCCTATAATCGATTAGCTGATCGATTTGACAAACAGCTAATTCTAATTTTTAAAGATTAGCTAAAAGATTGGCTAATTCTAATTAATTAGCAAATTTCAGTAACTACTTCAAATTCTAATGAATTAGCTATTTTTACTAATCGATTAGCTAATCAATCATTGGCGTATTTTAAGGATTCAAAATCCCCAAAATAAATGCATTACTGTTATTAAAAACTAGAAGTGTAGAAAAATACGACCATTTCCAATGGAGACCCCGAAAACTTAAAACCCCTCACTTAAAACCTCCTCCGAAATTTCTTGCTGGTTAGGCCCTGTAATCGATTTGACATTTTTTGACAAACACCTAATTCTTAAAGCTACACGATTTTGCTAAGTCTAATAAATCGGCAATTCTCTGCTAATTAGTCGACTAGCTATGTTAGTTGCCTATTCCTAAAATTACCTTCTCTCATCTTGCTTTACTTAACCTCCTTATTTTATCTTGTTTTATCTTACATGTATCTTGTCGTGACTCACCTGAGCTCATCAGACCTTACCTTCAATCAGTACACCCTCTATTTTCACAGGTCTGATGCCAGGGTGCCATCATAAGTCACTATAGTAGCCTACATTATAAATCAACAACTTCTGTCACGCCAGTGTTTAAAGCACAAGGCAACAACCATTGGAACAGCAATCAAGCAAACCATTTCCCAATCAGTATCCAGAAGACCTGTCTACGAAGACAAAGAATTAGTGTGTTTTTGTCGGCCACATAGGGGCCGTCCATAAAAATACGTCACGCTATTTTTGACCATTTTTACCCCTCCCTCCCCTGTCACAAACTGTCACAAAACTCGGACCCCCCTAAAGTACGTCACACTTTCAACATAGAAATAATAATACTTCCGAAAGCAAGGCTAATACTTAAACAAGGCTTCGCAACAGCATTATTACTAGCGCTCCTAGCGAGAGGAATCGTGAAAAACACATTCAGGAGATATGCATTTCATGCTATTTTGACATAAAACTAATTAAAATGTTTCAGAAAATTTTTGAAAATTATTTTTAAAGCTATGAAATTCTACTAAAAAAATAAAAAATAAATTATAAATAAAATATAAAAAAAATAAATGTGTGACGTCACACATGGCCTGACCCCCCCCTGTCACAAACTGTCACACTTTCTTAAACCCCCCTCCCCTGGAGCGTGACGTACTTTATGGACGGCCCCTAGACTGTTTATAACCATATAATCTGTATGTTGCGTGCTTAAGCCTAATAGCGTTGCGGTTGAGAGCAGACTATGTAGGCCAAACTATACGATGGATACTAATACAGTGTCCTATTATAGTTGAGCGCTTGCCTTGCAACTCGACCTCTGGGGTTCAATCCTCCTTCAACGCTGTAACTGCCTAGCAATCCTTACCGCGCAGTTGCTTTGCACCATCCATCTCACCTGAGAAATGATGCTCGTCGTTATAGACTGGCGCTATATAAGTGAAAAATAAAAATTAATTACCACAGGTGATGCATATTCATTTATGTGTGTCGGTTGGAATTTAGAAGAAGCAGACTGCCTAGAGGCGCTGATTAGACGTGGCAGCGTGCAGTACTGGCTTAGGATTAAATTAGCCACCTTTATAAAGTCAAATAAGTGCAAGTGCTATGATAGGATAAGACAGGACACGAGGCAGTAGAATCAGGAAGAACAGAATACAACGGACAGCATAGAATAGAATAAAATGTATGTATGTACGTATGTATGTATGTATGTATGTATATGGATGTTGTATATATGTATGTTTGCATGTATGTATGAATTCTTATTAATATTATCATTAATGTTATTATTATTTTATTTTGCCCCGAGGTACTCAGATCTTTAGGAATTAAAAAATATCATCCTGAGAACACAACATGTGTGCGAATCTGAGGGGCAGTTAAGTATATATATATAATGTATATGCGTGTATGTGTATATTTATGCGTGTATGCATGTAATTATCAAGACACTAGAGTGACTAGATGTAGCGCATTCTATGTCTCACATACGGCGCTGTACATCTGATTATCTAGCTGATTGGAACAATTGAGACAGTTTAAAGTAGAATAGAATAGAGTACTGGAGACCAGAATGGAGTATAAGAATAGAATGAATGTGATTCTATTGTTGCAGGTGCCCGTTTGTAGTGTGGACGCCACAGGTAAGACTGCACTGCACTACTTGATCGATTGTTCGGATGTTTCGATCGCTGATCTACTCATCGATCATGATCCATCGATCCTTGAGATCGGCGACTGTGAAGGCATCACAGCTCTCGGTCTGGCCGTCATTCATGGAAACGAACGCTTGGTACGGAGGCTGGCAGAGCGACATGCCAACCTCAGCTGCAGAGATAACGAAGGACACTCCATCGCACACCTGGCCACAGGTGAGCTATGATAGCATGGACACCTGCCAGTGATTTTGATTGTCAAAGGCAAAAGTTATTAGAAGCGCAGTTGCTTTCTTTGCAGGTCGTTGCATAGAAATATAAGACAGTTACGTTACCTGGCGATACATCAAAATTCAAGACAATTACATTACAGGAAGTTAGATAGAAATATAATACACTTATGTTTCGTGAAGTTACATCAAAATTTAAGACAATTACATTACAGGACGTTACATCGAAATATAAAATTCTAGTCATTTGTAGAAAAATCTTGACCTTTCGTATTAGAACCATTAATTACCGACAAATTTCTTTACCTTGACATAAATTGAATTAACTAATATCGCTGAACAAATTCAAAGCCACTAAAGTCCGTTAACCCAACCCCTCTCTATTCAACCCACTTTACTTATGCAACTCGCTCAAAAGTTAACTCAAGTCGACTCGTTCAAGTGAACGCGCTCAGGTCGAGTAGCTCAACTGAACTTACTCAAGTCGACTCACTCAATTTGACTGACTCAACTCAACGAATCGTATCTGAACTAGTATTATACAAAGAAAGCCACACTTACAACATCTCAAAGTTGCTGTTCACCTAAGAAATAATTCATTTCCATATTATTACCTTCAAACTACATGTACGTTCATACGTGCTAATAGTTGATGCCTGTTTTCTATGACAGCCTATGGTCAACTGCAAATGCTCGACCTCTTGGATTCGCTCGGAGTCGATTTTTGTAGCGCAGATGACCACGGAGCCACTTCGTTACACTACGCCGCTCAGTTGAACAGCGATAAAGAAGCAGGATCTTTAAAAGTTCTGCAGAAGCTTCTGTCAAAGAGAGTGAACGTTGACTGCAGAGACTCAACTCAAAGGACACCACTCCTCTGGGCAGCCAGTTCCGGTAATCCATTCGAGTCCACTTATTTATCAACCTCTAATCCAAATAGAATGTATATTATAATTTAAGCTAAACTAATCTATTCTAGTCTGGTTTGATCTAATCACATCGAATCTGATCTTACATAATCATGTAATATGATTATGTAATATATGGCATGATATTATATAATATGACATAATTCAATATAACTATAACATAATACAATACAATAATTAGGCCTACAATATAATAATAGCATAATATGCATAATATAATAAAGATGATGATGATGATGACGACGACGACGACGAAGATGATGATGATGACGCTGATGACTTCAAGATCCCTACGCAGTAACCATGGAGAGCGTTCTAACCAGTCGGCTACCCTGTCTCACAGGTTTGGTTGTTGATAGGTCAATGGAAAGCGTGTGAAATGCTACTGATGGAAGGAGCGCAACTGGAAGCCTTCGACAACGATGGTCTGACAGGTAAAGAGACTAATTGGCCCACAGGTGAGATATTTACCTGTGGGTTACTAATCAAATCGTCATCATCATCGTCATTGCCATCGTCGTAAATCGACATCATCGTAATCATTGCTATCATAATCATTTGCATCCAATCAGGATCATCATTGTCATCATCGTAATTCATCTTTCTCATCATCATAATCATAGTTGTGGTCAACATAATTACACTGCATCATCATCATCATCATCAGCAGCAGCAGCAGCGGAAGTGATAGACTGTTTCTGTCTTCCTGTCGAAAGCCCTTCACTGCGCTGCGTCACAAGGCCACATCCGGTGCGTCGAAGTTCTCTTGAGGAGTGGTTCAAACCCGAACAGCCGAGATAGAAGCGAATGCAGTCCTCTGTTCTACGCCATAGCCCTCAACCACATCGACTGCGTCCAGGCCCTGCTCCACTCAGGCGCCGAACCCAACCACGAGGACATCAAGTCACGCAGGTATACCACTCAAACACAGCCACAACATCCGTTAATTACTGGTGAACAAATACAATGCAAATACTCTGTCGTCTAATGATGTTAATTAGTGGAAAGTAATGTTACATTACATAACACACCTTCAACTAATGTTAATTGGTTAATGTTAATTAGTCGAAGGTGATGTAATGTGATCTATAAACTAATCTAATATGACCCAATCTTACCGTTCCTGAGAGAAATGACATTTGAAGACGTTATATGTGATTTTGCTAATGCAAAGAGCCGTAAAGTTCACATAATGTAGACTTGCACAGCTTAACTAAACTTTAAGTTAATATCTTATAAAGTCCAAAGTGGTTTCAGTACAATTGCAAAAATTATTAAATTAGAACTTGAAATTTTCGTTTTTTCAGTTTCGCGTAAAATTCAATCATTAAACATATTTTTGTCAATATCTTATTTTCAGACTTGCGTAGGTCTCTGAAAGGTTCGTAGGCCCTAGGCACAGTGCCTACTGTACCTACTGTGTTATAGTTTCTTACATTGATTTTTCTGTTTTCGTTTTCTCCCTCTTTTTGCATGTGCTCAACAAATTATAATCTTTATCGGGGCATTTTGAATGATTATCACATAGTTAATTAGTCGTAGAAGGTTTGCGGTGTAGGGTTTCTCTGCCTTGTTTCTGATTCTCCCGTCAGCACTCGTCTGGGGGAGCCACCGTGCTCGTTACTAGGGGCCGGTTGTATGCTTAAGCCTATCGTGTTACCACGGGCGCCTCTTAACAAAGCCCCATCCACCCTCTGCTGGTAGGTAGGCTGATGCATTGCGTCATCAGTTGAATCCCAGGGTTCCTGCGGGTAGAAAACTAACACAAAACAACAGCTATCCATTTGCTTAACGTGTTCATCACGTCTGCATGGAAAACTACATCACACGTCGTAATAGAGCTAAATAAATGAAAATTCTACAATGCAAACAATATAATATAGTACAACACGTATTACAGTGCAATATGTATTGCGGCACAATACAAGAGAATGCAATAGAGTACAATACAATACTAGCTACAGTGCAATATGCATTACAATACATTACGTTATTTAGGATGCAATACATTACATTACAGTATAATGTAACTATTGGAGTGACCCAAAATATGACAAGCGTGGAGTTTATATTTATTGAAAGAGCTCGAAAAGCCTGTCATTGCCCTACAGAAATTTACCCTTTTAAGTTACACTAACCATATTAGTAATCTACGCTCATTATTGTACATTTTATGATGTACCTAAGTAATGTAAGTTTAGTAACGTACATTTTCTGTTGCGTTGCAGTCCAGCGCATTGCGCGGCTACTTTGGGCAGCGTCCCTATGCTGCAGATGTTGCGAACGCAAGGGGGAGACTTGTGGATGCCAAACCAGAAGGGCAATTACCCAATACACGATGCAGCTCTATCGAAGAACACAGGTTAGTCGTAAAAGTAACTGTAATCATGAATTCAGCATTTTGGGCACGTGAATAAATTCGCCACGAGAACCAACTTCAAAGTCTTAATCGTGATCGTGACATTTCTACAGAGTCCAGAAAAGCGAAGTCGCGGGAACCATCTTATTCACAGGCCCTCAGTCAAACAAACTCGATGGACAGGTAAGGTCGAAAATCGGTTTCAGGTCAAGTTCCAAGGCTACGACATGGTTACATTGGATGGCGTTTAGGATTTTAAAGGTGATAGCTCCTATTTTCCTACCTTACTTTACCTCATAATACCTTACCTTAGTTAGACGTGGCATGGTAGCCGACTGAATAGAGAGCTCTGCCTATAACGCGGAGAGCCCTGGTTCGACCCCCACTGAGGCGGTCACTCTATAAGGACCCTGAGCAAGAAGTCCTTTTCGCAGAGTTGCTCAGCGCCATCGATGTTCTGTCGTATGGTCGTGTGTGCACTTTGTAACTACTTAGGAAGGAGGGAAATATCAATGGCAGCTGTATTGTATTGTATAGGTAGTATTGTAGGGTATTGTATTGTATTGTATATCAATTGATTGTATTGTATTGTATTGTATTGTGTATTGTATTGTATTAGTGTATTGTAATTGGATTGTGCATTGTATTGTATTGGTATTGTATTGTATTGTGTTGTATTGTGTATTGTATTGTATTAGTGAAGGATCCTCAAAACGGCATTTGCGTTATATCTTTAGATGCCGTAAAGTATCTGCTAGAAATCAGCAAGGACAGCAATAAGATCGTCAACCTGCGTAGCCTCGAAGGTCAGAGTTTGCTGCATCTAGCGGCCATGACGGATAACCTATCTCTGCTTCAGTACCTTCTCGATCAGGGTGCCTACCCCAACCCCATCATCATCAACAAGGTAAGCACGATTAACTATTTAGTACCCCAGTTATTACACTGCGAAAGCGAGAATGCAGAGGAACAGGTATCTTTCTTAGTCTCTGTCTCTCTGTTTCTCTGTCTTTATGCGTCTGTCTCTCTGTTCTCTCTTTGTCTCTTCCTCTGTCTCTTCTGTCTCACTTTTCCACTCTCTCCTTCTATTTTGACTGTTATCTACCCTTCTCTCTCTGTCTCTGTCTGTCTGTCTCTCTCTCTCTCTCTCTCTCTCTCTCTCTCTCTCTGACTCTATATCTCTGCTCTTTATTTCTCTGTCTCTCTGTCGTTGTCTTCTTGTGTCTCACTATCTGTAGCTCTCCCTCTCCCGTATTGTATATTCGGTGAAAGCCCAGGCTAAGTGTGACAGGAATGAGGCAGAGTTCTTCTTAAGTCTAACCCATAAAACTGTCAAGAGCATCGTTTTCCTCTGCATGGTGTTGTTTTGTTAATCAAATTGATCTTTCAGTTTATGCTTTCCTCACTTCTGACGAGTTTATTTAGAGATCTACAAGCAACGGTGTTACTTTAGCTTCTATGAATTTCTATGATAATCAGCAAATTAACATACACATTAATCTTTATTCGTTATCCACGATGGTCTAGTGGTTAGCGCGCTAGACTGTCAACCGAGAGGTCGGGGTTCAAATCCCCCCAGGGCATAAATTTGGCTCTGCTCCACCTATGCCCCTAGCCAACTTAGCGGTAATGAGTACACTGACCGTACACTGTCGGTGGGAAGATGAGACGGCGAGGGAGATGACTGGCCACCCGCCCTGATATGCCGAGGCTAAGAAAATGAAGTCGCTAACGTTTCATATCCATGGCTGCCTCAGGAACTGTATAGGCTACTCGTTATCTTTCTCTTCTTTTTATCTTGCTCCTTGCATTTACTTGGTTTATGTCCTCTGTAATTTGTGTTCTTGTGAATTGTTTAATCGTCATAACATGTACAGCGCAGTGCGTTTGTCAGGCTCTTCATTAAAGAATAAATATTATTATTATTTTTATTACTATTTTATTATCTGTACTTGCATATCAGACTATATCCTGCTGTGTCCTGTCAAAGGGCAAAGAACTGACACCGTACGATGTGACGAAGGTTAAGAACAACATCAGCGGCATGGAATATCTGAGGCTCTTTGGTGGCATTCCAGCTTCAGACGTCGATGAAAGGATTAGATTGGAGGAAAGTCTGGCCAGGAAAGAAGCTCAGAAAGCAGTCGACCTGGAACACGAAGATGAAGCGGCGCCAAGCAACATTGCCAGCTGCAGCAACCTTGAAGGAGCGGATGCTGTCGAAGATGAGAAAAACAGAAAGGATGTTGGAGACGGTTGCTATGCGGAAGATGCAAGCGGTTGCTATGATCTCAGGAATGGCGATGCTTTAGAGGCAAAGGCATCAGCCATTGTTTCGAATGTCATCAGTAGAGCTGTGACTGTGATGGAAAGAGAGAAGACGGAAGATACTCTGAGAACAGATACGACGTTTCGCTCTGGAGTTTTGTCAACGGTGAGCCAGTGTATTTATGGCAAGGTCGCATAAATTTTAGTTAGCGGCTGCTATATAGTGTCAAATAAATTTCATTATTAATCGTTCATTGTGCTAAATATAAAATGCATTTAATTAAAAAATCTGCGCTTGATTGCTACACAATAAAAATCATCATTCACTAATTATGCAAAATATAAAAATCAAAAAGTGCCTAGGGTATGATTGCTTCACAATAAAAATTATGTTTGGCAAATTATGCAAAACGTAAACAACGTTGAATAAAAAAAGTCCCTATGATTCCATCACAATAAATTACTTTACTATAAGTTGTTTTGTGTATGGTAGAATGTGAGTTTCATAGGCAACATTACAACACGTCAGTTGATTGCTCCTTTTAATTTCTCTTTGCTTTCCTTCTTAGGCTACTGTTTTCTATGCATTGTCGTTAGTTAAGGAGCTAAGTGTGGACGTTTACAAAGTATTCTCGCTCTAATGAAGATTATTCACTTACTTAAAGCGAGTGGCAAAGACGAGAAGAGTACCACGATTGCGACCACCGAAAAAGAAGCAGATCAAGAAGGTTTACAAGAAACTGGAGTACGATGACCACGCGAAGACTGTCTACAGTCTACCGCTTCCACCTGTGTTTGAACCTGGAGCGAGAGACCCTAAACCGAAAGACGCTCGGCCCGCTCTTTCAGTGGAAAACGCTGCACGACTCAAAGAAAACGCCAGAGTCTACGGTGTTAGCAAGACGCGTTCAAGGAACTCACGAGGGTCTGAAAAGGATCCGAAAAAGATGGACTCAAAACGATTCAACTCACGCACAGCGTTCTCTGGAATTATCGTAACAACCCAGGCACAAAACAACGCATCGAAGATCGTCACGAATGTAATGTTCTCCACGTTTATTTTCTTCAGGATAAGTTTGTAAACTGTTTACTTAGGCCTTCTTATTGTAACTATTTAGGAATTTTCTACTCGACTCGCTATAATTAGTTGTAACTTGTAAGGAAAGGGAGAAAGATTATGAATTTTTGATTTTAGCGAGACATTGTACACATGCAGTGGCCACTAAGTTGGCATTATTAAGGAACAAAAACGAATTAGAAATTTTGACATATATTGAACATATACAAAAATATACAAAAACGAATTAGAAATCTTGCAGTATATTGGATAACAGTAAGGAACTAATGATGTTTCATAGCTATCAAACAGTAAAGATTATTATTTATAGGCTTTTAAAGAAACTACATTATTTTGGCAAACAGACAACGAGTTTTATGCAGACCGCAAAAGGATGTGAAACAGGGAAATCGCGATGTTATGAAGAAACGGGGAACTAATGCAGATGTTTCACTCCTCTTTGATCCGCTATTTAGAGGTTTAGTCTGTTATGCTGTGTCTGCTATTCTTGTTTTTACCCTCAAGGCAAGTTAAGGGTTAATGAGACCACGCAGTTTTCTGGACTCCGACTTCGAGATTTTCGATTAATTTTCCTTCAACATTAGAAGTCATCCTAACTGTAACTTTTCTTGTCTTAATATTATGTTAATATAAGGTGTAGTGTAAAGTATTTCAAAGGTCAACGAATTTCATAAGCAAGAGGCATGAGTTTTAGGCCCTACGGCCTTTTAACCATTATATAGCGGATTTATGTTCGTATAAAGCGGAAATTTTTGCAGAACACAAAACGAGACGAGGATAGCACGAAAGGTTCCTACACGATTACCAATAGGAACTCTCGACGATTGGACCTTCAGTGCAAGACATCATCAGACTCTCGCAGTTCGCACGCGATGGACGAGGACGTTGTTAGTCGAAACGCCGTCTCCAACAACTCCCTTGATAATACCGGCATCTCCACCACTCACAGCGACTCCCTGGCTGGAAATCTAGCGGACAGAAACAATGTCTTTTCCTCTTCGGACAGTATCAAGCGTCTTCCCCGGAAGGGATTGCCCTCCAGTCGCCAAACGGTTCTACCGCAGATCAGCAGTACGACCGGGTCGACGTCGACTGAAGCCAATGGCCTACGACCTCCACGACAGCGAACTACTTTCGGCACGGCGACTAACAACAGGGATCCTTACGCTGAAGGAACGACCTCTCGTGACAAGAAATTAAACGAAGGGAGGAAGCGAATCGAAGGAGAGTAGGTGAAATTATTTTTGAGGCCTTTAACTCCGGTCACAAACCTGTCTCACATTTTGTCGCCTAAATTAGATTCCCGCATTGTGCTCACTTGCCCCTAATCCACTGTAAGACAAAATTTATATAGGTTGCCTACCCCACGATGGTTCCACATACATTTTCTCTATACATGTCACTGCGTCTAAACTACAAATACAAGTCGCAAGTACTGCATATCGTAACAAACTCCCTAATTCATTCAGCCATCCATTCATTCAATCAATCATTCAGTCATTCGTCCATTCATCCATCTATCCATCCAGTGCTCCAATCATCCATCCATCTACAAGTTGCAAGTGTGCTAACCCTTCATTCGTCTATACATTAATTCATCCATCCATTCAGTATTTCACCCATTCATTCACTCAGTCATTCAATCAGTCAGTCAGTCATTTGTCCATTCATCCATCCATTCATCCATCCATTCATCCATCCACTGCTTCATTCATCCATCCATCCATACAAGTTGCAGGTATGTTAAACCTTCATCCATCCATTCAGTAATTCATCCAGATTAAAAGACGCAGAGCCTTCTACTTAATTTTGAAACCTTTTTCTTAGACACGTGAAGACGAAACCCGTGAACCTTCCGAGCCTTCGAACAACACGAAAGAAAGTCATCGCCGAACCAACCTTCCGTCCGCGACGGAAGAACCGCAATCTGATCCAGGAGTACGTGAGGGTCTTCGAGCTTAAGCGCAGAACTACGAACGAACTTCACGAGGTCAAGAGGCGTCAGATGTGTGGCCAGTACATCGACGGCGGAGGAGGAGATGGAGACCAGTCGGACAGGAGCTGGATACGGAGGCTGGCGAGGGACTACAACATGAATGCCAGCATCTACGACAGTCACTTCGATGAGAACCAGCTCCTAGACATCGAGGACTTCGAGAAACAGCTGCGAAGTGAGAGGGATTAGAGTTGCCACATTGTAATCATTATGATCGTCGTCATCATCACTTGTAGTCTGTATGGTAGTCGTCATGGTCATCATCATCGTCACCGTCGTCATCGTCGTCATCATCCTCATCATCATGGTAGTTGTCTTCAAACTTGTCATCGTCATCTTATTATCACAACCACAACTACCATATACCACGGACACGCTGCCTCCGACACCATCGCCACCACCATCACCATATCCATCGCTTCCATTGCCACCACTACCACCACCATCATCACCACTACCACCATCATGGAGGGGACTTAGGTGAATGGCAGCATTCCGGCACGAAGAACAGAAGATCAGCTCGGACGCGGGAGCGATTCCCGCTATACCCTCTGAAAGGTCCACTCAACTTTCCATTCGTTAGGTGGCGTTGGTAAAATGAGCACTAAAACAGATGAGCGCCTTGCATGGCTGCCATACACAGTTTAATTCGACTCCTGTGATAACTAGTAATCATCCGTTCATACTATGACTTGTAATCATTCCTCGGTGTGTCAGTTTGAATAAATAATAAACACGAATACATAAAGTCGCGGTATGGAATGGCCTCCCTCTTGAGCTGCGCCTGTTCCCTAGGTCACTCTCTGACACAGTCTATAAGCGCTTTAAAACTGTTCTTTTGACCGTGCTGGAGTCGGGAGCACCTCTAAGTAGTTTCCTTGAAGAGGTGCTATATAAATACTTTAATGAATAAATGAATGAATAATAATAATAATACACCTAAATTTACGACTCTGCGTTAGTTATTGTGTTTGTTTTCATTTGGCGCAGATGAGCTTCAGAAGGCGTTGAAGGAAGAGAAGTGGTTGAAAACCTTATCAAGAGTAAGATGTCCTTCATAAGTAGTATTATTATTCCTAAGCTGACTTAATTAAGACAATTGAAGTTTGATGCGATGTAGAAATTAGACTATTGCTGTAAAAAATTCAGAAGCATAACGTCCAATCATGATTTCTCTGAACCAACAACAAACTAATTAACTTATTGTATTTATCTAGAGCAATTTCAGAGATTTATATCTGGGGCTAGCACGGTCCGTGCACAGGGACCTTAAGTGACCTGCGTTAAGTATTAAGCTTAATGCTCTTAGTTCATAGCTATAGATATTACTGTATATTTAGTAGTTTCAAACTATATTTATAATATTGCAACGGTTTTTTGTACAACAGAAATTGTAAGTGTAATTGTAATTGTAATTACGACCATTTATAGAGCGTCGTTGATAGCAAGCTAGGCCTACTTCTAGGACGCTTCACAAAACAGTCTACTGTCAGACATTGTGCTACTGTTTTCACTATTGTATACATTGTCGTTGTAAAATGTGGGCTTTGTCTCGCTATAGTTAAGATTATTCACAGGCTTACTTGCTGATAGCCCACTCAGCTTACTTGCTTATTACCAATCAGCCGTGTCTTGCTTTTTGTTTCACGTTTTCCATGAAGACCGCCTATGAGATCCTGCCAAGAGAAAACGGGCGTGTGTCTGGCTTTGCAGTCGGTCAAAATGAAGACGTGGAAACTAACCAGGTCCGTCGGTCAATCAGAGGGAATTATGGCAACGATAAAGACGGTAAATAAATAAACGATCAGACGGATAAATAAACGATAAACAACGATGCGAATAAACGGCAGATTGTGGCGAAGTAACGGATGAGATGCGATTACCAGATATGGTCGACCACCTGCTCGGCTAAGTGCTTGCTGCCTGGAATCAAGGGTGCGGGGAGACTAAGCGAGACAGACAGACAGACTAATAGGCACCAAACGGACAGGCAGTCATGCGAAGAGAGGACAGATGGATAGGCAGACAGACTAGTAGACAGCCAAACAGACAGGCAGGTCAGACAGAGCAGGCTGGCAGACGGGCAGACAAATAGACAGGCAGACAGATAGGCAGACAGATAGACAGACAGACAGATAGAGAGACATAGCTCAGCAGAGAATATTATATTAAAAATAGAACAGAAAATCAGTAGTCGATGGAAGATGATGGAGATAAAGAAAAAAAGAGGGTGGGAGAAAAAGAATGAGGATGGAGGAGAGAGGAGAGGCATCAAGGCAGGTACATATATACGGAGAAAGGGAGAAAAACAAATAGAGAAAGAGAGGGAGGAAGAGAGAGAAAGTGAGAAAGGAAGGGAGTTATAGAAAAAGAGAGAATAAGGTAGGAAGATGAGGAATGTACCTATATACATTTATACATACGTATACGTACATCTATATATAAATTCATGAATAAATTAATAAATACATGTACACTTCACAAACCATGGCAATCAGAACTCTGCAATAAGCAAAGAACAAGAGTTACAGTATACGTAGGCTATAACGGAGAACTGACTTATGGTTTAGAGAAAGCATAAAATATATAAGTGAAACAGCCGCACAATGTTTGTTAGAAGCTGAAACGTAGAAGCTATCTAGCGAATAATACTAAATGTGTTGTCTTGTTTAATTTCACGTTAGTCGTACGCAAACCATTGAGGTCCGATCGGCCACGCCATCTGCCCGAGATTCGTTCAACTATGCTCTGATCTATTCCGCCAATCCACCAGAATTCACCCAAATCATTCATAGATACAACGAGGAGTTACTGACGACTCTGCCAAAGACTATACTATTCTACTCTAAGCCGAGCAAGAGGCTGACAAAAGGCGCTATAGAAATGATTGAATCGAAATGTTACCCTACGTTTCCATACTATTTATTGGTTAGGATATTTCCGCGTTCAAAGGGGCGAGCAAAACTTGTGTTACCATACGTTACAATTCTAGGCCCTATACTGTTTTTACAATTCTATACTGTTTTAAAAGCGCTGCAAAATGGTTAGTTTTGGATTCGTTACGTTACATTTCCATGTTATAACTGCTTTAGAACATTTCCTTGTTACCGGTTGTTTAGAATAGTCCGCCTTCAAAAGACGCTTCTGAAATATATTGTCATAATACATTACAATTCTCTTTTAAATGTTTGCAGGAATACATAATTTTTTTAGTTCTCATTACTTTGCGTTTATTTCCATATTACTTTTTAAAGAAAATTTTCATGGCTTATTGTTAAAACATTTCCGTTATAGGAACAGTGGCGGCGTCAGAGGGGGGATGGGGAGGCTTAGCCCCACCTAACTGCGGCACAAAAAAGTGGGATATCACGGCAAATCACAGGGAGGAGGGGACAAAAGGGAAGGGCTTGCAGCTTTAGCAACCGAAAACCTGAAATCCTGGCGCCTCCACTGTATAGGAATCTTATTTTAGTGTGTCTTACTGTATAGTTTGATTCTGAAACCTTTTTCAAAACTTGGCAATATCGGTTTTTCTGCACTTTGACCATGTGCAGAATTCGAAGCTATTGGAGTTAGTAGGCTATAGACTCACTCCCACTGTAGATGCGTGAATATGAAGATGCATGAAGATGAAGATGCGTATACGTTTCCCGAATAAAGGCTCTTCTGTCTATATATATATATATAATAAATATAGATCTTTTCTTTATTAAGCGCCTGAAGATGAAGATGCGTAAAGATAAGTGAAGATGAAATGCGTTAAGATGACAGATAGATGAAGATGCGTGACAATGAAGATTCGCGAAGATGAAGATTCCGCGAACGGGGGCTGAACTCGATGCATACATTTGTGCCAGCTGTTATCCAAAGCGTTTGTTATCTAAAGTGCATTTCTCCACTGATTCAGACTTTCGAAATTTCCCAAATTCCCGTTGAAGTTGAATCATCGAAAAAATATTTCCCGCTCAGCTCACTCCTATCAGTAGGCCTAGGTCTTCCCCAATGGTACAGATTATCTCACATCGATAATAACGTTTCCCATACATTTTGGACATGTCTTGTCCATAGGTTTTATACCGACTGAACAATTACCAAATTCCATCTATATTTCCTCCTTAATATTAAAATCTACGGTATGACTAACTAACTCCCACTGAATACTTATTAAATTCCATTTAAAGTAGGCCTGTATTTTCTCCTTAATTTTAAAATCTATGATAGAGATCAAGCTAAGCAAATGAGAGATATGCAATCAGTAAATGCATTAATTTGAAAATAATTTGAATTTTTCACTTTAAATTAATGCATTATACGTTTGCAAGTTGTGTGAGACCTTGTGTACTATTCAACAAAGGGCCTTCAAGCTTTTGTAGCTGTATACTACTGCCTCACCATGTTTAACTCCGGCACTGGTTGTTCGAGTTTGGAACTCTCTTCCTCTGCCTGTTTATTCTGCGCAGGCGCTTATGTCATTTCGTTCGCAACCTTTGTCATATTGTTTATCCACCCTAGGCTGCCTCTATCTTAGTAGACTCGTCTTCTTGCTGGATTGACCTGATTACGACTTGCTTTTGGCGCAACATTGGTTGAAGCTTTGTGCATTAAACATCAGCGCAACAGAAGTTATTACTCAGAAATTACAATTGTTGTGATCATTTTTACGCCTAAGCCAATCCATCAGCTTCAGGACCACGCCAATGTGGAGTATAGCTGGGAGTATCTCCAGTCTAGGGACCACATAAACAGCTCTGTTTCCATAACCTTTCGCATTGACTGTCCCTGCTGCCTGTAGCGTTTGGTGCAAGATGCCGCAGGCTCTGGATTCCGGCGTTTTCAGCTGAGGGAAAGGTTGTAAGGGGAACACGCGACTAGGTATAGACAAAGAATAAAAAAATTAAGAGGTTTCTAGAACAGGGGAGGGTTTGTTGAAAACGAACAACTGCATAACGCAGGACCCTACGCTAATATCCTTCCGACAGCTGAGACTAAACAAAGAGCTCCCCCGAATGTAAAGACATCGTCGTATTTACCTAGAACTGTGTAAGTGTATTGGCCTCGTAATATATGAGACGTGACCCCAGGTAAATGACTTGTCCGCCCATTCCAGCTTTCCAACTCCCTCCGTTCCGACTCTATCCCTCCCACACCATTCTTCCCTCTTCTCTGCTCGCCTTCCATCCCTTTCCTTCATCAATCATGCTTCGCAACACCTTTAACCCAACCATCCACTTACAATAATACATACCACTTAAGAATATATAATTATGCACAGATATAGGATAATATATATCTATTATATAAATATGCACATCCATGTACAGATATACGTTTATATATAAACTCACATTATATATATATATATATATATAATATATATATATATATTATATATATATAACGTATCATTTTGTGAGTATATATAGCGCATAGAGGTATACACGTTCGGAAGAAGAATGACTTAGAGACGATAGCAGCGCCTCGAACGATGACAGACAGCAATACTTAGTAATAACACGTGCGTTTGTTCCGTCGACCGTTGCACCCGTAAGTAACGCCGTCGGTCGATGGCGACAGAGCTCTTTGAAGCGGCGAAACCGGGTAACGATTGACTTACGACCCACGGACGACGCCGCCGCCGCCGCCGCAGCCGAGGAAGCCGAGGAGGGGTCCGCGGAGGCCGAGAGGGGGTCCGCGGCGCCCGCCTCGCACCTGCTTCGGCGGGCGGGCGGGCGGCCGGGCGATGTTGCCGGTCGATCACGCTGAGGTTGCGGCCCCCCGCCTGACGGTTGGCGGTGATGGCTGCAGTTAAGTTACTTAACAGGTGTTTGAATGCTCTCATTCGCCAGAGAAACATTACAACATTATTCACAATATATGCGCTTACATACACACCTGCGGGTACATATATATAAATGCCTACTTTGACATATATATATATAGTATGTATATATAATTAGGTGTATATATTTATATGTTGTTTAGGCTATGGATGGATGTAGCATATGCATGAATATATATATATACATAGTTCTATATATATATATATTACATATATATCAGCACATAAACGCTATACATACATAATAAGCACAGAAGTATATATGTGTGTATATATATAATAAGTTTATGGATATGTATTTACAGACCTAGAATAGTACTGGAATCCAGCGTTTGCTCTTCCTAGGGGCACTAGCTGTCAATCGGCATCTCTGTTTTTATCACCTCCCGGCCTCGAACAGCACCACCAGCAGCAGCATCAGCAGCAGCAGCAGCAGCAGCAGCAGCATCAGCAGCCGATGGTCGGACTAACGAAGAGACAAACGAACGGACAAGCAGACGAAAGATGGACCAGACACAAAGAACCAGTCAGTCAGTCAGTCAGTCAGTCGGTCGTTATAACAAACAGATGTATGACTGGCTCCCCTAGCGGCGGCGTTTGGCGTAGGAAAGACCTGTTCAGGTGGTAGATACGACGCCACCCTCACACCACCACCCGCCCCCATCCACCACCACCCCCATCCACCACCCACCCAACATAAACTCGTGCATCATTTGTTTTGTGAGCAAATAGTATGAATCGATTGACTGGCTTTGCAGGCGGTGTTTGCCTCTCGTCGTTTCTTGAGGGGCGAGGTCATGGCAGCTGGAAAAAGTTGAGGGATTAGCACCAGATTATATTCTGGCGATGACTGATGGAAGGCAGATGCACAAGGATCGGTCTTTGGACCTTTTGGCTTCCCTGCCATTTTTTACCTCTTCATTTGGTTATTTACTTAGTTTTTTTAACATAGTTACGTACCTATTTTATTACTTTTTGATTACTTGTATTTACACTTTTATTACTCATTCAAAAACTCATTTCTTTACTAGGTTATTTACTTTTTTGTTTAGCCTACGTTTGATTGACTTATTTATTTACTAAGTTATTTACTTATTTATTTACGTTTTATTTGTTATTTACTTATTAATTTACTTTTATCTATTAATTTATTCGCCCATTTTAAAACTGACTTATTTACTAAGTCATTTACTTAGGATTTACTATTTATTTACGCTTTATTAACTTATTTATTTACTAAGTTATTTACTTATTTATTTACGCTTTATTAACTTATTTATTTACTAAGTTATTTACTTATTTATTTATGTTTTATTGACTTATTTATTGACTTTTTTAAACTTATTTATATACTTTTTATCTATTCATTTATATGTTTATTTTAAAATTTACTTATTTACGAAGTTATGAACTTATTTATTTACATTTTATTGACTTATTTATTGACTTTTTACTTGTTCACTTTTTATCTATTCATTTATTTACCCATTTTAAAACTGACTTAGTTACTAAGCTATTTACTTATTTATTTGCGTTTTATTAACTTATTTATTTAGTTTTTACTTGTTTATTTACTTATTTATCTGCTTACTTCGATATTTATCTACTTTTTTATGTAGGGCTACTTATTTGGCTACGTATTTAGTTATCATTCAGTTATGTTCTCATCTTTCACAGTGCCGCAATCCAGTACTCATTTACTTATCAATTTATTGAATTTTAAGTGGAATAGTTGGGGTTTTATTAGAGTTTTCATCCTGAAGGAATCTTGACCAAGTCCTTCACTCACAATTGCTCACCTCCATCGGTGGTTGGTGCTTGGTCGTTAGATAGTGGCGTTCCATAAATTCAGAAATTATGATTAGATTTTCCATGGCAGTTCCCTCTGTCCAGGTCCCTCTCCCTGCTTCCCCACTCCAGCTCAAGAGGTTAACGACTGCGCGTATGGTTTTCTGGACGGCAGAAGCTGTTCAGTCAATCACACACGTTCGCCTCGCACACGTTGATTGGCATTCGTTGACTCACGCCGTTGATATGCCTCGCTTCAGGTGACTCAAGGTGCAATAAAGACTCGCGAGTAACGCGGAGTTGTAACGGTGGTTGTATTCATAGTAACGCAAGTGTTTGCCACTGACTCATGGGCGCACCCAGGGACCAACTTGGCCTTGATTCCTTGGAATTTCTTTTCCGCTGTTTTCTTTGTCTCGTTTTTCTTGTTTACTGGGGCAACGACATGGCTTTGCCTCGGGAAAACTGTCTAGAGTAGGTTTACTAAGCTTGCGGTTGCCGACTGGCCAGAGAGCTCCCTTTGTAACGCCGAAAGTAGCCCTACAGGTTCAAGCCTGCTCTGAGATGGTCACTGTTTAGGAGCCTAGAGCAAGTTTTGAACCCCGACTCTCAATTGACAGTCTAGCACTGCATTATACCAATGTGCTTCCCACAAAACGTGAACTTGCCATCAGAGGTATACGGTTACACAAAGGCAAGGTGAGGTAAGGTTAGGTATATGTAAGGTAAGTTTTGGATTGAACCATCATTCGGCTGATGCACACACTCGACAACAGTAATCCAATAATCGGACAACCACTCCTTATAAGTTGCACGGCTTGACAACACGTTGCCAATTTCTTACGACGCACCGGGAATCGAACTCCGAATGCAGAGGTAACCAGGGCATATTTTAACTGTTTAAGTGGTGGGACAAATGTCCCACCACTGCTCGGATATGTCCCACCACTGATTTGTGTCCCACCACTGTCCCACCACTCATTTTGTGAGGTATTAATATTAATTGTAATTTTTAAATATTTATTTGGAAGCTAAGTAGAATGTGCTTTACTGATCTTGAAGTTGCCACTTGTAACTGCAGAGTCTACGGAGAATGTGAAGCTGCCTTAAGTTACCATGTCAGGCTGTTATTCATTCTCTTGTTACAAACAACCGTGCTCACAACTTCCATCAATCCGTGTGGAGATGCTTATTGCTGCACCAATTAATTATCCAGCTGAGCGTTTGTTGTTAGAGCAAGACCATATTATAATGATGGCTACATTCAAAGGCATACTAAAAAGGCTTAGCCATGCCACGAAATGATAATAGAAAGAACTCCATTGGTTCAACGGACAGCTGCTGTTCCCTGGTGAACTTTAAGCAAATTTACAGATTGTGTGTGTGAGTGTTCAGAACTCTTTGGCTAAATCCATAACTAATACATCCAAATATGATCATATAACCCCTCTGCTTAAATCTCTGCATTGGCTTCCTGTTCAGCAAAGAATTCGTTTCAAACTGGGGCTCATAGTTTATAAAACTTTGAAGTCTGGCCAACCACAATATTTAAAATCTGTTCTTATTCCTCTGACTTATCATTATTCAATGAGGTCATCTGATTGTCTTTGTCTGGTCATACCTAAATCAAGAACTGTTCTCGGTGAACGAGCTTTTTCGGTTGCTGGGCCTGCCTTTTGGAACTCTCTTCCTGTATCTGTGCGCTGTGCTCAGTCGCTTGTGTCATTTTGTTCTCTGCTGAAAACTTACCTCTTTCAAATTGCTTATCTACCTTAGGCTGCCTCTCTGTCTCTTACAGACTGATCTTCTGGATGTTGACCTGATTACGGATTGTTTTGATGCGCCATCGGTTGATGCCTTGTGCATTAGACACCGGCGCAATAGAAGTTGCTAATTACATTACATTACATTACATTCGGTTTCAAATATTCCACATCTACATGAAGGGTGTGATACCGGTTGTGCATTGTCAACTAGATCAGTGCTTCCCAAACTTTTCAGTGTCACGGACCGGCAGGAATTAACTCTCAGTGTCACGGACCGGCAGAACTTAAATTTAGCCTCTTGAGGGTAGCCTAGTTATGACTGCCTTCTATTAGGATTGCCACCTCTCCCGGATTGGGCGGGAGTCTCCCGTATTTCGATATGATCTCCTATGCGTTAAACACCACCACAATTGCAAATGTTAAAAAATTCCTTGAATCTCCCGGATTCGTATCCTTAGGAGGTGGCAACCCTACCTTCTATACATTTTAACACACAAAATTAATTGCTTAATAAGGATAGACCTGCTATACATGTAAATGACATTGAGAAATACCATAAGGTTATCGTTTTGAACACATGAAAAGTCGACGCACATAATCCTACTATTGCTACTGTCTCTAGTCTGAAGAAAAGAACTACTGAAGAATCAGTATCTGTAAATTTCAGTGAGTATTGGTACTGCTCTAGTCTGAGTGAAACAAATTTATACTTTTCATTAGCCAATAGTTTCTCTTTTGTGTAAAATGATGAAAAAAGGGCCAAAAAAATTTTTCGCGCTCACGCGCGATTATTTTTTTTTACTCTCACCAGGTTTTTGTCCCACCACTGACAATTCCTTAAAATATGCCCTGGAGGTAACAGTCATCCGCCATTTTCCACTGTGCTACGCAATGTTAAAACGAGGATCACAGGACAATCGCGCTTAATTACCCTGCATTAGTAATTAATAATAAAATTAGTAACTTCTATCGTCCCGGTGTAACGATTTCAGATTATCCCTCAGTCACCTTATTCGCCGGAAACTTGAAATCGCGCTCAGATTACCGGAAGCTATAGGATGAAATCGATTTCAAGTTACCCTTGAAACTTGATGGAGGCGATTTCATCGTATACACCCTAGCTCTACGATTTCAGATTACCTCTCAAAACATTTATTTATTTATGTTTATTTGGATACTCTTAGGGTTAGGGTATAGCGATAGGGTTAGGGTTAGGTTATGTAATATGTCATGCACTTTGAACTACCGTATGAGTGGTTTAATACAAGTAACATTTCCGTGACATTTCTTTTTCTTAGATATTGACACTATAGCTTTCAATCTTGTCCTGTATGTTTCACGTGTTTTATTCAATAAGCGTAGGCCCCTACAATTTGTTGAAAGCATAAGAATTTATCAATTTGGCTAAATCAGAGAGTGGTAATGTGAACAGGGCATAGGTAATATGAAATCAGGTTCAGGCTACCCCGGGGGTAATATGAAATCGATTTAAGACTATCGGTGGCAATTTGAAATGGGGTAGCTTGAAGTCTTTACACCGGTGTCTAAAGCACACGGCCTCACCGATGGTGCACCAGAAGAAGAAGAAGAGCAGTCCCTTAAGCTAGCCCTGATGCAGCCATAGAGTATGAAGTGCTAGCGACTTCATTTTCTTATCCTCGGCATATGTGGGCGGGTGTCCAATCCTCTCCCTTACCGTCTCATCTTCCCACTGACACCAGGGCAGAAAATTTTGTTCCAGATTTCTGTTCCACTAGCACCCCATAGCCAACTCAGCTATGATGAGTACATTGGTGCACCAGTGCCACCAGAACCATGCCATAATCAGGTCAAAACCGTAGCTGCTGCTCCTGTGTGTATATATAGGAGCAGCGAAGGTTTTGATGGATGATAGAATCGTGGGTGTAACTAATTAAAGGACGATTTCCTCAGTTTCCGGCTGTCACCGTGTCTCCTAGATTGGAATGTATGACTGTCACATCTGGAAATGAGTCGTTTATAGTTTATGGCGATTGGCGTGTACGCCTTTGTTAGCTCTCGTTGCAGAGTTAACACTATAGTTATTTGGCACATACTTTCATTTATATGTATTATGTACAGCGGAGTCTCTTTATAAGAACCTCTGCTATAACGCAGTCTTGATATAGTGCGGTTGGTAGAAACAAGAAGTTCAGAAATGGCCATGAAGATTTGGCGACTTCTTCACTTAGCCTCGGCATATGAGAACAAGTACGCGCCTTCATTTGGTATAGATCTATGGACAACCCGTTTATGCGACGCAGCGCTCGCGAATAAGCTAGTGCTCTGAGCCTAGCTTTTAAGTAGCGTTTTAGAATTACAAAAATTACAATTTTATGCCAGTATTCGTAAACTCCAAATTTATTAAGCGCTATTCTAAAGCTAATAATATATAATAATAATAATAATAATAATAATAATAATAATAATAATAATAATAATAATAATAATAATAATAATAATAATAATCTTCGTTAATATTTTCAAACTGACAACAAGTATATTACAATTCATAGTATGAACGTATGACTACAAGCAATTACAGGAGTCGAATTTCATTCATTCATTCATTTCAGATATTTATATAGTGCCCCCTCAAGATTTCTACTCAGAGGCGCTTCGACTACAGCGCGGACACTGAATCGGATTTTCGCCGAAGCGCATGAGCAATTGCGAGTGAAGGACTTGCCACGCGGCGGCTCATGGATTCGAACGCAACCCTCCGGCTGCAAGGCACAAATATACCCCAATTCGACAGGCAACCCTCCGGCTGCAAGGCACCGAACATATTTCCACCGCGCCCCACGAATTTGGTTTGACAGCCATGCAGGGCACCCATCACGTCCTACTGCTCATTTTTCAACGCCATCTGGCGAATGGAAAGGCTGAGTCGATCTTGAGTAGGGTAGGGTTGACTCTTCGTGCCAGAGCATTACCTAAGCCCCTCTCCGCGGGGGTTTAGGGTAAGCTGTGCCTCTGCTAAGCGCAGGGCCTCAGTTTAAACGTGAGCGTTAGCGTCGTGCCTCACCATTTATCCAGAGATGTAAAATGAAGATCCGAAGCTAATGAAGTAGGCCTACTACTACTACTAGAATATGTAGAAGGCAGCGGTCGCAAACGAGTCCCGACTGTAGAAAACACGAGCAGAGAATACAGAGACAGGGAAACAGACATACAAAATACCAGGCGGAGAGGCTGCACAGAAAGTGACAATTTCTATTTCAATCCAACTTATTAGAAGGATGTCGAAATTGACTTCATATATACCATGCACGCGGCGTAAACGTGCCACAACCATGCACCTGAATTCCAGAGCGGCGATCGAGTTTAAAAACGCGCACGATAGTCCGCCCCTCCGTCAGTTTGTCAGTCAGTCCGCCACTCCGTAATCTCGTCCGTCTGTTTGTCAGTCTTTCTGCTGTTGATGCTGAGAGTGTTAGGATGCTAACGAGTGCGAAAGCACGCCGGCCGAATGGGTAGAGTGAGAAGAAGGAGAATGGTGAAAAGGAAGAGGAGCAGTTATGGCAAGAGGAGAAAAGGCAGTAGAGGGAGAGGCAGAGACAGAGACAGAGAAAGGAAGAAAGAAAGAAAGAGAAACAGAAAACAGAAAGACAGAGACAGGGAAAGGAAGAAAGAAAGAAAGAGACAGAGAGACAGAAAGACAGAGACAGGGAAAGGAAGAAAGAAAGAAAGAAAGAAAGAAAGAAAGAAAGAAAGAGAAACAGACAGACAGACAGAGACAGAGAGGACGGAGTAAGAGAAGGAAAAGAAGGATGAGAAGACAAATGGAATAAGAAACAGTAGAAGGAGAAGGAGAAACAGGAGAAGGGAAGGATTAAGAATAGGACAAGATGTAGAAGGAGAAGAAGGAGCAGCCTGCAAGATGGAAAAATTCAGGAGAAGATAAAAGTAGGATACTATGTAGAAGAAAGAAGGAGAAAGGAGGAGAATAATACGAAACAGAGGTGAATTGGAGAAAGAGAAAGGGAGGAGTATTAGAAGAAGGAAGATGAGAAAGAGGGAGGAAAGCAGGAGTCTAAGAAAGATAAGGAAGAACTGGAAGAATATAGTAGGATGACAGGGAATAGGGAACAATGAGTAAGACGATGAGGAGGAGGAACAGAGGAGGAGATAAAAGAGGGAGAGGAGGAGGAAAAGGAGAGAAGAGGGAGGATTCCTGTCACCAAGAGGACAAAGCACTCACAGCAGGTTGTAGCGAATACGTACATGTATATAATCAAACCCTAAGCGTGGCTCGAACGTTTTATCTTCTGCATCTCATTTGTCTGAAAACTCTAACCCCAGCAGACATCAACCGTTGCCTTCAACTAGACACTACTGTCATTGTCAGATCATGTTGCAGTTGTCAACTTCATTGTTCTCTGGAATGGAACCAGACCTCCATAATTGTCTAGCGCCTTTATACCCTCTCAAGGATTTCATTCATTCATTCAATCACTCATTCATTTATATAGCGCCCCTTCAGGATGTTTACTCAGAGGTGCCCCTAGTCCAGCCCCTGTGAAAGTGAACAGTCCTAAAGTGCTGGTCATAGGTGCGCTTGGAATCTTGGAATCGGATGCAGAGCCCGGATAGTCCAGTACGATAGGCAATGATCAAATTGTCTGGTAGTATAGCCTAATAAGCAGTGGCGGATCCAGGGTTGCTTGCGCGGGGGGGGACAAGGGATCTTTCTGAGGGGCGCCATGTTCTAGCGTAAATATTGTAGACCTAATTGACTTTAAACAATAGTAGCCTATGTTTGAAATAATGCCATTATGTTTAGTAATGTAGTAGACCATTTAGTATGGTTATACTATTCTAAATAAAACTTTCAAAATGGCAAAATTGTCCAGGACATAATGTTGCAAATTCGTGAAGCAGTTATATGAATTGTTTTCTACGAGGCTTCATCAGTGTAAAGCGATAAATAGTTGCTTAGAATCAATAGCTCCAGTCAGTTCTTTTTCGATTGATATTTGGCCTAATGCTTGTCTAGACAGATGTTCATTTAATCGTCTTGGTGGATCGCTGGTAACTTTTGATTATTTTCAATCTGCTACAAGTTCTTTCTGCAGTAGCCGACGTAACAGAAAGAGTGAGATATAGGCTACATGCATTTAATACATGTATTAAAATACTAATAGATTAATTAGGGCATTGGTTCGCAGCCTGTTTCAGATCACGGCACCCTTACTAATGAAATGGCACATTAGTTGCACCTCTGACCTATTCATCTATTTATCATCGAGTTAGTTCTGTATTTTACTGACAAGCAACTTTCCTTGTAGGCCTACTCAACTGAAGGGTTGCGACAATGCGACTATATCTACACTACTTTAACTTTAAAAAAATGATTATTAGGCCTATGTTAGTAGTGATAATTTAAGAACATTTTTTACATATAAGGCTGCACAAATGTTATGGTTCTACCATTCTGCCACCCAGCCACGGCAGCCCTTGAGCAGGTTCACGGCACCATTGAGTGCCGCCACAGCCAGGTTGGGTAGCACTGGATTCGGGAGTTATTATCACGTGTCTGTGAGTCTGGGACTGTTCCAATGCAAGTGATTTGATCAGTGGCGTAGCTAGGTACTTTGGCGCCCGAGGCAAGTAATGGCAAGAGCGGCAGAGCCGCCAATAGAAATTTCGAATTTTAACGAAACACAGAGTTATTGAAAAGTTAAGCCTGTGTTTTGAGCATTAATTGATTATATGAATATGTGGGTCTTACCAGACTCCGAACTGTTCTATCCTTGATAGCTGAAAAGTCTTTGCGAACTTCAGCAAAATTTAATGAAGCAGCTACTTCATTCTGGCTGATCAAACTGCCGTGGCTTGCTAGATTCAAAGACCTGTTCATCTGAAATTGCTGAGGAATCAGTGCTCCTAAAAATAGCTGTCCTGAACTCCATAGGTTTTAATACGTTGAATATAGACTAGTATATACTAGTATTATAGTATAGAAATATGTAAAGATGTAGTTCGGAGTTTCTTCTGCGTTATCGTCCCTCTTGCGTTCTCCCTTTTCGCGACCTTCCTCCGCCCCTCTCCTCCTTGATTCTCCCTTTCTTCCTCGCATTGCTCCTTCGTATCGCCCCCTCACACACGACCCTCCCCGCCTGCGGTCTTGCCTGCCGTACGGTGGCCACCCAGCTCTATATGACTGAGCTGGTATGCGGCCCTGCTGGGGTCATGTGAAGGCCGGTTCCCTTGTCGTCTGTGTTCGGATGAGCCAGATGGTAGCGGTAGGCGCTGCCTGGGGATGATTCACAGGCGAAAGGGTGGCGATTAGGCTGGTCACCCTTGGCTGTTGAACCGAGGTGTTAGATCCAAGATGGCGGCTTGCCCGACACAGTGCATCGAGTGACATTTGTCGTGTTTAGGCCATCATTAAAAGTAAGGGCGCAGATGATAAAATGTCTGTAAAAATTTAATTTTGTCGCCCCTTTGTCCACCATTACTACGGGTTTGGTCTTGAGGGGGCGCCGGAATACAACAAGGAGGGGTAACGGGGGGGCGGTTCGCCCCCCCGGGCCTATGGCTAAATCCGCCACTGCTAATAAGCCATTCGTTGAAAGGCATTATAATGGTGACGGTCAACGAACTACCAGGGTCTCTGTCCCAATCAGACATAACTACAGGCTTCACGCAGCCTGCAACCCAACCGACGCAATGGAAAGGCCCACAACACTTCCTCCCTTCTCAATTCCCTACCCAAGCCCTCCTCCTTCCCAACCCTCCTCCCCCTTCGCGGCGATTAGATACGCAAGCACAAAGAGCCGCGACTATCATTATTATTAATATTATTATTAATATTATTAATGATATTAGTGGCATCTAATGGCATCGAACGTTCGACGATTTTCTGCAATCAAGCGGATGAGCGGATGAGCAGCCAGTCAGTCAGTCGAATCATCGGACAGACCGAGCCCAATTACATGCACCCCTTGTCTCGAACCGCGCCAGTCGAGGCAAAGAGACGATCGCATGGGGCTGGGTACCGGTTTGCAGTGAATGTTCGACAGAAGAAAGTTATGGTAGTAGTAGTAGTAGTTTCAGTTTAACGACACGGTTTGATAACAAAGATCATTAGCGTCGCCCTCCTCCTTCATCCAGGCTTTTGACTGGCACTGTCAGAGTACAAACAGTGCATGGCGGAGTTAAAGTTATGGTAGGTATCCTTGGATGGGACGCTTTCAGAAGAGTTGTGATAGAGTTTGGTTTGCTTCAAGTGACTACAAAAATCATCTGAAGTCTCAGTGTTATTTTTATTTCAGATTTACAGCAGTGGCTTTTAAGTACAATGGTCTTTGGTTGAACGGACTGGAGTAGTTTGTCTGTGCTTACAAACTCACCTTATCTTAATGCATCTGATATAATACAGATGACCCTGTGCTATCTTATCTACACCAAACTAAACTGAAGACTCGTCTGTTTCATCTTGTGTATTCTCTGTAGTTTCTCTGACTGATCGGATTTTCATTAGAAATTTGCAAATTCGCTTGAAGCTCATATCGATCGGTCTTTTTAAGAGCTATGATATCTATGCTATACAACTGCAATTTTGTTTTGCCCTACTGTACCTCCCCTAACTATCTTAACTCTTCTGGTTGAAGTTTGACGCTTGGCCCGTCAGCGCATTATTATTATGGTGTCAGTTTCTTGTTACCACACTATGCGATACCATACCTACCGTCCCTTCCCTTCCCATCTCATCCCTTTCTTCACTTCCCTTCCCTTTCCTATCCTTTGCTACCCCATGCTCTCTACCCTACCCTATCTGCCCTGCCCTTTCCTACCTTTCTCTTTTCTTTTATTTCCTTCCCTCTGCCCTGCCCTCCACTCCTTCCCCTTCCCCGTCCCCTTCCCCTCCCCTCCTATGCTCTCCCCTCCCTCCTCTGCTCTCCTCTCCCACCCCTCCCCTTCCCTTCCCTGTAATTCCATTCCATTTTCTTTCTTTTCCTTTCCTGTACTTACCTTTTCTTCCCTTTCCATTTTTCCCTTTCCGTTTCCTCCCTTCTCTTCCCTTACCTGACCTTACTTTATTTTAACCTATCTTATATCATCTTCCCTTAATTTATCTTAGATCGTCTTTCCTTACCTCATCATTCCTCGATTTGCCTTAAATATTATTGATATTTGCGGATGAAACCGAAGCCAGTGGACTGTTGGTTTCTAACTGTGCCAGGTGCAGTTTACCCTTCCCTCAGTCGAATGCCCTGCTATGATAGTCGGTCGATTACGGCGGTCAGATTAATTAACCCCGCCTAATCGCCCGCGGCCTCGTTACGACGGATGACGACCCTCCCTCGACGGCAGCCCCTGGTAGTAGAACGACGTGAGAACACTGCGGAGGGACCTCACGGACGACCCCGCTTCTCCCTAAGGTCAATTAGACGGTGACCCCGCGCGGGGCAACAATCACCACGTGCAATACCAATCAATAACAATCAAGGAGCAATCGAGATCGAGAGGGCGGAGGGGCGGAGTGGCGGCGACGGCCAATTACGACTTTATTAAATTAAGTGCGTGTTATATTAAGTGCGCGTTATATTAAGTGCGACTTATACTAAGGGCGACTAATTCTCTGATGAAACTGCGGCACGATGTAATAATAATCGTCATTACCTCAACGGCTGTTTTGCAATCGGCAACTCTATATTTACATCCGAATGCCGGCATTATTACAACGCGCACACACAGCTGCCTACCGTGTTTTCCACAGCCATCATCATCAACGCCCCTAAACCCTGGCATCACCCTCCCCACCCTCACATCCAGGCGACCCATCTCGGGTCGAAATGGGGGCTGGAATGTACTGTCGCCGGTCGGGAAGGCTAAATTACAGACTGCAGAAAAATTTCGAATGGTAATTGTGGCATACTGCTATGGGCTTACGTCTGACTAACCAAACTAGTGGCTATGTTGAAGGGAAATGAGTCTTTGATGTAAAGTAGTCCCGAAATAAAGCATCTATGAATGCAATTCATTCAGTCAGTCTGAGTGGTGTTCGATTGCTCCGGTCGTGAATGTGCTTCAGATTAAAGGCCTTTCTAACACTGTCTTTACCATTACTGTTACCTTTACCGTTACAGAAATCTTAAACGATACCTTTACTGTTACCTTTACCTTTAGCGTTACCTCTTTACCTTAAGTGTTACCGTTACCTTTAACGTTATCTTTAACGTTACCTCTAACGTTATCTTTACCTTAAGTGTTACCGTTACCTTTAACGTTATCTTTAACGTTACCTCTAACGTTATCTTTACCTTAAGTGTTACCGTTACCTTTAACGTTATCTTTAACGTTACCTCTAACGTTATCATTGCCTTAAGTGTTACCGTTACCTTTAGCGCTATCTTTAACGTTACCTCTAACGTTATCTTTACCTTAAGTGTTACCGTTACCTTTAACGTTATCTTTAACATTACCTTTTCCTTTAGCGTTACCAGCAGAATTACTAACACAACTGATGCATAACACGTGTGACATAACTTAGCATATATAATATACATGACATCCTAACATCATCACTTCATCATCATCGTCGTCATCGTCTTCATCATCATTATTATTATTATCATCATCATCATCATTATCATAATCATCATTATCTCATCATCACCATAATCATCATCATAATCGTCTATTCGTCATCATTATCATGATCATCGTCATTGTCATCATTATCATCATCATAATGATCATCATAAGGTCATCGTCGTCATCATCGTCATCATGATCATCATGATCATCAACATCATCATCATCATCATCATCATCGTCATCGTCGTCATCATCGTCATCATCATCATCATCATCATCATCATCATCATCATCATCATCATCGTCGTCGTCATTATCATTACCGTCATCATAGTCGAGTTCGAGCATCGGGTCATCTGTTCTGTCATCATAGTTAAATTTATCATCTCTCATCTTGTGAATCGCCATCATTGCATCTTCATGTATCAGTGCGTTTGTCAGGCGCTTCAATAAAGAATACGCCATGTAACCGACATAATTATCCGAATACACCTTGTACCCGTTGATACTCTTGTGTTTCCAGGTACAACAAAAGAAGTGAACTGCTTAAGCATATAATTCTCAAAGCAGACATCGGTTGATGTAGAGCAGAGATGAAAACAGATCGTCACTACAGATAACAACCGTGTTTACCGATTTGTTTACCTGCTTTGACGTCACCCTACAGGTGTACTGCATTTATATATACTCACTGGCCCGAAGGCCTCTGTCTGTTTACGCAAGGTCGTGCGCCCTATGAAGACGCAGCAGGTGAACTTTGACCCCGGTTGAGATTTCTCCACCCATTCCCCTTGGACCAAACTGCGGTGGATATTTCTCCACGAAATCTGCGCATCTTTTCTGACGAATTACAGAGCAATGAATCGGAGCCAGACACGCGGCCTCTGGCTCTCTTCAAAGGGACTCAAGTTCCCTCGGCTCCTCCTCACCCATGCAGGATACTACGCAGCTATATTCTATATAAGTTGCAACAACAATTATATATATTTATGTACTATATGGGTATTTACACGCGTGCGTAATATGCAATACATAACAGATGCAATATAATGCAATGAAAAGCAGTACAATTATTGTTATCAAATACACTTATTAAGCGTCCATATCTAATGAGCAATTATCTAAGCGTCCAAATACACTTATTAAGCGTCCAAATACACTTATTCCAGTGTCCAAATACACTTATTAAGTGTCCAAGTACACTTATTAAGCGTCCAAATACACTTAGACTATTAAGTGTCCAGGTACACTTATTAAGCGTCCAAATACACTTATTAAGTGTCCAAATACACTTATTAAGCGTCCAAATTCACTTATTAAGCGTCCATATCTAATTTTCAATTATCCAGTGTCCTAAGGATTTTGAGCATTGGTGTCCCAAGGACTTGCAATTAGAACCCGACACAAAGTACGCGTCTGTAGTAGTAGTAGTAGTTTCAGTTTAACGACGTTATGTGATAACAAAGATCATTAGCGTCGCCCTCCTCCTTTATCCAGGCTTGGGACTGGCACTGATGAGTGCAATCAGTGGCGGAGTTCGTACGCGTCTGAGACGAGATCCTAACCTACACTCTGCGCGTCACAAGGCCAGCGTCCTAACCAATTGACCACCGAGTCCCACAATAAAATGCAATTATTACATGAATATTTCTAAAGCGCAAGTTATTATAACTAATACACGGCAAATGCGCAACACAACGTAGTGCAAAGCATGGAAAATACATTTATAGTATGATACAATGCAGTATACAAAACTACAAATAAAATGCGAGACAATACAGCATAATATAATACAAGACAATGCAAAACAACAAAACAACACGATGCAAACAACACAACAATACAACTAATTCATCGCTAACACCTGTAATAACCAGCATCGCTGATATTGGCATGTATGCGGGTATCTTAGTTAAGTGGCACGACTCAGCTTTCTAAACATCGGTATTTCTTTGATGAAGCGACTTCAATTAACTCGTGTATCGCCTTATCAGGTTCCCTAAAGGCGTTCATTATTGGCCTCAATCAAGGTAAGGTACAATACAATACAATACAACTGCCTTTGATATCGCCCTTCTTCCAAAGGTGGCCCCAAGCTCAGAAGTGCACAAAAATGCTCACGGTCCCTACACAGGCTATAGTTAGGACGAGGATCGAACCCGTACTCTCCGCGTTACAGGTCAACCGCTCTAACCAGTCGGCCACCTGCCACAAGGTAATGAAGATAATGTGAGGTATAGGTTAGGTAAATTGTAAGGTAAGGCATTCGCTCATTTCTCACACGCCCTTACTTACCAGCAGAGGCGCGTACTTCTTAAAGAGCATAAGAGTAATTCTAAATCTTTCTTTTATTGTCCCTAATGCTGGCGGCCTCCCTGCATCCTATCGCTGTTTAAAGACAGCCTATTTTCTCGGGGTCTCTCGCACTGGAAGCGCCTCTGATTGTTGCAGCACTGTTTATGACGCTATATAAATTTACAGATACAATAAATACAATACAATATAGTTTTCGGTAAAGAAGCGTATGCTGCATTGGATTTAATTGCACGTATTGTATTGTATTGCTTTTTATTCGATTGCATTGCTTTGTATTAGATTTTTTCATGACACCGTTTTGTATGGCATTGTATGACATTGTTTTGCATCATATTCTATTGTATCACATAATATTACATTGCATTGTATTGTATTATTGCATTGTATTAATGTAATCGTATGCATGTATGTATGTATGTATGTGTATGTATGTATGTATGTATGTATGTATGTATGTATGTATGTATGTATGTATGTATGTATGTATGTATGTATGTATGTATGTATGTATGTATGTATGTATGTATGTATGTATGTACGTATGTATGTATGTATGTATGTATGCAATCATTGAAGCATTTTATGGTTAGTAAGTTCGCTAGATATTCAATCTGTGTTGTTCAACGAAACTCAGTCAACGTTCGACTCGAGACCAGCATCGCTGATATTCTGTAAGATAATGCCTATCTTATTTATATCTCATTTATCAAGCGCCAGTAATTGAGCTTCTGAGCCTGCGTCTTGGCGTCTCTTTCCCTCGTACCCTCCCATGGGACGTCCCAGCTCGTTGAACACGAGTATCACGTGAATGTCAGTCTATCTTTTTTGGTCTATGGCTCCGTTGCTGCCAAACGATGATCGCCTGCCTTTCAGTCAAAGGCGCCAAACGCTCGTATTGGCTGACGCTTCTGCCTAAGTGCCTTCGTCCGTGGCCCGGGACTTCGCGGACAGCGGGCCTCCGTTCTCCTTCCTCTGCTCCTCTCGGGCCCGACGGATGGGTATACGGCGGCGGTGGCGGAAGCCTTCTGTAGTTCACTCGACAGAGGAACGAGAACTGCGGCTGTAGAGTTTCGGACGGTGCTCGATTGCCCGTCAAGTGATAACATGGACTTTCACGCGAGAAACTCGTTCGCATTTCTAGGCAGGGAAGGAGGAGAGTTTCTCCGAAGTTAGACAGACGATTCAAGATGGTCGTCGAATAGAAACGAGTCAGCGGAATTTATTATTCGAGCAGAAACAAGAATAAACGGGTCTTGCTAGACCCACTCGCGTTGAAACTTTGGCATTATTGCGTTACGTTTCATAGACAATTAAACTTTTGTCATCGAGAATTGTTGCAGATGAAAGTTGCTCCGTTGACCGGACCAGTATTCAGGACATAAGGTAGGAACGCCAGCTTTAGGTTGAAGTGTTGGACAAAATCCAAGTTTTCGCTTTGTCGCGTAACTTTTTGTGAATGATATTGTTGTTGTTGAGAGCTTGAAAGAAGAAAATCCAGGGAGTCGACGAGACTCTTTTGAGAGGTTAGCCGGACCTCCTCTGATCAGAGGAGACTGGAAAAGTGGATAGTGGACGGGGAAAACATCTGGCTGCCAGAGTGCTTTACCTGGACGGAAGCGTCTGCAGCGCACGTGGCACTCAGCGGCGAGACTGGACTGCAGTGGCCGCACTGGCCCAACCTAGCCTCGGCCGTCCATCCGTCCATTCATCCATCCTGCGGAAGCGCTCCAGCCTGGAGCCGTAACCGTCGGGGCTGTAACCCTGTGACCTTGGGAGGCGAGCCGTCAAACGGAAGAGGCCGCTCGTAAAAATTATCCTGATTAGCCACAGGTAGCATTAGCGCCTTCTCGACACCTGTTTGAGTGCTAGGAAGATGCTCCAGTCGCCAACGAGTCTCTTTCCCGATCCCAGCTTCCGGCTTCAGGCGCTCGTTCACGGACGCACCTATCTTTCGCCGGCCCATGCCCCGACGGCACCCTCCCAGGGACCGGGAGGGGCAATCGACCCCGGTCAGTATCGGGGAGGAATTGCCATGTACCAGTCGCACCGTCTTCCTCACTTCTCTCTGGCTCTTCCACCGAGCGACATCCTTCCGCAGTATCAGCCTCACGTGGCCTCCTTCTGCAGCAGTCAACCGGGCTTCCACCCGGGCCTTGTGTCGTCCGTCCGTAGAGCCTCCTTCCAGGGGCCACCGCCACCACAGCCGCCTCAGCCGATCGAGTCCTACTCTCAGACTCTGTTCAACCTCAGCCACCAAACGCATCACCTACCCCAGGCCCTCCCTCACTCCGTCGGACCGCTCTCCCTCCAGCAGTCCTCCGTCCGTCCGTCCCTCCGAGCGGGACCCTCTGCCGCCTCCGGAGGCCAGTCAGAGGAATCCGTCATTCAGGACCGGGCCGAGTCCTTCTCTCTCCGAGCGATGCCCAACTACTTCGAAGCGACGTGCGATGGAAGACTTCAAGGGAGGGGCCCCGTTAGGGAGCTGCCCCTGAGGCCCGTCGGGGTGTCATCGCAGAGGGTCCGCCATCAACCGACCCTCCAGGCAAAGCATCTGGTCGCCGCCGGAGAGGATGCCACCGCGCCCCCCGTACATTCCTACCAGAATCAGCATCTTCCGCATCATAATCATCATCAGCAGCACCACCACCTGCTCTCTCGTCTTCCGCGCATCTCCACCTCAACCGCTCCCAGTGGCCGCGGCGCAACCCCCACTCATAACAACAACAATAATGATGATGACATCAACGACAAAGACGCTACTAAGCTGCTCCTCTCCTCCCGTGTAGGAACCCCGCACTCCTGGAAGTCTCCCACGTTGACCTCTGACGACGTTTCCGAAGTGGAGTTCTCCTTCAAAGATCCCAACGCCGTTGGGGTTCACCATCCGTCCGACCGCCCCCAGTTGCGATCCAACCCGAACCGCTACTCATCGAACCCCGGACTTCCTTCGTCCGGTGGAGGGGTTGGCTCACCCTCGGGGGGTTGTCATGGAACCAGCTCACCCTCCTCGTTCTCAGTTCACCAGATGTCGTCTACGAAGGACTCTGGATCCTCCTCCTCCTCGTCGTCTTACCACAGACACTTTCTGAGGGGTTCGGTGATCCAGCTGGCCAGTGGGCAGCTGAAGAGGGTCGAGGAACTGAGGACGGAGGACTTCCTCGACAGCTGCGGAATCAGCGCCGACCTCAGCGTTGACATGAGTCGCGTGACACACGTCAGGATGAACCATGACACCGGATGCGTCATCATTGGATTCGCCGTCGGAAAGAAACAGATTCAGGTGAATCACACAACCAAACCTACGTAATAATCCTGCGTAAATTATCTTTAGTTATCTGTACCTTCAACGTTGCCTTTACTTTTAACGTTACCTTTATCTTTAACGTTACCTTTAACGTTCACATTTGACGTTACTTTTAACGTTACCTTTACTTTTAAAGTTACCTTCAACGTTACCTCACCTTTAGTGTTACCTTTACTTTTAATGTTACGCTTAACGTTACCTTGCCTTAAGTGCTACATATACCTTTAACGTTACCTATACTTCTAACGTTACCTTTACGTTTAACGTTACCAGAAGAATGAATTACACTACTGATGCATGATACTTATGACAGAACGTAGCATAATATGCATAACATGACATAACGCAATGACATGATTTGACATAGCATGACATAATGTCGACACGAAATTGTAGATTGAGAAAATTTACAGAACGAGATTAACCAAAAGAAAAACAGATTCAGGCTAATCACTAAATTACGGTAGTTGTAGTCTTCTCCTATTGTTCTAGAATTCAATTTGTCAATCTGTATTATAAGAATCTTCGTTCATTGATTCAAACTGACATGAACGCAGTATGATTACAAGTCATAGTACGAGGATGGATCACAAGTTATTACAGGAGACGAATTTAACTGTATGGCAGCCATGCAAGGCGCCCATCGGTCCTACTGCTCATTTTACCAGCCCATCTGGCTGAATCGACCCTTTGGAAGGTAACGGGAATCGATCCCGCATCCATGCTGATCTTCTGCTCTTCGTGTCGGAGTGTTAACCATTCGCCTTAATTATAACTATAACTTTATTGCATTTTAGGCTTAGCAGAGGCGTTCTCTGTGTGTCTATCAGTAAGACAGAAAAATAATTTGCGTAGCGCCCTGAAGAAGCATTTCTTTCTTATCCTCGCAACAGAAAGGCAGAGTTTGAGACTGAAAAGGAGCGACAGAGTGATCAGGCATTCACCCGATGCATATCACGTTCGATTATGCTTGGCTTCTGTTATTTATCAATCAATCAATCAATATTCGTTTAATTCAATAAATCCAGTTGTCACGAACACCAGCGCTCGTGAATAAGCTGGTGCCCTGCGCTTGGCTTTCTTGTGAGTCTTTGGTTGATAGCGGCGCATCCGGTCGCCGCCAACTTTTGTTTTGAGGAAATGTGACGTTTTCTTGGGTTTTAAGCCGTTTGCTGACAAAGGCTGATGTTTTTCGGGGATATAAGGCTTTCTAGCCCGATTCTGTGCTGCCTGCTGAGTCGGACGCGAGGATTTACACGCTCTGCGAACAGAGTCGTTTTCCAAGTGCTTCTTCGCAGGCCCACAGCATTGGACAATACATATAACACCAATCACCGTTATACTTCGAATACGACACCTTTGCAGCATCAACCGATGACCCATGAACACACCATTACCTCTAACACTTAACATCATCAACCTGACGGATGGCGCCTTCCAGGTTGCTTCCTAGTCCTACACGAGGACTGGACGCCTGTTTATGGCTGCCGCTACTTTGTGATTAGAGGTCTACGTTATTATTACTATACCTTATTATTACTTCTATGTTTTATTTTCTATTCAATCTCTATATCCCATTGTGCGTTTGCTAATGGAGTATTAAAGGCTATAATTACTTACTAATTAAAATATTTATTAGTTTATCTTAAAATTTTCTAATACTTTTAATTATCCATTATCACTCAAGTTAGCATTTCTGCGTTTTTGTCAGATTGTTTTTATCAATAAAACGAATATAATATACGAATATACTATACTATACTAACAACAAATAGCTGTATAGCCGAGCTTGAGTTAGTTATTGAATACAATTGCAAGTGATTATCAGACAATATACCATTGAACTAGACTCGCGGAATGTAGTTACTCTTATCCTTGCATGGTTGGGAGGGTGAAGTTGTGCTAATCCTTCTAATTTGCATGGGGGGAAATCACTGCGTCTCCGGTGAATATTCCAATAGAGGCGCCGCATATATAATCGAGTTATGCTTGTTAGTTGCTCTTTTTTTCCTCTGCTTATTTTGTACTTTTCTTCTTTCTTCCATTCTTCAGTGTGTTTCCCTCTTGTAGATCTTTCTTCTACATCTGTATTTATTATGTCTTATTTAACTATTCCTGTAGATTTTTAGTTTCTTTTTTCTTTTTCTTTGCTTCTTTTGTTTATCTTCTTCATTTTAACGACTATTTGCATTATAATGCAGATAATCGTAATTGTAAATTGTTATCATGGACCCCAAACTTCTAAAGCGCTACTCTAAAGTCAAGCTCAGGACCCCCAGCTCATTCACTAGTGCTGCGTCGTATCAGAGGGGTTGTCCAGAGATGGATGTCCAGTGGAGGTCCGAGTCCGGTTGCCAGAGAGACCAGAGAGAGGAGGCAGAGCAGCTACCGATTGTATACATGTATGTTTACTAAGAGTTTTTCGAGCATCTCTGCCTTATGAATGTTAGCGAACTTACACATCACAGAAAGTCGTTGACCTAAAAGATTGGGCGTTATATAAATTCTTCTTTTGTCCTAAATGCATACCTGACTTCTGGCAGCAGAGAAAATTCAGTGTGGCCTACAGACAGATATTTAATCTAACTGCCATGAATTCGCAGTGTCTGAATGAAGGCCACACTGAGTAACAAAGAGTTTGTAAAATTAATTATAAATGTCCACGTTTTCATATAGCGACCGTATGGCCTCAACCCTGCTCATTCTTGAATGAATTGATCGGCTGAGATATTTCACTTCTGCTGCTGAATTGGCACCGCCACCATCGGTATGCGAAGCGGCATCCTCGCGCAAAGAGGCGCATGGGACACGCGCTCTATAAGTCTAAGTTGTGTTAAGCCAACTCAACTGCTGCAGATGTTCCCTTAAGGGTCGTTAATTCGAGTGTCTGATTCCAATTATACCTACCATAATTGTATTCATCAGATTCCTTCCGCGCTCATAAACGCCTAGTCGTGGGAACAAGCTTGTTCACAGGCGCTCCATCAAACGCAGATTCGATGAGACAGGTACGAACACTTTCGGTTTTAGGTGGAGGTATAAGGGTCTGAGGAGCAGACAGTCAGACGTCTACGGTGCTTGGTGTCTGAAAGTGGATCCGCGGGAACGGGATAAGGAGAAAAGGATGAATCAGCAGAATATGAGTTTAGTGGATATGGAGACGGAATTTTAAGCTGGAATACAATAAGATAAGGTAAGCAAAGGTAAACTAAAGTAGTCTTTGAGTGATACCTATATAGTACATGCCTCTTTCAACACGCCGACACCTTGAGGTTGAGGGATTTCTTGCTGAGTAATGACGTAACGATGTGACTAAGTAATAAATCAGTGCTTATTCTAACGTGCAGCCAGACACAAAGTGTGCAGTTGGGAAAGAAATTTGTGCAGTTAAAAATCAGATTTTGTGCAGTTATTTTTGTAGACCTAATTGTATAAACCAACAGTCCCCAGACCCAGTGACAAATCAATTTGTGTGAAAGAAATGAGGGGCGAATAGTTACTTAAATTAAATGAGAGGCTTCCGACAATGTTCTTCTGGAAAAAAAGAAAACCCCCTCGAAAAATTCTTGCTTGTTAAAAGAAAAGTATCGTTACTACCCCCTCGAAAAGTCTTGGGAAACTATCGTTCGAGAAAATTGCCCGGTTGTCAACTTTTCAAATATACTGGAATACCCCCCCCCCCCGACAGCAAGCAAGGAGTAGATTAAACACTGCGCACACGAACCTCTAGTTACGCCACTGCCCAGACCTCCCAATTCGGCCCTCATGTGCAGTTAATAAAATTCCTTAGAATAAGCCCTGTAATAAATTACCCGTATACAGGTATAGGCAAATTACTCGGAAAAATGTAATTGAATTACAAATTACAAATTACTTTGGGACATGAAATGTAATTTCAAATTACAAAATACATGGGAAATGTAATTTAATTACAAATTAACAAATTACAAATTGTGCAATTTCAAGTAATTTCAATTACGTAATTTCAATTACTGCCCATCCCTGCCTGTATAAATGTGTAGTGCAACAACGATGTAAATATGTACTGATGTTACAATGTAACATCAGTAATGCAATCACTTTGTAATGACGCATGGGCGTATTTACGGGGTGGTTTTACGGGTTCAAACCCCCAAATAAGTTTCGGAAATTTTTTTTATATACTTTTACATGCAAAATACGAAAAACCTAAACTTTTGCGTCCATTTCCAATGTAATCCCCCCGAAATCTTTAAACCCTCCGAAATGTTTTTCTGGCTACGCCCATGGTAAATGACGTAACTATGTAACGATGTAGGGATTTAACGTTATAATGATGCAAAGATGTACCGATATGACGATGCGACAAGAGGACTGACATCTAACAGAAATCACCTTCCTGGGTTTCAGTAAAGGAAGAAGCGATTCATTGGGCATGTTCTTTAAATTTCAAGACAATACCAATGTTAGGAAAGAGAACAAAGCTTATGGGCCACTCACCTGTTATAGGTCTGCATAGTTTGCATTGTCAACTCTCACCTGTAACTAAGCGCTTTCTTTCGGTTCAATGAATGGATGGATGGATGGATGGATGGATGGATGGATGGATGGATGGATGGATGGATGGATGGATGGATGGATGGATGGATGGATGGATGGATGGATGGATGGATGGATGGATGGATGGATGGATGGATGGATGGATGGATGGATGGATGGATGGATGGATGGATGGATGGATGGATGGATGGATGGATGGATGGATGGATGGATGGATGGATGGATGGATGGATGGATGGATGGATGGATGGATGGATGGATGGATGGATGGATGGATGGATGGATGGATGGATGGATGGATGGATGGATGGATATATGAATGTATGTATGTATGTATGTATGTCTGTATGTATGTATGTATGTATGTATGGATCGATTGATCGATGGATTACAAACTAAATACAAACTGCTGACCATTGTATTAATTCAACTCTGATAATTTTTATTGATTCATTTATTTATTCGACTTGCACCATTAACCTCAGTATTGCAAGCTATCTTGGACATAGAACATTTATATATTGCCACTCGAGAACTTCCGGAAAATTCTTGAGTGACTCTTAAGGTCAGATGTTGAGGTTGAAGGCCATATTTACATTTATTGCTGTTTACTGCGTAACATTTACAAAGTACAGTTACGAGTTACGATTAAATTACTCGCAGAAGTGTATTTCTGAATGAGAATATCTATCTATCTATCTATCTATGGAATTTATATAGCGCCCCTTCAAGATAACTACTCAGAGGCGCTCCCGACCCAGGCCCGGTCAAAGAGGAAGGTCTTAAGTAGTCTATAGAAAGAATCAGAGAGGTCTCGCGGGAGAGAACGAAGGTCTGAGAGGAGGCTATTCCAGAAAGAAGGACCAACGATCGAGAAAGCCCGACGCTGTCTAGTAGCAGAGCGAGCATGCGGAACTATGAAGTCACCTCTAGAGGCCGAGCGCAGAGATCGGCGACCAGAGCATTCCGAGGTTAAAGTGAAGAGCTCCCGGAGATAGACAGGTGATCTGCCCAGAACACAGTGCCAGACAATGGAGGAGACCCTATAATGGATGCGCTGCTGGACCGGGAGCCAGTGGAGGACATCACGCATAAATGCAGAGATGTGGCCAAACTTAGGGACACCACCAATTAGACGAGCTGCCGCCCGCAAAACGCCTTCCAAAGGATGCAGACGGACTTGAGGAAGTCCACAGTAGAGCGAAGAGCAGTAGGCAAATCGATTACTAACAAAGGCATGGACCAGAGTGGAGGAAGATGAGGAAGAAAGAGAGCGAGTGACAACCCGCAGCTGGCGCAAGAATAATACCGACTTGTTAAGTATGACGTAACTATGTAACTATGTACGCATGTATGTATGTATGAATCTGATCACTTATATAGCCTAGCGCATCTTAGATCCTAACAAGGGAGCTGTCTAGCACAGTGCTTCCCAAAGTGGTGGTCCGCGGACCGGTGTCGGTCCGCGAGCCCTCAGTTGCCGGTCCGAAGAGTGAGTAAAAAAACTGGTCAAACTGTCTCGCAATCAGGAAATGGCTATTATAATTTTTTTAAAGTTATAAAAAACACTTTTTAGGCTAGCAGCTAAAAGACAATAGCATCATAGAATTGGCTAAATGTGCATTTAAATAAATTTTAGGACATATTTCAGGTTTACAAGCCAAGGTAAACTGATGTAGGATGAGGCTAGGTAAACAATAAGATAAGGTAAGCAAAGGTAAACTAAAGTAGTCTTTGAGTGATACCGTAATAGTTCACGCCTCTTTCAACAAGCCGACATCTTAAGGTTGAGGGATTTCTTGCTGAGTAATGACGTAACGATGTGACTAAGTAATAACTTACCTATATACGGGAATGGGCAAATTACTCGGAAAAATTTAATTGAATTATAAATTACAAATTCCTTTGGGACATGAAATGTAATTTCAAATTACAAAATACATGGGAAATGTAATTTAATTACAAATTAACAAATTACAAACTGTACAATTTCAAGCAATTTCAATTACGTAATTTCAATTACTGCCCATCCCTGCCTGTATAAATGTGTAGTGCAACAACGATGTAAATATGTACTGATGTTACAATGTAACATCAGTAATGCAATCACTTTGTAATGACGCATGGGCGTATTTACGGGGTGGTTTTACAGGTTCAAACCCCAAATAAGTTTCGGAAAAAATTTTTATATACTTTTACATGCAAAATACGAAAAACCTAAACTTTTGCGTCCATTTCCAGTAAACCCCCAAATCTTTAAACCCCCTCCGAAATGTTTTCTGGCTACGCCCATGGTAAATGACGTAACTATATATGTGATTTAACGTTGTAATGATGCAAAGATGTACCGATATGACGATGCGACAAGAGGACTGACATCTAGCAGAAATCACCTTCCTGGGTTTCAGTAAAGGAAGAAGCGATTCATTGGGCATGTTCTTTAAATTTCAAGACAATACCAATGTTAGGAAAGAGAACAAAGCTTATGGGCCACTCACCTGTTACAGGTCTGCATAGTTTGCATTGTCAACTCTCACCTGTAACTAAGCGCTTTCTTTCAGTTCAATGAATGGATGGATGGATGGATGGATTGGATGGATGGATGGATGGATGGATGGATGGATGGATGGATGGATGGATGGATGGATGGATGGATGGATGGATGGATGGATGGATGGATGGATGGATGGATGGATGGATGGATGGATGGATGGATGGATGGATGGATGGATGGATGGATGGATGGATGGATGGATGGATGGATGGATGGATGGATGGATGGATGGATGGATGGATGGATGGATGGATGGATGGATGGATGGATGGATGGATGGATGGATGGATGGATGGATGGATGGATGGATGGATATATGAATGTATCATTTATGTATGTATGTATGTATGTATGTATGTATGTATGTATGTATGTATGTATGTATGTATGTATGTATTTATGTATGTATGTATGTATGACAGTATGTATGTATGTATGTATGTATGTATGTATGGATCGATTGATCGATGGATTACAAACTAAATACAAACTGCTGACCCTTGTATTAATTCAACTCTGATAATTTTTATTGATTCATTTATTTATTTATTCGACTTGCACCATTAACCTCAGTATTGCAAGCTATCTTGGACATAGAACATTTATATATTGCCATTCGAGAACCTCCGGAAAATTCTTGAGTGACTCTTAAGGTCAGATGTTGAGGTTGAAGGCCATATTTACATTTATTGCTGTTTACTGCGTAACATTTACAAAGTACAGTTACGATTTACGATTAAATTACTCGCAGAAGTGTATGTCTGAATGTGAATGACACCGACTTGTGAAGTATGACGTAACTATCAATCAATCAATCAGTCAATCAATCAATCAATCGAGTTTATTGAACCAGTTCGTTACAAAATCATAACAGTACAATCATAACAATCATAACAATAAGCAAAGTAGATCAGTTAATGTGCTATTCAATATTTTTATTATTCTACTTGTTTAACCTAAATAAAGTTTATAGTGATTGCACTTGTAGATGAAAGTACAATATATCGTTAGGAACAAAGGGCACTCCTAGAAGGGATAGACTCCCGCTGGTTAGGGGCCCAGTTAATTAAGCTTGTGGCAGATGGCTTGATGGTACATTATAAAGATGAAAAGCAATAAATGCCATGTGTGAAGGTGTGATAAAGGCTAAGTGATAATAAAAAACCTTAGTATCTTAGTATAGCACAAAAAAGAGAACTGGAGAATTATAGATTATTGTTATATAGTGCGTGATTTTTAATTAAACATCTAAATTGTGAGAGACCTGCAGCCATCTTAATTTCGTGCGGGAGGTTATTCCATAAGAATGGACCTTGATATTTAATAGAGAACTTATGAACATTCGTTCTAACAAGAGGATATGAATAAGTACAATTACTTCTAGTCACTTTGAGGTGTTTAGTAGTGGGAAAGAAAGAGGTAAAGGCTATCGGGAGGAGATTTTTATTATATTTATACATTACTTCACCTATTTGCACGTACCTAATTTGATTGAGATTTAGTAGTTTAAGTGTCTGGAATAAGTATTTGGTGTGAGCATTATATGGGGAATTAGTGATAACTCGGATTGCTCTTTTTTGTAGACTCTTAAGTTTGTTTAGGTGAACAGGGTATGTAGAGGTCCAAATGAGATTACAGTAGGTTAAGTAGGGATATATTAATGCAAAATACAGATTTTGAGAACAGTTTGGGGGAGTAAGTAAGAAATCCTTCTAATAATTCCAATATTCTTCATGACCTTTTTAGATATTTCATCAATATGTTGGTTCCATTTCAAGTGCTGGTCAATGAAGACCCCAAGGAATTTAGTAGAAGTTACTTTCGGTATTACATGATTATCAATGGTGAGGTCATTGTTGGTAACTGGAATAGTTTTGTTGGGTGTTCTAAAGATAATGTAATTCGTTTTAGATACATTTAATGATAATTTATTAGCTTTAAACCAATCAGCTGCTAAAGACAATTCCTCGTTCGCAAGTTGGATAAGTTTATCGTATGAGGAATGCGATAGAAAGACATTTGAGTCGTCTGCAAATAGGATGAATCTTAGAAGAGTAGAGGAGTTGGGGAGGTCGTTTATGTAGATCAAAAATAATAGTGGACCCAATATAGACCCTTGTGGCACTCCAAAGAGGATGTTTGGAGATTCGAGAAGCAACTATTAAATTTTACTCTTTGTGTGCGGCTAGTGAGATAACTCTTAAACCATTCTAGCGGTATACCCCTAATCCCATAATGTTTCAATTTTGCTAAAAGAATGCCATGATCAACTGTATCGAAGGCTTTTGCCAGATCCAAAAATATGCCTATCGAAAATTCATTACTGTCCATGGCTTTAGTTATTCTATCCTGAATATCCAATAATGACATAAAAGTAGAGTGACCTGGTTGAAATCCGTGTTGCAGAGGATATAAAAGATTTTTATGATTAACAAATGCAAATAATCTATCATACATTAGCTTTTCAAATATTTTAGAAAAGTAAGGTAGAATGGAAATTGGTCTGTAGTTAGATAACTCATTTTTTGGGCCCTGTTTAAATATAAGAACTACCTTAGCTGCTTTAATTTCCATGGGTACTTCACCATTTCTATGTAACTATGTACGCATGTATGTATGTATGAATCTGATCACTTATTATAGCCTAGCGCATCTTAGATCCTAACGTGGGAGCTGTAACACGGACGTCTATAGCAGATCTAAAAGGAGCGTCTTAAGATTAGCTGAAACTGTTTTCTGAGCTATTTAAAGTTCTAATTTACAGCATAACGGGAGCTTGCATACAATTCGATCCTCCTATAATAGGCCTAGCGATGTTGTGATCCTACTTTGTAATGAAGTAGCGATGTAACAATTTAAAGACGTAGCGTTGTAACAGTGTGATGATACAAAGATGTATTGATGTGAAGTTGTAGGGATTTATTTTTTAGCTACGTAATAATGCGATAATGCAATTATATGACGATGTAACAATGTAGCAATGTAATGATTCAACAAAGTAATTATGTATCGCGTCTGTTACCTCGCTCTCTCTCTGTGTATAAATGCCAATCACGAGGAGTCCTAGTTTGCTGTATAGTTTGGTGTCGTAGGAACTTTCGACTGAGTCGTATATATACGCTGAACCATAACATACGACACTTCAGCGAGACGCCGAAAAGAAACCATGGCTATAGACTGCAAAAGCTCATTCAGCCATAATTTTATTACCATGGGCGTCCACAGAGGCAAGAGGCATTTTCCCTGGATTTTGAGCATATTTCACCTAAACTAAATCTCTCGATTATTTTGATTGTTGCAACACGCTTTTCAATGCGAAAAACAGTTCATTATTTAGGTAAGTCCTGGACCATTATTAATATGTTTAATCTAATTCGAGTGGATCTGAAAAGTCCAAGGCAGGTACAAACTACAAGTCAAATCAACAGAGCAAATCCACAGATTGTAGATCCTGAACAGTGGCTCAAAGTAACTGTGTATATTCGCGGGCATCATCGCTTGAGACACGTTTCACTGAAGAAAAAACCTACATTGTCTTCTGTCCCTTCATTCTTGTAAAATGGCCAAACTAAACAGAAACGAATTCAAAGAGCTTGTCAAGGCCGTTGGCGATCTGTACAAAATTGACAATTTTCTGGAAGAAAGTGAAAGTTGGCAAGATGTTTGGTTGAAGAGAAAGCGCGATGGGATGATCATAGCAGAATACATCATGACTTTAACTCTTTGAGTGAAGTCTTAAGCCACGCAGAATTCTATCCGTCGGTCATAACGGCTTTCCAGGTTGCAACATGCACCATAGAAAAATCATTTAGTACGCTAAGGAGGGTTAAAATATGGATTCGTTCAACAACCAGTGACGACCGTTTATTAGGCCTCTGTATACGATGAGTTTTACCGTACATCGCAAAAAGATTTAAGAAAACAAAGACGGGTTCATAGACACGGTGATTAAATTAATCAGTTTGGACAAGAGCACAGATTGGAATAAGAATCAGACTTCAGTCATAAAAAATGTAATGATCACCTTAGTTTTTAACAGTGAACGGCTATGATTTTTCACATTTTAATTTTTTATCCAAACTAGTCAAGATAGCCTAAAACAAACTTTAAAATATGTAAAAACATTGAAATTTTTATCAGTTTTGTTTTCGAAATAAACGTCGAGATATGGATGATAGCGGGATTCCAAAATGCTAACAACAAGCCCACGTGTCAAATGCTTCCAAAAGCGTTGGCGGCTGTTGGGATCCGCGCCACACCTCCCATAATCGAGGAGGCGAGCGCCGAGAGTGACGCTATCGGTTGCTTTCGGCCCCTCGTTATCCCCCTGCCAGCAATTTAAAACTTTGCACCCCGTACAAAAATTCCTGCGGACGCCCATGCATATTGCTGTGGCATCAGAGCATAGTGACTGTGGTTTACAACCAGGAAACCCGGGTTCGAATCCTGCACCCGTCATGTGACACTAACTGATTTAGCACTGTCGAACTTTGCGTAACCTGCGCCACTGCCTTTTCTCTAGTAGTGCCAGTCCCAAGACTGGATAAAGAAGGAGGGCGACGCTAATCATCTTTGTCATGACACTGCGTCGTTAAACGGTAACTGACTGACTAACCTCAAAATGTCATTATTTTCGATATGAGTGTCTGGTTAAATCCTGTAGAGCTATCACAATACAACACCGGGTCTGTTGAGACGACAATAGTAGGCACTGCAGTTAAGTCAAGAAAAGCTTAACCGGTTAGTACTATCATTAACCTGCTAGTGTTAGTGTCAGTGTTAGTATACGTTTTCGTGCTAGTATTAGTGTCAGTGTTAGAGTTAGTGTTAGTGGTAGTGGTATTGACAGTGTTAGTGCTAGTGTCAGAGTTAGTGTGACTGTGAAGGTCAGTGTTAGAACTTAGAAGTAGTATAGTATCAGTGTCAGTGTTAGCATTAGCGTTAGTGTAAGTGTCAGTGATAGTGGTATTGGCAGTGTTAGTGTTAGTGCCAGTCTTAGTGTAAGTGATGGTGTTGGTGTTAATGTTAGTGTTAGCGGCAGTGTAAATGTTAGTATTAGCAGAAACCTGTGTAATTCCGTGCAACTGAATGCCCACTCATCCTTTCTGGATCAGAATATGAGTCGGTCCTTCAGCTACATTTAGGCGGCTACGTACATCAATGAATCCATTCATCAAGCCATCCATCAATCAGTCCATCTAGCCATCAATCAATCTATTCATCAATCCATCCATCAATAAATTCATCCATCAAGTCATCCATCAATCAATCCATTCATCAAGCCATCCATCCATCCATCAATCAATCAATCTATCCATCAAGCCATCCATCAGTCAAACCATCAATTAATCCATTCATTAATCCATCCATCAATCAATCCATCCATCTATTCATTTATCAATCCATCCTTCAAGCCATCCATCCATCAATCAATCCATCCATCCATCTCTGTATCAACCTATCTATCAGTCATTTCATCTACATATTCAATCCATCCATCCATTCATCCATCTGTCCATCAATCCATCCATCTAATCAATCCATCCATTACAGGAACTGAGCGATGTGCATGCCAACAGCTGTGAGTGATGAGTATGGAGTGCGGTTCCTGCATATATAGGTCCATAACAGGTGTGGATAATCAGCCGCCCCTAACGGAATAACCATACGTTATGGTAAGATGAGATACGGATAAGGAACGCCTCCAATAACACGAGTCGTCGATGAATGATCGTAAGCAGGAGCGTAAACCCCAGACGAAGGTAAATGATTATAGTAACAATTACCTTGAAGCGTAACTCCGAATTTCTAAGGCGCTACTTAAAGGCTAAGCGTAGGGCACCAGTTTATTCACGAGCGCTGCGTTGTTTAGGACCAGAGAGATTTAAAGGCGGAAGTTTAGGAATATGGTTGTTAGATAATGTAAGACTTAATATAATGTAACAGAATATTTGTGAGCGCGTCTAAAGAGTCTCTCAGAGGCGCTGTGTATGCGTAGCTATCAGGCAGATGGAAGAAGGTGTCTTTAATGTTCGAGAAAATGCAGTGCAGTCATCAATAAGTGGAACCTAGCGAATTTCAATAGGTAAATTATTCCCCGACGTCAAGGTGTGAGAGCGTGGAACAACGACATCATTCCCCAACGCAGAACGCATCATCCGGCGCCCGGGCTGTGTGGAGACCGGAACGCATAGCTCACTGATGTATTCTCGAGCAGTACCAGTAATGGAACATCGCACAATCATAACGATCTAGTAGTATGTAGGCCTACTATCAGCCTATAGTAACAGGCTATATACGCTACAATACGGCGCTACAGAAGTTTTGCGACAAGGTTGGGGTGATATATAAATATATGTTGTTTGTAGTGTATTCTCACGATTGAGCACTCAACTAAAAAATACGTAAGTAGGCCTACTGGTACCTTCAGAAAATAAGCACAATTGCGTACCTTCAAGCTGAACGTGCAGTGCCGTTGCTCATATATGTATAGGCACTGAACTCTGAGAAGTATCTATTCAAGCTGATGAACAATCGTATGCACATGCAAATTGTAATAAGTAACTTCTATCGGTTCGGTGACTGTTGCACGCGGTATCCACCGACGGCGCACCAAAGTCAAGAAGTAATCTGTAGGGTTGTTGATTATTAATCGCAGTTAACGCGCGCGATAAACGCGTAAAATTTTCGGGACGATTAACGCGATTAAAAAATTTAATCGCGATAAGATTTCAATCGATAGGAATATACCGAACACTGTAATGCGTAAGGTATACAGAAAGTGGACAAAACTGGTAACTACAACTTCTGTTCATAAAAATTTACAAATTGACCACAACGACAAGTTTTTTCTTTAAATGAACTTCCTATATTTGATTGAATAGCATTTAGTAAATACTGTTAAAAAATATGAAGCTCGTTTAAGAAAAGAAATATTATTTACTATTTATTACTAGGCTATCTGTGAACAAGAACAATACTGCACGCTCTTTTCTCATATATGCTATTAATCGCAAGATTAATCACGATTATTTCTTTAATCGTAATGTTAGTCGCGATTAAAAACTTTTAATCGTAGAACAGCTCTAGTAATCAGATCAATTTTCAGATTCTTTCTGGACCTAAATGAGACCCGCCTTAGCAGATCTTCTGCCACCTATCCCTGGTCTCTGTGGCAACCGGACTCAGATCTTTCTTGATCCCTATGACACGAAGTTGCGCTCGTGAATAAGGTGGTGCCCTGCGTTTATCTTTAGGACACAGCGCTTTATAAATCTGTAGTTAACGATTACGATTAATTATTCCATCAATGGATCAATCAATAGGCCTATTCGTTCATTTCCAATCACCGAATGCCAAAGACGTATTTCTGCTCACAAGTTAATATAGTTATGACGGTTACTTTATCAGAATAATTCGTTATGGCTGAATAAAGGAGAAAATGTAGGCCGTGTAAGAGGTTAGTTAGGATAGATTTTTGAAGCGGACTCTGGAGATATAGTTTCGGTCGTCCTTACGCGGGAGTGTATATGTATACGTACGAACCGCTGCAATTATAATATTTTGTAATGGTAGGCTAATCATTTGGCTTTGTATACGGGATGTGAATCCTGTTGTTGCGTTTCATGAAACTGACGAAAGACCTTTTTTCAGTTACCTCCCAAATGGCATTGGTAGAGGTAGACTACTCGTGTGCTGACCCAGAAAGGATAGAGGTCTGAGTTGGTTTGGTGCGTCACATTCGAACCCTAGTCAGAGAATAAAAATCTGACGCCACCACCACTGCAGCCGATGATCGCCCACCGCGCCTCCTCTCCGTCTCTTTATACCTTTTTATCTATACAAACACACGATCAAATTCGAAGGCGTGTGTACACAGCTAGATGCACCTACGGCTTGTGCATTTATATATATATATATATATATAGCTGTATTCGTATATATCTATATATATATATATAGTGTATGTATGTATGTATGTAGTATATATATATATGTATAGTCTATATATATATATATATATATATAGTGTATGTATGTATGTATGTATAGTCTATATATATATAGTGTATGTATGTATGTATGTATGTATGTAGTCTATATATATATATATATAAATACATAGTATATATATAGTCTATATACATGCATATATGTATATACATATGAATGTACGGTATATATAAATACCTGTATGTAGGTAGGCTATGTATGTATACGAGTCGACCTATAGACGTACGGGGTGCTACGAATACCTGTCGGAATTGAGGAAAGTCAGTCTGCATCGAAGAGATGTATATAGACGCGTCTAATCTATATATCCAGGTAATCTGGCTTATCTCAGAATCGTCAGAAAAAGAACGTACGTTTCATAGCAGACCAGGTAATTTATTAATGAGCTCGTCGTACGCCTTTCGTATACCCCATAAACCGAGTCCATGGATACAACCCACGGCTCACCGAGCCCCGTGTATATATACAGTGGACGTCGATCTACGAGCACTACAAGTGTGTTATATTTACTCTTGCCCTGATTGACATGCAGTGACATAAACTGAAGCGTAGAATTAAGCGTTTAAGATAGATAAGTGGCCTATAAACTCGATACTTGGCTGCGTTGAATGTGCCAGTAACACCTGCTGCATCTTACGCTCACGAGTTCGGTATACGCACATGATAGCATCGTATATCCAAGCGCACATACGAACACACATACGTGCACAGTGTATAAACGGGTATCTAGGGTTACAAATGGGTGTATGAGAATGTATAGAAAGATATACACATTTATATGCAGAGTTGTAGAGACACATTAGTATGTATATAACGAAGACTGACAGACAGACAGACAGACAGACAGACAGACAGACTACAGATAGACAGACACAGACAGACATACAGTGTGAGACAGACAGACATACAATCATACGTACACACTTTTGAATGGATGGATGTTACGTTATGGATAATTAAGATCAATGCAACACGATGAATGCCAGAGTTTTGAAAGCCTTTGAAGATGGACTGATGAATGGATGGTTGGATGCTTGGACGAGACAGGATAGATAGGCAAATAGGCAGACAGACAGACAAATAGATAGACAGTCTGGTGTCTAGCTATTTATCTGTCTGCGTGATTGACAAACAAACCGGAAGATTACGCTAATATATAGATGCATCTTTAAAGAATGGGCTGCATGTATAATACCTATATCTATATATACGTGCGTGTGTGTGTGTGTGTGTGCGTGATGCACATACACCTGGAGTGCCTTGGGTAAATTGTACGAGAATATTCGACCCGTGTTTTCCGGGAGGCGGCGGCGGCGGCGGTGGCGGCGCCACGGCGCGGGCAGGCAGGCGAGCAGGCAGGCCGCCGGGCGAGGATCATAACTGTCGGTCAGCGAAAGATTTTCCGCGATAAACGTGACCCTAATTTAGCCGGTGGTTTGCGGAGCCGTGCACAGTCGGGGCGAGGTGAGTGATGGCCTTGCGGCGGGCATCGGGCCGCTGCCGACGCCGCCGCCGACGCCGACGATGCACTTGGCTCTAATTCGTAACAGACTCGTATTCGGTATTTCGCGAAACAATCTTCGGGGTTTGTTGGAAGCTTTGAAGTGAACTTATCGAATCGCTGGAGATATGATGGCCACGTGAACTTTGCGGCGCATAGATAGCTAGTCTGCATAGCGATGTCTTAAGACATTAGGCACTCTATATCGGAGTTGCTTGAAAGCTCGTAGACGCCAGTCGTCGTGAAGTGAGGAACGCCTACTCTACCCCACCTATAGACATCATTTGTAGGAGTATACACAGTAGATTATACGCCGCCAATACCAGCATAGACAGCGCTTTTGTGAGGTTTATTCGGTGCTATGTTAAGTGTTTGATGCATGAATTGCCTACAGTATATTTATTTTTTGTTAAACACCGTGTTAATCAGGTGTGATTTTTGGTTGGAAACAATGGGAAAGGGCATAGGTGTAACTTTGTATTGTGACGGTGGTGACAGTCACCAGTCACCATCGCTTTTAAAACTGTTGGTGACACTCTTATACCGGAAATTGATGCCAATAATTTGAGTCTTTGACAAATTGTACCATATAATAATGGTTCCATTTCTTGAACCATAGTTATACATTTTGAACTCTATCTTTATTATTCGGTTGAATTCGTTGTGATCAGTTGCGTTGTGTCAGCTATCTTGGGTGCCAATAAACGAATATAATAATAGTCATCGCCATTTTTGACCCTGTGCTGAAATATTTTCTTCGATATGACAATCAATCAATCAATCAATCAATATTCGTTTAATTCCAAAAATCCAGTTGATATAAGGCTACTGGTTACAAGTTACACCAACCAGTTGCGTTATGTCAACTGGATTTTTGGACAGCGCTATTTTGGTTTGAAGCAAGTTCAAGCAACGACTACTAATGGTGGTATATTCTTACATATACTTAACTATCGCAAATTCGCAATGTTAATAGATTCCTTCACGTTAGCTTACTTACTTATAGCTTAACGTTGTGTTAATTGGCACGGCTTCCACATTAACAATTGTGAAAGAGAATGTAAACAAGCACTTTGTTATCTGAAAGTGACTTTAAAGTGGCGGACAAAGCATACAAAATTCGTTTATACGGAATGGAAGGGAAGGAGGAAAGAGAAGGAAGGGGAGAGGGGAGGCGAGGATTGATCACTTGTGGGGAAAGCTACGCTCTGTGGAAAGGGCATGAGCGAGGTGCTTTTTATGGGGGAGAAGAGAGGTGGAGAAGGAAGGGGAGAGGGGAAGGGAGGATTGATCACTTGTGGGGAAAGCTACGTTCTGTGGAAAGGGCATGAGCAATTTGCTTTTCAAGGGTTGGGGAAATATATTGTGATGCAAGATTGAGCTAGTGACTGAGTGGGAAAGAAGTTACCTGTGCGAATCACACCGTGTATTATACGATGCAGCGGCTGTGTTATTGTAGAGAACAGAGACCATGGTATTGTACTTTGGCAGCAGACTTCAGCGAGGATGGCGTAGCTCTGTCCGTATGTTGCATAATGCAGGACACGTGATTGTAATAGTACAACTCACAATTTCTAGATAGTTTGTCAAGAGCTCTGCATTGTGTCAGAGATGTTAATGCAAGCTCCAGTCCCGGCTGCCAACAGATCAGAGAGAGGAGACAGAAGAGCTGCTATAGACCAGACAGAGGAGGCTGCTTACCCTGTATTGCTCAAGAAAACGATAAAATTGAGGTTATTGAGTTAGGGTAATCGTAATCGTAAACTTCAGATTTCTAAGGCACTACTTAAAAGTCAAGCGCAGGGCACCAGCTTATTCACAAGCGCTGCGACGTGTCAGAGAGGTTGTCCAGAGAAACCAAGTCCGGTTGTCAGAGAAGTGGGGTCTTAGATCACAAAGTAGTTACACCTCATGCCGCATGCGGAGCGCATAGGAAAGGTTGATTTACTAAGACTTACTCTTTGGCCATTTGAGCTGGCAATGAACGAATTCTAAGGTCCTGAACACGGAACCAGCGCATCACAGAACTTGCTGCTTACTTCTCAATTCGTCCTGGGTCGTTTCACGGGATCCATTAAGAAGGTTCGAACCCTCAACCGTCAGATTGCAGTAACAGATCCATTCAATATCGGGAAATACCTTTCTTAATCAGACTGATTTATTTTATGATTTATATACATGCGGTTAAGTTTTGCGGTTAAGTAATAATTTACGATTCCCTTTACTCATTAACCCCAATTAAATCGTTTCCTTCAGCACTATAATGTCCTGCAATATGCAACGACTACGAATGAGTGTCATTTGTGGGTATAATTATAATTCGTCGTCTATATACTCCTACGTAAGCTATTATGTCTTCGTAATTAATACAGGGGCCTATTAGTTACGTAGTTCTGACCCTCATCTTTGAATTCACTACACCAAAGAATTCTTCTCTTTCTTCTGTTCATTTCGCAAACGATTAAAGTGTTATCTTTCCCCCTTAACCCTAGGGCTACCAAGCTTTTTTTGTAACACGGACTACCAAGGGGGGGTGGTTACCACCCCCCCTGGATTTCGTGTTTGGTTTTACATATCATAACTTGTAATATAGCATTGGATTCAGCATTCATTTCTGCACAGAATGGTATATTTAGTTGTACATTATGTGAATGCACCTCGAAATTACATCACTTTTAACAACGGGACCCATTAATTAGCAATATTGTATATTATTGCGTACATTTTGTACTTTTTGGATAAACAAATATAAGATTATGTGTGTTTTGAAACTAATCTATTTATAAAAGATACACAAAATCATCCCTACACATGTTTATATAGTATAAATGTACATCCATACATATATATCCATACATATATATCGGTTTACGTTATAACGCTGTATTCAGCCATTTTCACACAGATTACGCGTATTATTATTTATTTTGATCACTTCCGGTATTCAAAAGACAAAGATGTAGGTATGCAAATGAAGCCCTTCATTCCCTCTAAAGAATGGTATCTTTGTTTCTCTTCCAGGAAGACAAATGAATACGCTACAGACAAAAAACTAAGGGGGGAGTCCTTCCATTCAGCCATTTTTCACGCATGTTACGCGTATTATAATTTATTTTGAGCACTTCCGGTTGTCTCAGGTCAACTCAGTGACCATAGAAATGTAGCCCCACATTCCCTCTATAGAATGGTATAATTTGTGTCTCTTAATATTAAATGACGGATAAGATATAGTCGAAAATCTAGGGGGGGTGGTATCCACCCCCTGGTACCTCGGGTATATTGGGTATAACTTTTGAACGGTGTGAGATATCATCTCACATTTTACCTTAAAACGTGTGCAAATGAACCCCCTACAGCTACCTAAAAGGTCAAATTTTTATTCCATACGGAAAAAGTTTGAGATGAAAAAAACCTGGGGGGGTGGCAACCACCCCCCTCTTGGTAGCCCGAGGGTTAACAGAGCTGTTCAGCTCAATTCATAGATTAGCGCGATATACGTTTCTAATCAATAATGATAATGCTGATAAAGACATCAACGTCAATTGATGACAATGATATTTTCCATCTTTATTCGGTACCATGGTGCCATAGCATTTCGAAGCAAGTTCGCTGATAATATGGAGGGTGAGGCCTGCTTTTCCAGGTACCCATAACAAACTCCTATAGCGTAATTTCTTCATTCCTGAGATCAAACTTACCTCGGGGTAAAAAAAACAATATTTTAAAATAATAATAACGATATAACTGAAATATTGATTTTATTATGAGTTTCAAGCGGTCCGACCTGCAGTTAATTCTAATCATCGAGGGTTGGTTTTGCTAATTTAAAAATAGGATAAGTTCAAATGAGGTCAGATGACGTGCCCGAAATATCTAGCTGATCTCATTCAGTCTCCTCGCATCGTCCACTTCGCTCTTTAAACAGACTTGATCTTCTAGTTCCTTATGCTAGAAGAGCTATGGCTCAGTCTCGGTCCTTTGCCTCAATTGTTCCTTCACTTGGAATGCGCTGTCTCCATCTGATCACTCTCAAATTCTGGCATGTAAACCATCCTCCTTCTTTGCTTTTTCTCAAAACCTACTTCTCTCGTGGCCTTCCGTTCTTGGAGCCCCTCTCAATGGTTCGCCCTGCTAGAAGCGCTTTGCAAATACTTAAATACAATACAAAAAAGAAAAGGCAAAAGAAGAACGTGCAGAGCTGGGAAACAAATTACTTCAAGGTCGTTTAATTTAGATCCAGCGAGGACGGGGAAGAGTTCGTTAAGCTAGCCCTGAGGCAGCCATGGGTGTGAAGTGTTAGCGACTTCATTTTCTTAGCCTCAGCATATGACGGGTGGCCCGTCCTCTCCCTCACCGTCTCATCCACGCTGCAGACCACTAGACTGTCGAGCACCCCATGTACACAACCATAACTGCAGCTAAAACGATAACGAAATATAAACTATAACTCAAGAAGCGAAAACTATGATCAACAGTTATACGAAAACTCATTTCACTTATAACAAATACATAAAGAAAACACTAGAAATAATAAAACTCATGCCCAATAATTATTTTGCTTCGCATTTCGTCTTAGATGCGGTTTGGTAGTTCTGGTGTATTTCATGTTTCGGACGTTTGTATTTTGAAGAGGTATTACGGGAAGTCGTTGACCATGATTACGATTAGTTTTAAGCGCTTCACACGCGTTCTTGATCAGGAGGTCTTGCGCCCTTGCTCAAGTCATGGATTTAGTTTATTGTTGTTGTTGTTATTTACGAGAGGTAAGTGTAATCTCTAAGGAATAAAAATATTATAATACGAGATGTTATTGGTATCTGGAAAATTAGGCCTTGTCCTCCGCATTATCAGCCATAATTATTATTATTACGATTATCATCATCATCATCTTAGTCGTCGTCGTTGTCATCATCATCGTCATCATTACGCATCCATTAGACGCCACTATCTAATAACAAAGTGTTAACCGATGGCGCTGAGCAATTGCGAGTGAAGAACTTGCTCAGTGTCCCTACACAGTAACCAACTCAGAGGAGGAGTTTCGAACCCTGATTTCTGATGACGTTTTCTTTACAGGCGACGTATTCACACCCATTCCTCCCATTCATACATTCCGAAAATTTATATAGCACCCTTTCAAGAGGCCTACTCAGAGGCACTCATCATCATCTCTTTCATCAATGTTTGGTCATTCCAAGACGAGATTTTTGCCAACTGTTGCCAACAGGCTTCTTGCTGAACTGGACCATCTCGTGAAACGCCGTAGGTTGTACTTTAGCGGAGTTCAGCTAATAGGCCATTTACCACTGATTGTATATTGCCTCAGCAGACATTCGCTTACGCATTTGCTCAGCTATCCACCATGATAGGGTGCGAGGAAGCGGTCTTTGAACTGAGGCATTGATTACTTAAATTCAAGGAGTTCGACGCAGTGACTGTGGTCATTAGTCAGACACTTAAAACGACCACACTAAATGTCGGCTTTGTTTTGGCTCAGATTGGCTGAAGCACTTCCCTTGTAACGCGGAGAGTACGGGTTCGAGTCTCTCCCCTTAGACTGTTACTGTATAGGGACCTTGAGCAATTTCTTCACTCGTAATTGCTCAGCGCCATCGATTAATGCTTGGTCATTAGATAGTGGCGCTCAATAAATGCAACGTTAACGAAAACTAAAATTAAATGTAAGAATTTTGTAGCTTCCAAACGAAATTAGGAATTAAATTGTGAATTATTTGCCAAACAAAAATTATGAACGAAATTGTGAATTGTTTTCGGAACTAAAATCATTTTAATTCTTTTTCCGCTTAAGTTGAGATGAAGGCGAGTAAAGTGGCACATGATCCAAACAGACTAATCGTTTGGTAAACTCCGGTTGAGATGAGGACGCTGCGCATAGGCCTGCCATTCTCAGTGTTGTATCAATTACATGGCAAATGTAATTCAATTATAACTGCAATTACATGCTTGTAAATGTAATTCAATTACAATTACAATTACTTGATTGTGAAAGTAATTGAATTACAATTACATTTTGAATGTAATTCAATTACCAATTACTTTTCAATCATTCCTTTTAAATTGGCAAATGATTTAGAATTTTTTTCTCGATAATTTTTAATTTACTCTATTTTTAAACTAAAATATCCAATGGGCCAATGGCCATAAATTGTAATATATACATTCAATTGTATTATAAGTTAGTCAGGTATCCAAAATACAATTGACAATTATGATCCATTCAAACAAGTTAGAGTTTACTTGATTTTTAGGAGTAGAAGTTTTTCAAAATGATAGTCTGTTAGAGAACTAAGTTGATTGCGCCTGAGTGAGTCAATTTGTCTAGCAGTGCTAAAGAGACGCTCAACTGGAGCTGAAGATGGAAGTTCTGTTATCTGTAGGCAGCCGCAGTAAGCTAGCTAAGAGTGAGGAAATGGCTGCATGGATAGTCGGATAGTGATGGTCAACCCTTGCCCTTGGGGTCTATCAAAGTGTGCTGTAAGATTGTAAGAGGGGTGTAAGGATAGAATAATGTTGACAATAATGTTGCCATGCAATCATAATGCAGAGCAGTTTATTCAATTAAACGGGTGGCACGGGTCCACCCAGCAGGCTAACATCGTTGCTGACATTATGAAAGTAATTTGTAATTTACACTTCATTCAATTACAAATTACATGCAATATTGTAATTGAAATACAATTACAATTACTGGACTTAAAATGTAATTCAATTACAATTACAATTATCAAACTTGTAATTCAATTACGTAATTCAATTACATGTATTTCAATTACTGAACAACACTGGCCATTCTCCAGTGATATAGGTAGTACTTGAGTCTGGCCAAGGACTGAGTCCGACTCGAGACCGATTTTCTGAGGACTCGGACTCAGACTTAAATCAGACTCGGACTGTCGTGCACGATTCAGACTTGGACTCAGACTCGAAGCCCCTGGACTCAGACTCGAAGCCCCTGGACTCGAACTTGACCCGCTGACTCGTCACAATTTCTGGGCAGAGCAAGCAACTGTATTGCCACCACCACACTTAGTGACAGTTGCAGTTTTAGCTTTTCCTACTACGAGTGCACCTGTTGAACGCTTGTTTAGCAGTATAAGAATTTGTCTGCATCCTCATCGTGCCAGATTATCGAGCAAAACCTTATGTAATTTATTGTTTTTAAAGTGTAATTTGAATAAAAGCATAAAAAGTGTTGTTATTTGTTATGCCACTGAATTGCGTGATTCAGTGTATTTTGATGTAGATGGACTTGGACCCGGACTTGGACTCGATGTTTAGTGACTCCAAATCGGACTTGAACACCTCTGGACTCGTGTTTGGTTGCATTTCTTGCACCAGCCAAAATGATTTTAGGCAGCGATAAGAGCACAACAATTGGATTTGTGTGATACCATTGGGACTACGTCGACATATAGGGATGTCTTAGGCCTACTCTACTCTCAACTCCATTGCTAACTGCGGACTACAAAAACTTGCAGAGAGCAACACTGTAGCAATGTGAACCTTTTACAGAACGTTCTCCTGTGAATTTCTAGGTCAACACAACTTGTTTCAGCTCAAAATGTGGTTTCGATTCCGAGGCATGGACATTTTAAGTTCACATAGGCCTACGTTTACATTAAATCCTGTGAAAACATGAATGGCACTGCACGTAATAGGCCTACCCACACAGATGGTGGCCATGCTCACACAGGTGAGACTCGCAATACCAAACTTATTGAGGCAATTGTTACACGTCCGTCTGAAAACGAGTCGTCATAGTTTACAAAACCGTCTTGTCACTTCACTGATACCTGTGAATAGTTGCCAGTTATAGCGGTCACTGCTGAGTATTGGCTTGAAACTGGACTAAAACCTGCAGAAACATGCCCCAATCCAATGATTACCCAGCGTCAAAATGACATCATAAAGCAGTGTCAACGTTGTGCATGGGACAAAATCGCCACTTCAAGAAGGTTCCGCGACAATTCGTCTACCGACACTTCGTCTACGACACTTCGTCTACAGACACTTCGTCTAACGACATTTCGTCTACAAGTGTATCTGTATCCATTACAGCTAATCAACAGAGGCCTCTTTCTTATAGTTTCGCTAAAACGTGCTATATATTCTCAGGAATCCAGCTTCTAATTACTGACAAGATTATTTTCATCAATCCAGCTTCTATTGAATGGAAACTTATTTTCATCCATGCATCCAGGTTGATTTCCAGCTTCTATTTACGGGAAAAATTATTTCGATCAATCCAGCTTCTATTTCAAAACAGGAATGTTTTCATCAATCCCACTTCCATTTAGGGAAACAGTTTTTTTCATCAATCCAGCTTCCATTTTAAATTGACAATATCAAATAACTTTGTAGACGAAATGTCGGTAGACGAAGTGTCTGTAGACGAAGTGTCGTAGACGAAATGTCGGTAGACGAAGTGTCGTGACACCCTTCAAGAATAAGCCCTTTTTTGGCCACCGAATGGTGAGCGTCAAGTAAGAAAATGGTTGCTTTTCAGCCCATCTCAAGGTTCAGCTCACTGCTTCCAATGTCTGCTTATGAGTAGCCAAAAATATCGAATTACACTGCCTGTGCTGAAAGTGACATGTTTAAACTGATTTCATTTGATGACCATCATTGCATAGTTTGCAGCTGCTAAAATTCGCAAGTGTATCTGAGTTTTAACAATGAAGATAACAGTTTCGAATTTTTATTATAATTTTACGCTAACTGTAGGCCCTATGTTGTCAATATACTGTTACAAACATTTGAAACAACCTTAGACTAGTTATAGTCCCAAAATGCAAAGTGTTGAAGTTGTGTGAGCACCCCCAGGGTTAAAAATGTGACCCACACAATTTTTCCAAATCCGAAGAGTTTTTTTGGGGTCGGGGTGGGGGGGTGGGGTATGCAAGAATTACCGATATGCCTTAAGCCGGACAAAGCTGGTAGGGAAGCAAGACGACTGCAGTCTTGTAGGATTATATATTGCACTGATACTGAATACCTTCCTCTCTGAGCCTGATTCCACTGGAAACCACATTTGCAAATTTGGTCGTTGACAGATAGATTTTCTTCAAAGCCGGAGTTGGCCTAGATGTGGTCTGAGGAGGAATGTGACGCACAATTTATCATTCTACAAGGTAGGGCAGAGTGGTCCGAAATATGAGACATGCAGGACAACTGAGACAGCTGTGATATGTATTAGATTCATATATATATATATATATATATATATATACACATATATATATATATATACACACATATATACGTACGTACGTACATACATACATACATACATACATACATACATACATACATACATACATACATACATACATACATACATACATACATACAGGCATGCATACATATATATATATACACATATATATATATTATATATATACACACATATATTACATAGATGCTTAAATACATAATATTCTGTGTGGGCTTTCAGAGTGGGCAGAGCTTTCAGAGTGGGAGGAGACAAAGAGATTAGCTCAGTTCATCTCAATACTCGATGACTTCATTTTCTCAGCCACATTCAGTGTACAGGAGATTATAAATAAATTTTAAATAACTAAAATTGATAAATAAAGAAAGTGTTTGCCTAGCGGAGCGCTTTTGAAATTATTTGACCATGGCAATATTATCTGTCGTTTTTCGAATCAAGTCACTGCAGCTCGATGGTAAGTATAAGTGCACACTATTTTACCTCTTGCCAACTAACAGCAGGGTAAGCCTTAGAAAACAAATAACTTTTGAGTCCAGATTTGAAGGAGTCAGTTGAGTTAGCACCGTATCAGTCATATTTGGCTCAGTCTGCACTTGAACGTATTAGACTTTAGTGCATATTTGTGTCAAGTTAAAAGTATGTGTTAGAATTTACCAGTAGTGTGATTCCATTCTTTTTGATTATTTATTGTTGAAGAAAATTCTTGTGTCAGGATCGTGCTTAATTTTTTTCACTAGTGTATTAGAGAATTGTAGATTCGGTTAGAACGATTGTATTGGATAATCCCTGGAAGAGTTGTAGACAATTGGGATAATCTGAATATTGGAAGACGGGAAGAGCAGTGCCTGAAGCTAGCCCTGAGATAACCATGGGTATGAAGTGGTGTTGACTTCATGTTCTTAGCCACGACTAACCACAACATACGATCGACGGCGGGTAGCCATGCAGGCATGCCAGTCCTCTCCCTGGCCGTCTCATTCCACAGACAATGTACAGTCAGTGTACTCATCGTTGTTGAGTTGGCCAGAGGCGCACGAGAACAGAAATCTTAAACCAAATTTCTGCCCTGGCGGGGATTTGAACCCCCACCTCTCCTTTGACAGTCCAGCATGCTAACCACTACACTATCAAGTAACTTACGACGCTCCCCCAGACCCCCTAGTCGGAATAGGCTTCGTGCCTTTGGCACTCGCAGCTTCGCGCCTTCAGCGCTTGCAATATGAGCACCCCCCAGGAAAATGTTCTGGTTGCGCCCCTGCTAGTTATAGTCCCAAAATGCAAAGTGTTGAAGTTGTGTCATATTTGACTACTAATTTGAGCAGCATGAAATATTGACCCTGCTTTACTACAAGTTGATTATCTTTAAGGCATCCCCATAATTTAATACTCAGTACGAAAAAGGACCCCGTGTATAATAAGCATGAGCTCAGAGTGGTTAATCCGGCCCTGTTTCGACTGATGGACAAATAAAGAGCATGAAAAAATCTCCGGAAGTTGGCGTTTTCTTGAAATTGATAAAAGACATCTTATAGTAATTTTAAAATACTTTTTACAGCACTGAAATTCGATAGTTATTTGAAAGTCTAAAATAAGAACTAGGCTTATAATTACTTGAAAACTAAAATAGGAACGATAGGGCGGATAGGCCTAGCCTAAGTAAAATTATTGGTGAAGCAAACTCAGAATTAGAAGTTAAATTCAAAGACACTGAACGGAATTAAAACTGAATTAGGAATTATTTTTAGAAGTAAGATATCACTGCTTGCCCAAGGTCCATGCACAGTAATTGTAACGGTAATTGAACATTTATATGGCGCCACTCAGAGATTCAGAGACGCTGTAGACTCTATAACCGTCTCTAAAGGAGGAGACTGTAACCCGTACTCTCCGCGTTACAAGGCAAGTGCTCTAACCAGTGGCGTAACAGCCTAGCCGGGGGCCCTTGTCATTCTAAGCTTGGGGGCCCTTACCCATTATGTATCTACATGTATGTACGTAAATAATTGAACATTTATAATTATAGCGCCATTTCATGATATATACTCAGAACAGGGGTGCAAAAAACCAAGTTTTTTCAAAATGAAAAGTTGTTTCTTGGGGTGTTTTTTTTATTTTTTGGGTTTTTTCTTGTTTTTGTTTTTTAAGATTTCCTATTTGGGATCATAAAACTCATAAAAATGGCTTAATGCCGTTCAAATAATCAGGTGCATATAAATTAAATTAACTAAAACAGTAGAACCATAGAATATCATAAAACGAGATTAACAACGACCATACAACAATTGCCAAGAGAGTTGAAGAAACGCAAATTTTCTCATTTCTAATTTCAAATTTGTTAAAAACCAAAAAACCGAAATTTGCGTTTTATTGGTTTTTTGGGTTAAAAAAAAAAAAACCAAAAACAAAGCCTTTAACAGCCCTGATGTTAAATGTCATTACGAACGAATAGGCCTATATTACAACTTTTATCAAAACAGTGCACAGTAAGCTGAAAGAGCCACCAGTGCCTACACAGTAATGTTGTGAACATGTCTAGAGTCTAGACTGTATAGTCTGTAGTTCCTCACGAATTTGGCTATTCTAACTTTCTGTTCGCAAATGTGTCTATCAAGTCCCTTTCGGCATTTAAGAAGCTGAAAGGGGCATTAGAACCGAAATTCATCAAGAGCTGCAGACTTGTGGAATGGTTTGGATGTGGGCACAATCACAGCTTTTAACAGGAAGCTACGAAAATTGGGCTAAAATGGATAAAATTAAGTATGTTCAAAGTTATATTTAAAACAGACTAAACGTCTTCTAAAACACTTAAAACTCTTGTTGTGCTAAGTCGTCAATATTAAAATTATGAAATTCGCTAGATGTTTTTTTATATCATGTAACTGAAAAGCATTAGTGACATAATGTGACTTTTTCCCTAATAATTATTGTCACAGAAAAACGGACAGAAGTGCATTACATTTTTCAGTTTTAAAAGCTTGGGGGCCCTTTGGACCTCGGGGGTCCCTGGACTTTGTCCACCCTCGTTATATGGCTGCTACGCCACTGGCTCTAACCATGCATTTGGTTACTGTGTCTGATACATTGACTGATAATGTCCATTACATTGAAGATCAATCGGAGGCGAAAGTAATGTAGCGTATGGTATATTACGAGCTATCTGTCAACAGTAGTTGCTCGTATACGATCGTAATTACGGAACCGATCTTTTGAAGATGATTTCTTAATTAATGGCCTTGAGCCCATCAGAAGAAACGTCTTTCGACGGCTTTCTCATCTCTCGAAAATTCATTACCCCTAAAAAGTCCGCAGAATCTGGTTTCCGGCGGCTGTCCGCGCGCCGTAATTACCTGTTCGGTTTATCTACCTTTTATTTTTGCCTTCCGAAACGTGGCAACGACAAAAGCAAGACAGATGCCGGTCGAAAAAAACCCGGACGGACGGGGCCGCGTGGCTCCGTCTGTCTACGGCCAGAGGCAGGAGGCAACGAGGACGGAGCGAGCGAGCGATGCGGCGGCCGCCATGGTGAGGTGCGTGCGAGATAGACCACGCGTCTATATGGCAGGTGTAGATGTGCACGGGGATGCCGGAGCAATTCATAGTGTGCCGGGGAATTACGTGCCGAGCAGGTGCGTGAAATGCAACAGCCGAATAGATTGACTGCATGGGGCTGTCGCTGAAGCGTTCAGCCCACAACAGTCAGCTGTCTGTCTACGGGATGTTGTTGTAACTGTAATTGTAACTGAGATTTATATAGCGCCGCTCCAAGAAAAACTAATCAGACACGTGGAGTACAATACAATACAATACAACACAACACAATACAACTGGGGCGCGGTGGTGTAGGGTATGTTCGGTGCCTTGCAGCTGGAGGGTTGCGGGTTCGAATTCACCTCAAAGCTGCCGCGTAGGGACCCTAGGCAAGTCCTTCACTCACAATTGCTCATGCGCATCGGCGTGAAACTCCGATTCAGCGTCCGCGCAGTAGTCGGGTGCGCCTCTGAATAGGCAATCTTGTAGGGGCGCTATAACAAGTGTTCAAATACAATACAATACAATGTTGTCTTATCTCAGTTATTTGCGCCTCTGCTGATAGATGTTCGACCAATGAAGCACGTTTCTAAGGACTAAAGAGATGCCTAAACGTCTAAAATGGTTGCATAAATGATTGGCTAACCGGTTTCTATTTATTCAGATACATTTTCGACTGGTAGATACAGTAATGTAATGTAATAGGCTTGTAATAAAATATAATATAATATAGTATAATAATGTGATGGTCATTCCTAGAGTAGGCCTACTATATAAAGACATATTCTGAATAAATCACTTAAAATTAAATTAAACGATATCCAGAAAGGACAAGGTGACATACAAATGAACACATAATTATATAAATAGGCCTATACGACTAACTAATGTAACAAGCTGCGTTCTGTCAGCCTGGTGTTCGGAATAAACGAAAATTGATTGATTGATTGATTGATTGATGTGATGTGCTGTGACGTGACGTGAAAGGATGGGACGTGACGCGACGTCACAGGATGGGACGGTATAGACGGTAGGCCTGTCTTTAGACGTTAGATGATAAGCTTCACCGACCACGACCGGTTGTGTCCAATGGATTCTGGATTTTGATATGCGGCTTTTCTTATAAATGAAGCGTTTGCGCATTATGATAATCTCGCTATATATAGAGCCTAAGATTGATTTTATTTTCACCTTTTTCTTCTCATGGTTTTTGACGGTAAACGGTGAACGTGAAATCCAACATCATTCTTCACACATTCAGACATTTTGTCAGGCGTGAATTCGGAGTGAGGGTCTTTGAAGTCTTACTCTTCTTCCCTCTCTCATTCTTCACTTCTCTCCTTCCTTCCTTCCTTTCATCATTCATGTGTTCATTCATGCATTTACTCTTTCGTTCACAGGTGCGTTGTTCGCTCACGTTCATTATTCAACCAATCAATATTTATTTATTCAATCAATCAATCATTTATTCATTCAATCAGCAATTGTTCATTCATTCAGTCAATCAATATTCATTCAACCACTCATTTATTCAATAACTCAAACAATCGTTCATTCTTTCAATAAATCAATATTTATTCAATCATTCATTCATTCATTCATTCAATCAACCAATTCGTTCATTCATTCAATGAATAACTATTTATTCAAGCATTCATTCATTCATTCTATTACTGAATCAATCAATATTTATTCAGTCAATTATTCATTCAATCAATCCTTCATTCATTCAATCAGCCAATTTATCAATCAATGAATCATCCATTCAATCAATCAACCAATCGTTCATTCATTCAATGAATAAATATTTATTCAAGCATTCATTCATTCATTCAATTACTGAATCAATCAGTCAGTCATTTCATTCAATCAACCAATCCTTCATTCATTCAATCAGCCAATATTTATCCAATCAATAAATCATTCATTCAATCAATCAACCAATTATTCATTCATTCAATCAATCGTTCATTCATTTCATTCATTCATTCAACTAATCAATCGTTCATTCATTCAATCAATCAATCAATCGATCATTCATTCAATCAGTCATTGTTCGTTGTAGGTGACAGTTGAGGCGATCGTCGACCATCCTTTCTTCGTCTTCAACCGCGGCTGGTCCTCCTGCTGTCCCTCGAAGACCCTCGACCGCTACGGCCTTCCCTGCCATCAGCTGACCGTAGGAGACATCTGCATCGCCCTCACCCACCGCTACCCCAACTCCCCAGGTCCCTCCACAACCCCACCCGCTCCCTCCGCCGTCTCCCAACCACCCTTTACCCCTGACCACAAGGGAGAGAGGGGCCCCTCCGTGGTTTCATCCTTACCCCAAGGTGGTCCATTACTCGCGACGGTTGACCCGTGCCCTCCAGCGACCGCCACCGGAAGCAGATCACCCCCGTCCCAGCCGGAAGAGGCTGACCACCGGACTGGACAAGAAGTGACCACTTCGATGAACGGTCACTCATCGAACGGACGATCGGGGGTCAGCAGGAAGAGAAGGTGGTCAGCCCCAGACGAGGCGGGAAGGGAGACGTCTCCCACAGCGACTCCTAACACTAGCAGAATCCCCTTCAAAGTTACCCTCACCTCGTTGCCCTCGGTAGCCTTTTAAGGAACGCAGTAGGTCTTTCTACGAAGTGTACGACGATATATATAGAATTCTTTCAGCGGCATTTTGTATATTTCGAACAAGCCTTGCATGAAGCTATCTATACAACGGAAACAGAATTATTTCAGTTTATCTTAGTTACCTCTTTAGCCGATTGATTAACTAATAAACGACTCAGAAGATCTATGCATACAATTTGCATATATTATTGCTTATGATATTCGCTGAATAAATTGATTTGTGTCATTCGTGTTTTAAATTTTGCAGCTACTGATAATTTTTTATCCTCTGCCAATGTAGTTTAGCTTGTATGCCTTGCACTTGCTGCTGTGTATAGTGTACAGTAACACGGTCACCATCATCACTGATTGCCACCGTAGCACCATGCTGTCTCCTCGGCTTGACCTCCCCGGATTCTGACCTGGCAGCGGAATGGACAAAGCAGCCTGCCATGGCTATTGCGGACTTGATTTGATATAGCGCCGGTGAATAAGCTGGTCTCCATGACGCGGCTTTTGTGTGGCGCTGAGAAATTTCGAAGATTTACATTACATTACATAGTGAAAATGTGGTTTAATCCTTAACTTTGTCAACCCTTGTTTACCTATCCAAGTACCCAAACCCCATTCGTCATACTGTCAGAATCTTAACAAGGTAAATTCGGAGTTGGGGCGTTTGAAGTCTTTCCCTTGTCCCTTTTCAAAGATGGCTACCGCACATATAAATTTCTGCAAACTCATGATTAGTCTAAACTGTAGTACATGGAATATTTAACAGTCAAAAGCCGCCAACGGTGACTGAAGAAAACAACACACTTATTATTTTTAGACTTAAATTCATCATCGCATTTCCAAATGGGAACAGTGGGCGCTAATGGGTTAAGATGAACGTAGGCTACAGAATAGCATGAAACAGGTGGCTGTCTGGCTGCCTGTATGTCTGCCATGCCTCGAGATCTTCTGTTCTCCAACGACGATCGGTCATATGTACATCGAAACCAATCCAACTATACCATTCAGTTTTGTCTTGTGCTTCGCTTCCTACTTCTGCGTATCTCTTTCTGTCTCTCTATGTAGCTCTCCTTATATGTCTGTGTTTATATATTTCAGCATATCGGTGGGTCTGTTTCTATGAACCTCATATTTAACCTGTGCGATCTGCCTGTCAATCTAGTATGCATGCTGTGTGTTTGCCTGTCAGCCTAGGTGTCCGTCTGCCTGTCAGCTTACATAGCTAACTGCTTATGTCAGCCTGTCAAACTGGCTTAAAATTAAGCGATTATACTATAGGCCTATACATTATTTTACTTTGGACATGCTTACGTTGCAACCTCTCTGCATCCTCTGACACTCATCCATCTCCTCTCTCTCTCTCTCTGGTGGCAACCGGATTCGGATGTTCACTTTACATCTTTATATACAACCCTTCGACATGACGCAGCGCTTGTGAATAAGATGGTGCCCCTTGCGTAGCATTCACATGGCGCTTTAGAAATGTGGAGCTGACGAGTGACGATCGCGATTACGATCACCAGACATTGTATAAAATTTAGGACTAGTACTGATAAAAAAATTAATCGATTTCTCCAAAATTTAACTTCTATTGATCGATTAAATTCGATTCATTTGGTAGCTATTAAGCAAAGTCTGAAAACTGTTTAAAATGTAGTAAACTAAGTCAGTTACTACTTTTTTTCTACAAAAACTTCAATAATTCCACATGCTGAAGGTGATACGTTGGCGATCTGTTTGAACCACGGTATACAGGCGAACTGTTTATTGCATTGAAGACAATGAAGAATTTTGTGGCCAACTTCGATTTTCCATCAGCATTTACCTTAAATGCAAAATGTTCGCTTATTTTTCCACTCAAACGTTTCACATTATCATTGTTCGCCATATTGTTTACTCCGGAAAAGGACCGTTCAACGTTATGAAATAAGGGAAAAAATTAATAGAACAAGCCGATGTTAATTGATTAAAATCTTAACGATTAATCGATCAATTACTCGTTAAAATTCGCAGCCCTAATTAAATTACACTAAAGAGCAAGTTGAATAGCCGGATCCAAATAATTATGATCTGTGACTGCTGTCAATTGGATGGATTGCAGTGTTCAGGAATGCGCCTCAGCCAACAGATTAGCCGACCAGCCGAGCACGAAACCGCTTCCTTAGGTCCTTCGGTGAATATTCGACGAAGCGCCATATAATTTCACGAATGCATGACTGACTGACTGACTGACTGACTGACTGACTGAATCAATGAATGAATGAATGAATGAATGCATGACGGAATAACAGGAAAAAATTAATAAAAGAATGAATTATGAAATGAAAGAACGAGTCCAAGAATGAATCAATAGGCCAGTCAATCAATGAAGAAAGGAAGGCTGGAAAGAAGGAAGGATGGGTGGGTGGGTGGATAAAGGCATGCAAGGAATGCAATGCAATATAATTATATGAAACTTATAGACCTACAGTGCCTGCATAATAAGAACTCAAAGAACCCGAAAGGTCGTGAACTTGGCGAACCGGGGTGTTATTCTATTGCCATCGACCATTCGTAAGGGGGACTTCGTAAGGGGCATTTCATAAGTGGCATTCCGTAAAACCCTTTTCGAATAAAAACCCCATCAAGTTTCCATGGCAATTTACTCGTTGAACTTTATCCCAAGAATTTTATATAGAAACATGTACATGTACTAATTAATCCATCCATAAGTAGCCATACTGTCAACTGTTATTGTTCACCTACAGCGTTTTGCCTGTTTTGTTTTGCGAAATAAACGAATCTACATAAATACATACATACTTCGTCACCGTACATTTTAAGTAGCGCATTTTAAGGCTTCCTTGTAGTCTTTGCGAGCGCTAATTCTGGCGCTAATTCGAACCCGCAACCTTGGATCACATGTTAAGAGCGCATACCCACTTGGCCATGGTGCCACTCTTACCTCTGATGACTAAGTGGCACAATACCCCCCGGAAAACCCCCCGGACAAAACCCCCCTGGACAAAACCCCCCGGGATAAAACCCCCCGGACAAAACCCCCCGGTATAAAACCCACCAGCTCCGTAATCAGGTGACAAATTGAAGATGTGTTAAATAATCTAGCAAGTAACTGAAAAAGGTGTTAAAGGGTAGGTAGAGCCTAGAGATTCTGATCAACAGCACATTGAAGAGGTGCTAATTAATCAAGTAAATAATGAGGGTAGGTAGAGCCTAGAGATTCTGATCAACAGCCCGGTATAAAACCCCCCACCAGCTCCTTAATCAGGTGTTAATTAATGTAACAAGAGCAGAGGTGTTAATTCCAGTAGTGAGGGTAGGTATATATATCTATAGAGCTATGAAGACCGTCTAAGTATAAGGGGCAGTGAAAATTTCATAGACAGTACAGTATTTGAAAAACTTTAGACAGAAAGCAGGCATGGAGTTTGTAGTATCAGATAAAAGAAAACGTAAAGTTATATATAACGGCTACGTTTTTGTAAAGCAGAAACAGTTAGCTAATGGTATTACATCGTACGAGTGTGAGAAGCGCAGACAAAATAAAGAGAAACAGGGCGAAATATGTTAGCTTGAAAAAAATGTCCAAACAATAATTATACACATGTCATTGCATCATTACTTGCTAAGTAACCGCTTGCTTGAAATCTATTTAGACTATCTAGTCAATATTTTATTGTCAACAGTTATGAGTGGGGGGTTTTGTCCGGGGGGTTTTAAACCAGGGGGGTTTTGTCCAGGGGGTATTGTCCGGGGGTTTTGTCCGGGGGTTTTGTCCGGGGGTATTGTCCTAGACTCCACTCTTACCTCTGATGACTAAGTGGCACCCCTATAATTTCCCAAGGTCTCTAATTAGGTCAACTGGGAATTTTCCTTTACACGACGGGAAAATTATGGCCCAGACGAATATAATTACAAGCACTGCATGGTTAATCTATATAATTATATAGATTATACAGACGTACATATATACACCAATTATTGTTTATATATATATGTATATGTATAATTGTATATGTACTATATATATATAATTATAAACAGTAAATGGTACATGGCACGGCTGGTACATGTGTACATGTGTATATAACTTAGTATAGGCCTATATATCTGTCCGTATATATAAATATAGGGTCGGATGCGCTTTGACCTCGGGCTCGTATACACATGCAGGGTAAAAACTTTCTTAAGCCTGGACTATTTCAATTGATGAGCATGCTCTCTTCTCGGGGTGTGCTTTGTAGAGGGGAACTTTCACCTCATTAGCTCCGACCCACCCCCTCCGGGCCCTCCCCCCTCCCAACGGCCCTTCTAAAAAAACACCTGTAACTGCCTATGTGCTTACGACCACCTGTATGTCTGTCTGCAACGATTGGCCCACCTGTTTGATTGTCTGGGACGGACAGAATAGCAAGAAACAGGTGGCTGTCTGGCTGCCTGTACGTCTGCCATGCCTCTTCTGTGTTCTAACGACGATTGCCCATATGTTTTTCGACACCAATCCAACTATACCATTCAGTTTTGTCCTGTGCTTCGCTTCCTACTGCTGCGTATCTCTTTCTGCCTCTCTATGTCGCTCTCCTTATATGTTTGTGTTTATATATTTCAGCATATCGGTGGGTCTGTTTCTATGAACCTCATATTTAACCTGTGCGATCTGTCTGTCAATCTAGTATGTATGCTGTGTGTCTGCCTGTCAGCCTAGGTGTCCGTCTGCCTGTCAGCTTACATAGCTAACTGCTTATGTCAGCCTGTCTGTCTACCCAATCATAGAGTCTCAAGCTGTTTACAGTCTACCATTTAGATTCTTTGAATTCCCGGTTTTCTACTGCTGTAAATATGTTCCTCTGTCTGTTTGTCTGTCTGCCTGTCTCTCTGTTTATATCAGCCTCCTATGTATGTCTTCCTGTTAGCTTATCGGTATGCCTGACTCCCTGTAGACGTGGTACGGAATGGTTTGTCCTGTATACTACAGCCGTGCTATAATTAGGTCGGCTTGACTCTCTCTGTCTCTGTCTCTGTCTGTCTCTGTCTCTGTGTCTCTCGTTCTCTCACCTGGTGCCGTGGCGTCTGCTGCTGCTGAGAATGTCTATCTTGCACACCTGCGAAATTATGATCTCGACCTATTAGAGCGATAGGACCGACTCTGACCTCATAATATACAGATCCAGACGCAGCTTCTTCCTCCTCCTCTTCGTTTTGTTCTCTTGTTCCTTCTGTTTGCCTCGTCTTCATCTGCAACCTCCTTCTCTTCATCTTCCTTCCCTTCATCTTCATCTACCCCTTCTTCATCTTCCTTCGTTTCATCCATCTTTGCTTCACCTTCCTTCCCTTTATCATCCTTTTCTTCATCTTCATTCTCTTCATCTTCCTTTTCTTTCATTCCACATACTGCCTCCTCCTCTCCATCCTCCCTCTCTTCAACTACCTTCTCTTCATCTTGCCTCTCTTCAACTCCCTCTTCTTCTTCCTCCTTTTCCCTCTTTCCACGTGCTGCCTCCTGTTCATCCTTCTCTGCTGTTTCCATCCTCACCCTCCTCAGCGTCTCCATTGTCTTCCTCGTCACCTTTTTCTTCCTCTTCTCTCTCCTTCGTTCCACGAGTCCCTCCTTAGCATCGGCTTCCTTCCATTCCGCATATTCCTCTTCTTCCTTATCTTTCTCCTTTCTTTTTCATCCATCTTTCTTCCTCTACCTCTTCCATCCTGCACCTCCCTCTTCGTTTTCTCAATCCTCCTCTTCCTTCAACATCATCCTCTTCCCTCGTCCTACTCCTACTACTCCTACGCTTCCAAGCTTCTCCATCTCCGTCTTTCTTTAGCATCCTCCTCTTCCATTATCCTCCTCATCCACCCATCTCCATCTTCCTCTTTCTCCCCACCATTCTCCATCTTCCTCTTTCTCCACCCTCTCCAGCTTCTCCTTCTTCTTCCTCTTTCTTCTCCACCTTCTCCATCTTCCTCTTTCCCCTCCACCATTCTCCATCTTCCTCTTTCTCCTCCACCCTTCTCCATCTTCCTCTTTCACCTCAACCCTTCTCCATCTTCCTCTATCTTCTCCACCATTCTCCATCTTCCTCTCTCTCCTCCACTCTCCTCCATCGTCATCCTCCTCCTACTCCTCCTCCACCTTTCTTCTCCTCTTTTTCCTCCCCCTTCCTCCCCACTCTCATCCAGAACGTTTGCCGCCAACACGGCATCAACTGAAAAAGTACTGGTGCGAACTGTTCCTCTCCCGGCGGCAAAACTCGTGCGGCTGCGTCAGTTCACCTGTTTCTTCCTACGTCTTCATCTGCACAGCCACGCGCCTCTCTAAGTATCCTTCTAAGTATCCTTCTAAGTATCCTTCTGCGAACCTCATTCACCTGTTCCTCTTGCACCATTTATCTCTTGCTCTTTCCATCTGTCTTTTTGCCTATACATCAATCTGTCTGTCTGTCTGTTTGTATGTCGCCCTTCTGCTTTGTCTGTCTGTCCGTCTGTCTGTCTGTCTGTCCGTCTGTTTATCTGTCCGTCTGTCCGTCTGTCCGTATGTCTGTCTGTCTGTTTATCTGCCCGTCTGTCTGTCCGTCTGTCTGTCCGTCTGTATGTCTTTCCGTCTGTACATCTGTCCGTCTGTATGTCTGTTCGTCTGTCTGTTCGTCTGTCTATCTGTATGTTGTGTATGTGTCTCTCTGTCTATCCTTCCGCATGTTTCTGCGTTTCTGTCTGTTCGTTTGTATATCTTTTTCTCTGTTCGCATTCCCGCTTTGTACTTCATCTTGGCATCTCCTACCTATGCGTTCCATCCTCAGCAGCCGTGGCCCGCCACCTGTTGATGTGGGTGGGGGAAGGGAGACGATGGATGGATGGAGTGAGGGAGGGAGCCGAGAGAGTTAACCAGTCGCTGTATAGGTTGGGAGGTCGTTGGTTTACTACGCTGTAATATCGAGGTGACTGGGAACGTGTGCCGTGTGTTGACCCGGAGCGCAAGCGTTTGAAGTGGAGCAGGAGACGGAGTGATGGAAAGGGGATCGGGAGGATGGGAACCAGAGGCAGGAGGAAGCGGAAGTGAAGGAGGAGGAGTAGGAGTAGGAGGAACAGGAGAAGGAGGTGGAGGAACAGGAGAAACAAAGAGGAGAAGGAATAGGAAGTAAAGGAGGAGGAAGAGAAGAAATAAAAGGAGGAAGAGAGGATGAGAAGATTTGGAACAAAAGGAGGAGGAGAAAAGGAAGAGAAGAAAGAGGTGGAGGAGAAGAAGAGGAGGAGAGAAGAGAAGAAAGAGAAGAAGCTAGATTAAAAAGAGGAGGAGAAAGAAAAGGAAGAGAAGAAAGAGGAGGAGGAGGAGGAGGAGAGAATGGGAGTGGAAAAGAGAGGATGATAACTAGGTAGATGGGAAGGACGAGGATAGAATGCTGAAGAAGGAGCAACGAAGAGAATGAGATGAATGGGGAGGGAAAAGGAAGAAAATGATGATGAGGAGAGTCAGGAGACAGAGACAGAGAAATTGGGGGAATGTGCCTGAAGGAAACGAGGAAGGAATGAAGACGAGCATTCCCTTTAGCTAGTCTTAGAGGCACCCCTTGGGTATGACCGACTTCATTTTCTTAGCCTCGGCATAAGAGGGCGGTTGGTCAGTCCTCTCCCTCGCCGTCTCATCTCCCCATAGGCAGTTTACGGTGAGTGTACTCATCATAGTTGAGTCCGCTAGGGGGCGCAGGAGGAACAGGAATCTCAAAACAAATATCTCTTCTGGTGGGGTTTGAACCCCAGACCTCTCGGCTGACATTCCAGCACGCTAATCACTACACTATCGTTGGGCAACAGAAGAGAAAGAACAAGAAAACGGAGTAAGACACACATGCACACACGCACGCACGCGCGCACACACACACCTGCACATACACATACCTATACACACGAAACACACACAGAGACGTATGCATCGGTGCAATGGAGTCCGATCTGTCTAAAGCAAAACTACGTGTTAACTAATTATGTAACAAGAGAAAGAGACGAAAGCGAAGAGGGGGAGGAGGCAGAGGTAAGGAGGAGGCGACGGAGGCAAAGGCGGAAGAGGAGAAGGAGGAGGAGCAGCAGAGGATGAAGGTTCGTTTCCATCGTCTACAGGTTGCATGAGAGGTGAATGATAAACAGACGTTGAGATGTATGCTCCGACACTCCATCTCCCTCGCATCAGTTGCGACTGCTGCTCCTGCATCAGCAACCAACCACCACCACCGCCACCTTCAGCATCAGCATCAGCAGCAGCAGCAACAGCATCAGCAGAAACGAAGCTAGCGTTCGGTCGGTTGACTGCCAACGAAAAAGGCGATGAAACTTCGCGCTCTGCGGGGAAGGCGTATACATTATATCGGCGTTGCATTGATAAACGAGAGCCTTAACCGCCGTACGCAACTCACACACTCGACACCCCTGGCAAGCGAGAACCGGCAGAGCACAGTCTCTATGTATCTCTCTCTCCCCCTGTGTGTGTGTGTTTGTCGCTGTATCTCTGTGTGTTTCTCTGTAGCTCTCTGCCTACCTCTCCCTCTCTTTACCTCTCTCCCTTTCTCCCTCTCTCCCTTTCTCTCCGTATCCCCTCTCTGTCTCTGTCTCTTTGTCTCTGTCTGTCTGTCTCTCTACGTCTTTGTACATGTGCCTCTCCCTCCTTCCATCCCTCCTCTTCTATTCTTCACTCTCTCTCCTTTTCTGTCTGTTTTTTCTGTGTCTCTCTCCCTCTATGTCTTTATCTGTCTGTCTGCCTGTCTCTCTTGTGTTTGTATATGTGCATGTTTCTCCTCCCTCTCTCCTCTCTCCTCCATTCTTTACTCTCCCTTCCACTCTTTCTCTCTCTCTATCTCCCTCTCGCTCTTTCCCTCTCTCTCCGTCTCTCTCCCTCCCCTCCCTCCATCTCCCTCTGTTTATGTATTGGTGTGTGAGTGGGTGGGTTGGTGGGTCGGTCGGTTTGTGTACGATTAGCCGACTTATCGGATTATCAAAATTATAAGCTTGCGTCTGCGAAAACAAGATCAAGCGAAGAAATGTGTTATTTTCTAAGCCCCGACTGACTTTTCTTCACAGGGAGACATATAGACATCTTCATTTCTGTATATGCCAAGCATTGCCAACAGATAACGCATGCGTATTATGTATAAGAAAGAGCTTATATACAGATAGTGTACGTACGCACACACACATATAAAAAGATCTTGTATATATTTATTTAAGCTGCCCGCATAGTAGGATATGTGCCAACACTGTATCAAAATAATATAACGAAATATATGCTGAATAATATAGCCTGCTGTGCCGAAATACAATCGGAACGAAAGCTTAGGTAACGAATGGTAATAAATCGCCGTGAAAATAGCCTTGACTATCTCACCTGTATATAGAAGAAGACAGATGCCTGAGGTGAGGATAACGTTAGACCGTTGAGTGCTAGGAGGTCTATGACCCTATATGTCTGATGTATCTCTGTAGTTTACCCTTTCTATGGTTTATTATTGTTTTTATTATTCTCAGTTTTATTATTGTTATTATTATTTGTTTATGCATTCATTTACTTTGATTTTATCAGTCTTTTACTTTATCCCTTAGGTTTAGGGACATAATTATTTGCTGAAATTGTCAGCCTTGATTGATGTCATGAGCTTGTGTGTAGGGATGTGCATGTATGTATGTAGGCTATGTATTATTAATATTATTTTAAATTTGTAACGTGCGCACGGAAATCAATTAATTGATTAAATTTGTAACGCGCGTACGGAAATGTGAATCTGAGGCGCGGATAATCAGCCGCCAGGAGAAGATGCAGTTAGATATCCAAGTGCTTTGAAAGCCAAAGAAAAATAATGATTTTGAAGGAAGGAAGTGAATCTGAGCTACGAAGATAGTGTGGCAGTCGATTACATTCCTTGGGGCAGAGGCATGGAATTCACGTGAGGCCATAATAACTGTTCTGTATATCGTGGCTCAGCTAAAAGACACGTGCCTGATGATCGCAGGCAACGAGGAGGGATGTTTATTAAAATACTAAGGAGTTGGTAGTAATTGAAGCACAGAGGTGTGCTGGTGCTGAAGTCATAAAGGTCAATTTAAATTTTAGTCTTAATTCAAGATGAAGCAAATGCAGCTGATCGAATAGAAATGAGGGGCGTGTTCGTAGTGGGACACGCAGAACTACGCGAGTCAAGAGTTTTGGATACGTTGCAGCCTGTTTAGTTCAAGGTCTGAGTGACCCATAAAAACCGAATTAGCATTATGAAGGCGAGAGGAGACAAGGGAACAGGGTCATGGTTTGCGACATATTCTATAGTCAGAGCCGACCTGTGTGACGTATTGCCCTGCTCTGATAGAAACAGGATTAACAAAGGTTTGTTATGTGCGGTCGGAATGTGAGTCTACTGGATATAGCCTACCCCAAGTGTTTTGACAGTAGCTGATAGTAGGTATCACAGCAGTGCCTGCGAGGTCAATGCTAGAAAGCGAAGGGAGAGAACGCAGGCGTTGGCGTGAACCGAACAGAATTGCCTCAGACTTTTGTCTGGGTTTTATTAACCATTCAACCATCGAAACAGAGATGATTTGCACTCTTTTCTCTGCTCCACGGCGTCAATAACCATTCACTCTCTCGTGTCAGCCTCTTCCGCCGAGTTAGATGTCATCCGCAGTTGCCTGTTGTACTCGAAAGCGATTAGCTGATTTGACTGATTGGAGAATTAGAGACTGACTAATAATAAAGGGCCGAGGACAGATCCCTGTAGCGTACTGCAGCGGTGAAAACAGTGACCTCAGATCGAGCGAATCGATGCCCATGTGCACCTGCTGATTCCGTTACCCAGGTATAATTCCAGGACCAGTTTCAAGGAGGACCTCAGAGGAACACCGAATAATAATAATAATAATAATAATAATAATTTCTAATAGCGCCCACAAAATCGGTTACGGTCCAGCGTTTCACACGCGGTTGCCTTCAGGGCAAAATGAAAGGTTGCCAGGCGCTGAGGAGCGGCAGACTCAGCAACACTAACGGTACCGTGTTTAACAATGACAATAATAATTAGAATAATAATGGCGAGGGAGGTGAGGGGAAGAGGAGGAATAATAAGGATAATATGAAATTATAACATAAAGTTGTTGGCTGGATAATCATTCGACCGGTTATTGAAGTAAGACAAAAAAAATAAGTGGATGGATAATAATAATAATAATAATAATAATAATAATAATAATAATAATAATAATAATAATACTAATAATGCTAATAATGGGGTAATAATAAATTAATAATAATAATAATAATAATAATAATAATAATAATAAGGCCTCGAAAAAAAATAATAACTAGCCTTCAGGGGGACTTTCGCACAATGCACCGGGGTCGAGGAGAAGCCAGCTAATTTTGAGATTGATGCCAAATGGAGGATAGTTTCTAAGTCCCTGAGGGATCATGTGTACCTCGGGGCAAAAAAAAATACCTATACCAATAATCTTGATTGGAAACTTTATTATATGACAAACCGCAACCGGTTACAGTGAAGCTTCTGGAACGAGAAAGGAGTTGCTGGTGACCTATACCCTTCTACGGTATCGAAGGCTGCATCTGTGCATAAGCCTGTACTTCTGCACTTTCGAAGGAGGCCATTGTCAAATTCATTTGTATTTTGTATCAAATTTCATTAACAGTGCATCATTCGTGTGCTGGTATTTGCGTGCTTTTCTCTGCTCCACGGCGTCAATGACCATTTACTCTCTCATGTCAGCCTCTTCCGCCGAGTTAGATTACACGTGTGAGTTGCTTCGTCCATTTCAAGGCCTTCACTTGATTTGATTGATTGGGAATCAGAGTTGACTATTCGCTCTTGTTGGAGACTGCTGGAGTAGAAAAGTGTGTACTCAGATCAATCTAGCAAAGGAAGCTTCATATTCGGGATGTGCTGCTGAAGAGAGGAGATTGTCTGGAGAAAGAGGCATAATTCCTGGATCAGGAGCTCAAGGAAGACCTAAAAGGCAAGGATTGTAATCGTAATCGTAAACTCGAGATTTCTGCAGCGTCCACAAAAGCGAAGTCGCGGGAACCAGCTTATTCACAGGCGCGTAATCAAAACAAAATCGATAGGCCCGGAGAGTCAAGACCCGGAGAGTCGAGCAGGCAGACAGTCAGACGGCTAAGGTGGACGATGTTTAGAGTTGACTGGCGAGGGAGGTGAGGGGGAGAGGAGGAATCGAGATAGGATTTGTGAAATTGGTAACGTAACGTTGTTGGCTAGATAATCATTCGACCGGTTATTAAAAGGAGAGAAAAAACAGAAGTGGATGGATTATTGTTCGTAGTGCGGCCAATCCTCGGATTGAGGACTGTTCAAGACGAGACAATTCGCTCGTGTGTTGAGTTTTCGACAGGTTCTATTAACCACAGACACTTGGCTCTAGTGCCCGATTGTCGACAAAGAGCTCTGCTCAAATTAGCGCCAGTGAAACAGCTGCGGAGACAGCGGTCGGCGTGTGGGTTTGCGTCGAGATGAACCACATACATAGACCGGGTGGGTCCAGAAATTGAAGTTCGTTGGTGTGAAGTGATAAAAGAGTTTGGGGTATAATGAAAAATAACCTAAGTCCCTCAAAGCGTTGACCTACAAGAGGATTAAACCCTACAATGTTAAATCCTCATCCTCCCATTCTCTCTTCTCCTTCTTCTCCTCCTCCACTTCGTCTGCTGCTGCTTTTGCTTCTCCCTCTCCTTATTCTGGTTCTGCTTCTTCTTTTTCTTCTTCTTCTTCTTCTGCTTCTTCTTCTTTTTCTTCTTTTTCTTCTTTTCCTTCTTCCCCTCTGCTTTTCCCCTCCTTTTCCTTCCGCTTGCACTGCCTGGTGACAGAGGCAATCAAGTGCATAGCCTACAGCTAGCCAAAAATAACTGGGCACTCGTGAATAAGCTTCGTCCAACCAAAAATCGCTTTTGCCAACTACAAATTGCTTCTTCCAATTGCTTCTTACCACAAATCATAACTGACTATCACAAATTGTTTATTCAAATCATAAAAATCACTTATTCCAGCCATAAATCAATTGTTTCAACCAAAAATTGCTTCTCCCAACCAAAATCTTGCTTCGCCCAACCAAAAATCACTATCTCCAACCAAAGATTACTTCTGCCAACCACAAGTCACAGCTGACAACCACAAATTGTTTCTGCCAACCACAATTCCACAAATCTCTTCTTCCAACCAAAAATCGCTTTTCCCAACCACAAATTGCTTCTGCCAACCACAAGTCGCAGCTGACAACCACAAATTGCCTCTGCCAACCACAAGTCGCAGCTGACAACCACAAATTGCTTCTGCCAACCACAAATTGCTTCTGCCAACCACAAATTGCTTCTGCCAACAACATATATCTTAATCCAGTCACAACTCACAAATCGCTTCTTCCAACCATAAATTGCATCTGCCAACGACAAGTCGTAGCTGACAACCACAAATTGCTTCTGCCAACCACAAATCTCTTACTCCAGCCATAAATCGCTTCTGCCAACCACAAATCGTTGGTGCAAACCAGAAATTGCTTCTGCCAACCACAAATCGCATCTTCAATCGCAAACTGCCGAACCAACTGGACCTGACTATAGGAAATGTTTGATTGTCTTCGTCTATGAGTGTGTCGATTGGACATATTTCTTGGACTCTTCGTCGTTCCGATGAGGCGGTGGGGGTGGGACCGATGCACGTCCTTCTCAAGTGCATTGATATGCGTAAAGTGTTCGTTTCTCCTCGACTCCATGTCCGACTGCATTGTATGCATCCAGTCAACTGCGATTGCATCAATGCCGTCTCAATTTCCTACGCCGTTCACTTATCTGACCCCCAAATATTACACTATTTTCCGATCGACTTGCCCTGCCTCATAGAGTCCCATCTTCCTTGTCCAGTTCGCCTATTAGTCAGCCCCTCCCTCCTTCTCTGATGGTGGCTCTGTCGTCCTCCCCCGGCTTCACTGTACTCCTTAGAGTCGTGTCTGCTATTATCAGAAACAACTGTAGCACCGTGGCCAATTGGTTAGAAGCACTGAGATCATGTGTAATACATAATGCATAATGTCTAATCATGTTTCACTAGTATTTAACTTTTTACAATTTATTCTTATTAATAATTCTTATTACTTCGATGTTTATCATTATCATCATACATAACTATTGTCCCATTGTGCGTTTGCAAATGGTGCATTAAAGACCATACTTACTTACTTACTTATATAAATATGTCACTTATAATATATCTCATTGGTTAAAGTGGTCGGCCTGTAACGCGGAGAGTACGGGTTCGATCCTCGTCCGCAATTCCTATAGGGACCGTGAGCAAGTCCTTCGCGCACAATAGGGGACTCTGTAAAAATGGCTGCTATAGGTGGCGCTAGGATTGGATATAGTTTGGCTACTCTAGGTAAAATGTGTGCTCTGTTGTGCGGTAGGTTTATTTCATAGACATCTTACATTTAATATATGATGTCTATGGTTTATTTACGCTAAAGTTGTCTAAAGTTTGACCACATCACATACTGGCGACGCCTATCGCCGCTTAAAGGAACTGCTCACAGAGTCCCCCATTGCTATGCAACATATTTGCATCTGCGCCATCGAGGCGTGTGCACTTTTGAACTTTGGAAAAAAGGGCAATATCAAATGCACTTGTATTGTATGGTTGTATTATAAACAAGCACTGTAAAGTCTCATCACCACCTTACCTCCCTTTTCTCTTATGAAAGCCTAGTAGGCCTAATGTGGAACACGCTCGCCTTGTTGCGTAAAATGTGCGGGTTCGAATCCCTAAGTTGAGACATTCAGCAACTCCATCGCACACAACTAACTGATTAGCGCCATCGATTGATGATAAATGTAGGCTACGTATGTATGCAATACTGTGTACGTATGTATCTCAGTATTTTGTCATTTAAGTAGCCAACTCGTAGGGACCTCTCGAATGTACGTTTCACTGGTCTGTGCCATAACCGAATTTAGGAATGCCAAGTTAATTTATAGGCGACATTGAAGCTCGAATCGAAGGATTATTTTATCCTGTAGCCTACTGGCCACATTTCACTGTCGAATACAGCGAGACACTGTTGTCCAACAGCGCCCCGTCCCTCTTTACCCCACTCCACCCCTACCCTGCTTCGGCAGAAGAGACAATACACAATCACAGAGAACTATAAACCGATGCCCGATTCAGTCACAGTCAACAGCACCACAGCACCAGCAGCAGCAGCAGCCGAAGCATCGTCGTCGTCGTCTTGCTCATCTTTATCTCAGCGTCTGTATCCGGCGGTCATCTCTCGTCGTGAGAGATTGATGGGGACCCATCGGCCGAGCGACGTTAGGCCGCCTCCCGCTGCGGTGGCACCGTGAACCGCGGGTCGACGGAGGTAACAAGCTCGAAATTGGTTGGGCGGAGCCGAGACGGTTCATTAGAGACGGAGGAGGAGGAGGGAGGCGGTCGGCCAGGCGGAATGGCAGAGGCAGAGATGCAGGCGGAGGGAGGCAGATGGATCGGCCTGGTGTAGACGACAACAACCATTTAGCAAGGCGATGGAGAATGGAAAGAGCGCTGGTTGCTGAGGATGGGATGAGGAGGGAGAGGTTTCGATGGTGATGCGATGTGGTGCTGAGGAGGAGTGGAATTGGAATGTGGGAGGAGGAGGATGCAAGTAGTGTACGATGTAGTAGGAGAAAGAGAATGGGGAAAGTGATGAGGAAGATGACGAGGAGGAAGAGGAGGAGGAGGAGGAAGAGAAGCAGAATCGTAGAGGAAGAGAAGGGATATGAAATTGGAGTCGAAGATGATTTACTAATAGGAGAATTGAGGATGCAGTTAAGAAAACGAGGCGCAGAATTGAGAACTGAGCTCCTCTGAGTAGTTTTCTAGAAGAAGCGCCATATAAATGGTCGATATGAATGAATGAATTGAGGATGCAATGAGGAGATTGTAGGATTTATTGAGGAGAAAAGTGGACGATAATCGTACAGGAAGAGAAGTTCTCTTTTTGCTTAGAGAAGAGAAATGGAGCTGAAGAATTGATTGAGGGTTAACGATAATCAGAATTGAGGATGCGATTGAGAAAGAAGGAGTGGAGTGGAGAATGCAGAATGATATAAAGAGATTGAAGGTTTTGATTAAGAGAATAGGCGAGAATCGTACACGAAGAGAAGAAAATATGAATGATTAATGAGGATGAGGAAGGAGGATGTTCTGAGGAGGAGATTGGAAGATACAGAGTAGGAGAAGAATGGAGGGTGTAGTTGGACGAAACAGAGGAGTAGGGATAAGTATTAAGTAATGCAAGGAGAGGAACGCGCTATAGCCAAATAGAAGAGGAAGAGTTGGAAAAGGAGTCAGAAAACAGAGGCTGTAAATGCGAGGAGAAAATGGGAGAATAACAATGGCATGAGGAGATCTGTTTTAAAAAAGGCTAAAATAGGGTTGTCATTGAATGAGGGGCAATAGATTAAACAAAGCTTAAGTTGCTGGAAAGGCAGAATTAGCTGCAGTACAGAAAACAAGATCAGTGCCTTATAGGCCTACACCTCTTTAAACCCTTAAATTCACCCTGTGAGTAAGACACGAAGAAGCGCAGACCCTTAACTCCGCTACTGTTTGTACTCTGACAGTGCCAGTCCCAAGTCTGGATAAAGGAGGAGGGCGACGCTAATGGTCTTTGTTACCACACAGTGGTCGTTCAACAGTAGGCCTAAACGAGCAAGCAGTCCCTTAAGTCAGAGGTTTTCAAACTTCACTTTTATTGTACCACAAGGTAAAAACTCGAATTTTGGCCTATACCACCAGTAAAGGTCGTATCAAAAAGAACAGGCGAGCACGAAGCCCCCTTGCAATTAATTATTAGGGGGAATATCGTAAGTTCTTTTGCAGGGTCTGGGACGGGTAGCCTACTAGAGTCGTAGGCAGTGATGGGCAAAAGTTAAGTAAAAAGTTGCAAACTTTTAGTTTAACTAAAAATTTTAGTTAAGGCAGAAGTTTAACTAAAATAAAATAGCTTAGTTAAAATCAAAGTTTAACTAATTTTTTTAGCTATAACTAAAAAGTTTAACTAATTTTCTAGTTATTAGCTAGAAAGTTTAAGTACGGTAACAAATCTGCAACTATCTTCCGCAATGATTGTCATGAGTAGCCTAACTGGTTCTATTACTCAAGTCAAGTGAACTGCATTGCATTGCACGATTAGCAACAATACTTTCTTCATGATTTTCTTGTAGAACTTTACTTGGACTTTTAGTCTAGTAGGCTACACATTACATAGTTTGAAAGTGAAATTGTCATTGACGCTCTGCATTAATTATTAGAATTCACTTAACCTATGTCACTGTGAAAATGTTTGTGAAAAAGTTTGTTAACAAGTTGGAAAACGTTTAACTAAATATTTTAGTTTAGTTAACTGACTTCAGACCGATCTCCATAACACCGGTGTTGTCTAGAATGATCGAGAGAGAGGTGGTCCATTCCTCCCTATAGGCCTATCCGGAATTCCTGAATCCTCCAATGGCACAGCAGTTAGCAGACCAATACGCCTTTCGACCGACCGGGTCCACGACAGCAGCGTTGATATCAATCCTTCACAACATAACCGACATGCTCAGAACCAATGCCTACGTAACACTTATCTCATTGGATTTTTCTAAAGCCTTCGATTCTGTCCGGCATTCCACCCTGACAAGTAAACTATCCCATATGGACATTCCCGACAATATATTCAACTGGCTGGTCAACTTTCTATCTGACCGACAGCACGTACGCCACCAGATTCGCGGGGAAAATTTCAACACCGCGCCCAATCAATGCTAGTGTGGTGCAGGGTTCGGGTGTCGGCCCATCCATGTACCTCGTCGAAGCATCGGATCTCCATCCACTTCATCAGGAGAATAGGATATTAAAATACGCCGATGATGCATACCTACTCGTCGGCCAAAAAATGAGAATTACCACCGAAGAAGAGCTGAAACACGTAGAGCATTGGGCAGAGCAGAACAACCTACGTCTTAATACCGGAAAGTCCAGTGAAATGCTGATTGCCAGACGGCGAATTGAGTTACCACCCGATCGGATCAGTAATGTGGAGAGAGTAACATCAATGCGAATCTTGGGCGTAACCCTCCAGGACAATCTTCGAACAACACAACATGTTTCCAAACTGCTGATAGGATGCTCAAGATCGCTCTACGCATTACGAATACTAAAGGCCCATGGACTGTCCTCCGAGGCTCTACAAGATTTCGCTCGAGCCACATCGGTCGCAAGGCTCCTTTACTCTGCCCCAGCCTGGTGGGGGTACACCTTGGGCGAAGACAGAGTTGAGATGAAGCGGATGTTGAACCGGATGCGGCGACTAGGGTACCTTCCGGCGACGTCACCCAATATGGAGGAGTTAACGGCTGGAGCCGATGCTAGGCTCCTAAGTAACGTGATACGGAATGACAATCACGTTCTGAGGAGTCTCTTTCCACCTCTCGCCAAAACCCGTTACAACAGCATGCGTCCTCAAATAGCGTCCTAGGCAACATCCATTTGTGCTACCAGAAAAGGATGTTAAAAACTTTATACCTAGAGTCCTCTTTGCCCGTGACCACTGACAGAGTTCTGGTAACCTTTTCATTTATTATTTTATTTGTTTGGTTTATGCTTCGACATGTAACTGGGTGCGGTGTGCCACCCAGATTTGTCTCTTTTTCAAATAAACGAATATATATATATAACTTATTTACAAATCAGTTGCTTGGTTTTAGTTAAACATTTTTATTTTAGTTGAAAAACAGTTATAGTTTAACTTTCAGCAATTAGTTAGTGCCCATCACTGGTCGTAGGTAGACATATTTAAAAATTAATAGTTTTTATATAATTTTAAAAATGTAGGCCTAATTTAGCTAATATAATTTGTCAACAAAAAGGCATAATCAAATCACCCTTGGCTTTCGAAACGCTGGATACTCTCATAAACGAAGGTTTGACCTTCCTTTCGGACCTGGAACAAAAGCTAGGCAGTAACTGGAGATCCACGGGAAACATCTTTTTTGTTCCAACGTATCTCACTGATGATCAATGGTGGAAGAATGCTGTGGCCTTTGGGGGCACTTTCGCCGACCAGGAAACAGATGACATAGGGCCTTTCCAGACAGTTTATTCTCAACACTAGATAATAGAACAATTGAAGTCCCTGACAGCCTGTAATACCACCATTACAGCATGGAAATCACTATTAGAAAGTGTAAATGTGAGCTGTGGACTTGTTTCGACAAGCACGTCCAGATCTTAAATAAGCTTACCTGGTTAATCAAAGACGGCTGGCATAAACTCATAGAAATGTTTTTAATGAATTTTTGCGTACCACTTAGCGACACCTGGCGTACCACTAGTGGTACACGTAGGCCCTACCAGCGTTTGAAAACCGCTGCCTTAAGTTAGTCTGAACACTGTGTACGCAGTGTTAGCGATTTCATTTTTATTAACGTCGGAATGACTACAGCATAATGAGGGCAGTGCCCAGTAGGATAATAGTTAGGCCTACCGGTATTTCAGAAACAGAACGCTTCGTTATTTCGCTAAGGAATTATTTCCGCTGTTTGATAAAGATTATAGATGGACGAAACTGGGACTATAGGATAAATGCAATGGATGAACGATCGAAGAAACAAAAAAAGGAAAAAGAAATGCATGAAAGGAAGACAGGAAAGTGAAGGTAGTGATAGACCCTAGTGGATTGATCTGTAAACATATCATGAGGCGTAAACTATATCCTATAAATGTTATTACAATTAGTAATTTCTACCGCGCACAAGGCCTAGGCATCAATGAGGTCCGAGTCCGGTTGCCAAGTGCCAACAGATCAGAGTTCTCTTGAAACTTACAGTAGGACTAGGCGCCCCTATTTGAGATTATTTTTAAAACGGAGAGATCATTAACGAGATGACATAGAAAACAGCCAGATTTCTCTAAACACTGACAGAATTAGTAATTATTTCTCCTGAAGTACAGAGATCATAGCCTACCAGAGATGATGGCATAGCAGCCTCGGACTCTGGCAACCGGACTCGACCATTTATGGACAACCCTTTTGACTTTACGCAACGTTCGTGAATAAGCTGGTTCTCTCCGCTTAGCATTAGATTTAGAAATGTGGAGTGTACGATTAAGTTTATAATTTTAGAGAGCAAGAGGACTCAGCTAAAGTCATGCAGCTACATTAATTGAACCGCATCTGCTGGAATATTAACTGACGAGTTCTTGCGAAGCACACTTTCATGCCCTTTCATGTTTGCGTTTGGAGTCTAATTCTTACACAGGACAAAAATTCACACTCTGGTATTCTAGTATTCGCACTCCATCCTTCATACGAGGCTTGCTTCTCCCTCTAGATTCTAGATAACCTCTCCGACTTGTCGTAGCATCAGTGAATATACTGGTGCCCTGCGCTCAGTTTTTAACCTTATAGGCCTAAGTGGTGTTTGAGAAACGACAGCTTGCGTTGATGCCTACGATATAGCCTACATGTGGTTTATGTTAAGAAAATCGGAAACAAGGATACTAACAGCGCTTGCCTATTATAGCCGACAATGCACACAATCACCTTATCGCATATCTATTTTCTGTATGATTAACCATTTCAGAATGTATCTCGTTTTCAATGGACTGACCCGGAGTCAAAGACTGAAACTCTAGCTAGGCTACTCTATGGTGAAAAATAACACTTTAGAATTTTCAGATGACATAAATACAACTACATGTATAGCTTACCTTAGACCTTCCACGCGCTTGCAGCGCATCGGGCGACACAGTTCCTCCATCCCACTCTGTCCTCCGCACTCCCCTCGGCTTCCTCCCACGTCACATGACGTGGGAGGAAGCCATGTATAGCTTACTTGGTGCTTAATCCTTCCCGTGCAGGTCTGCACACCACGCAACACAGTGTCGGCACTCTTTCCATCGCCAAACCCGCCGTGGCTTCGACCTAAGTCATCCCCTATGGTTTCCGGACAATTCTTCCGTGGTCTTCCCCTTTTTCCATCAGGAATCCATGTCACAACTGACGTGTCTTTGTCCATATGAGCTGTACATGATATCCCATCCATTTTAGAACTAAAGCCTTCTATAGAGCATTTAACTCCCCAGTTCTGTACCACTGTCTGTACCCCATAGGGGTCATCCATTTAGTACGTCCGCATCGAGGGGGGGGAGTAACCCAAATGCATCTGATTGCGTATGCTTGCGTACGCATAGGAAGGGGGTAAACCTCGATAATACTGTCCCTATTGGCTTTCTTCACATGAGTGTCTAATGAGCAGAAAATTCTGCATATTATGCAGAATTTTCTGCTCAAGGGCAAGGGGTCATCCATTTCATTATGTATGCATGAAGAGGGATTTAATTAACAAAAATGCTTGCATATGGGGCTACTGATAATGTAAGTACGCATTATTAGGACTTGGGTGGGGTGGAAGGACCGATTTTCTAAACTTCCGGTGTATTTAGCACTTCTGACTCACTAGATATCACATCGGCACAGGACAATTTTATAGAGCAAAGAAGTTCAGAACTAACTAAAGACAGTTTGCACAAGAACTATAGAGACCGTTTCTACAAGAGAACAAGACTTTCGCTTCAAGACCGTTTCCAAAAACTCAAGAAATTACCTCAAGACCGAGATACTTAGATGTAGACTGTCATCAGCATTGGGCAGAACCCAAGTGAAGGCGTGCGGGCGACCTCTCCCCTTCCTTGTGGACATCCTTAATGGAACACCCCTTACATAATTCGGGTTGGTATAACCTTTTAAGGAGTTAAATATCTTTGATGGTTGCATGTAAAATGTGCTCGTTTATCCGACAACTTGAGGTGGGAGATGAGCTAGACGCCCTGGTCACATATGGATACCTATGGTAAAATCCAGCTGGAGTGGATTGAACTTTGGACCACATAGTGCTTGTGTGAAGCCTTGACAACAGGCATTGAACAACTTATGGAAATGTCCTTGAGATTGTACTACTAACAAGCCACTTACTATCTTACTTACACTTCCCTGCCTTAAATCAAATTCAAGCCAATACACAACGGAAACAATCCGTGGTCTGATTTCTTCCTAATTAAGCTACTCATCACCCAATGCCTTCATAAATTACAGAAAATTTGAAGCATGGTTATGAAACGTCATCTCGGAACACGGTCGTCCGAAAATCAGCACACTCAGGATAAAATTTCAAAATTCCGTACGTTCGATAAATTTTCCCCAAGGAGCAGGCTATCAACTCCAGGCCAACTACCGACGTTTTTTTTATCTAACGGACACTGATCTTATCGCACATTGTTACTGAGAAACTTCAGAGGATGAACTTTGACATTCTAGGCTTGATCCGTCATCAGTATTGTTTAGGCTTAAAGGCGATCTTTCGGCTCTTGAGAGCTGACCACTTGTGACGCTTGTAGTAGAAAGCGACCGCAATCAAGACTGAACCGATCATGGCAGCCTAAAACACAGAAATTAGCAATATTACATATATAATAGGCCAACATCTAAAGTGTTAAACATTTTGATAAACCATACATGTGACACGTCCTTTCAGATTACATTATAGTTTGCAAACATGCCTATGTTTCTAGACAAATCTAATCAGAAAACTTGTAGAACACCATTATCTTAATGCACGTGGCATCAGCAGGTTGCTTCTGCGCAAAAACACTCCCAAGCTGTTTGACAGAACCACTGCCCAGTCATGATTCATGTCTCCTGAAACTGGGTGCTAGGCTACAAAGGCTTCAGCACCTATAAGTTTTTTCAAATCTGCTTCATAAATGTCCAGATACATGGTTAAATCTCTTGAAGAATGGCAATTTGTCCTAGTGTGTTTCCAAGATAAAATAAACCTCTACTAGACACAAAGAAGCTTAGTAGGAGTGGATATAAATTAAGACATTTAACAGCCCTCGTCATGGCAACATGAGCATGAAATGGTAGCCTATCAAGGGCACAGTAAATGTACCTGGTTTTATATATCGACTTTGTGACCTCGACCCTGCTCATTTTGCAGTGAATTGACTGGGTGAGATCCTTCACCACCGCTGCCAATTTGAACGGGCACCACATCACTTAAATCAATCACTGCTGTGTGCATTTAATTCAAAATCAATCAACAGAATAATTTATCGCTTCACTGATTGGTTGGAGTTTGTTACCTTAATACCCATCCTCTTGCGATCATCATGTTCCGGTTCTGCAGACCACCTCAGGAAGGTCACGACGTCCTTGGCCAACTGGCTGGCTGTTGGTGAAGTGCCTACAAATCGTAACCACAACACACTCAATCGACTGCTAATGACAAGCACACGCCAACTGTACCATAACTGTAACAGAACATTTGTAACGAAAAATGCCAACAGGTTAGCACATGATAACATGAGTCACACAAGAACTTGTTACTTAGATAAAAATGTTTTACTTGCTTAGATACGATGCCTTTTACGTAGCTTACAAAACACTGTCTACATTTGCTTAAATGATGTTAAAGTCATGCTGTACCTTCATCTAGTGTACAAATGCAGTTTTATGCACCAGATTTCTACAACTGTGCCCGAAGTCAGAAACACTAACATATGTTATTTGACAGCACAACAGTTTAACAAAGGACAGTACTCTTGATAAATATCCACTGAAGCTCTTAAGGTACAGCCAGCCACTGATGCACAAAGCAAGAGGTGTTACAAGAGACCAGACAAGGGAGAAGGTAAGAAGCAATCAACGAACTAGCAAACAAGTCATATCAAATGGCTAAAAAATTTCAACAATTCCCAATGATCCTTGGCTCTGAATTTACATGATAGGAAATCACAATTTCCATTAATACCTCACTGCTCAGCATTTTGTTAATTACGGCATCTTAGCTCAGTATTTACTGATTGCAATTTCCAGTAAAACTCGTGGCATTTGATACACTTTCCAACTCAACTCAATTTATGTTCTCTTTGTATATGAACACTTTCAATGACGAGCTGCATTGCTATCCCAATCACTTTTAGAACACTCTTGACATTAAAGTGTTAAGATACATCTTACTAGATACCTTAGAAACATAGCTCAGCATTTACTAAATTGAATGGCTACATTCAACAGGTCGTGCTGTGTGTAAAATACACACACAAATGAATACATGTAATTATCACTTCCAACCAATAAGAAGATATAAAATATGAAGTAAACAAGTTGCTTCTATTCTTCTCATCCCATTTTCTTAGAACTGAGCAAAGCAAACTAGACGACAGATGATATTTGGCGTCTGTAGACCCACCGTCATCGTATTCAATGGTCTCGTTGTACAGTGACCTTGCCATGCTGATAGCTCCTCCTGGGAAGTACGGATTATAGTGCATGCCTTCACGAACTTCAATACCAGCCGGTGGGTCGTCTTGGTAACCCGTCAACAGAGCAAATATATAGTCCTAGCACAAGAAAACAAAAAATAAAAAGAGAAACCTTATTACAATTCCAATGTTGCCTAAGCTAACTTAAACCTTTGAAACCCAAGACATTTAGATCAGGATGTTACAAGGATCTCAAGTGATTTGAATCAAACTCCTCTAAAAAACCTTCTGCCACTACCTTGACATAGGCATGTTTTTATGAGGTACATATACTTATACATACATACAAACACACACACAAAAACACAAGCAACCTGAAAGCATAGCTTTGCTTAAGAGAGGTATGGGCAAAAGGGACAAGGAGCAAGCCCCGTTCAGTACAGCGGAGGAAGCTACGACCTCTGACACCCAAGGTATGGCAGCAGAGGTCTCGAGGTATGTGGAAGCGCCAGTGGCAACTATTCTAGGTATCTGAGTACTGTTTGTTTACAGATGACCTTTTGAACCTTAATGAACTTTAACACCACATAGGCAGTGCTTTTATGAGGTACATATTCTTATATTAAATGCCTGTATACCTGTATACATACATACATACATACATACAAACAAACATATACATGCATGCATACATACATACTTACCTACGTACATGCATACATACATACCTACATACACACTTGCATACATACATACATACTTACATACATACACACACATGTGCATGCATGCATACATATATACATACATACATACATACATATATACACACACATACAAGCAACTCGCAAGCATAGCTTTGCTTAGTTGTTCTACCAATTCCTATCTGACCCGACCTCTCCTCCATGTCTGGCGCCAGTGATGAAGGTGAGATCTGGCGGAAGGGCTCCGTTGTTGGCGGCCTTCGCTGCCTCGTCATTTGCATACGGCTTCGGAAATCTGTCCGACAACTTTCCAGGACGCTCGAACATTGCTCCAGTGTCATCTGGACCATCCGTCACCATGACCTGAATGACAAATTAACAAAATCCTCCAACTATAATCACACCGTAACACCCTACCAACAGCAAACACCAACGCATATCACCTTAACTAAGTTCAGATAAAGAACTGCTATAACCAAATTAACACCTAATAACTGACTACTAGTGACTGAATATCTTATTAATAACACTTCCTCTATCATCAGCTGAACCCTTTAACGACGAGCGTGTACTAAAATGTATTGGAAAATTCCAGTGCAGCTCGTCGTTAAAGAGTTAACACAAAATTAAGAAGAAGCATACTGTTACCAATTGAACACCAACATTACAATACTGAAGCCTGTCAGATTAATACCAATTTACAACAACAAAAATGACTAGTACACAGTGCATTCAATTCATCTTGCTGATCAAAAACTAGAATCTACAAAACACTGAATGGTTCCATAGCAGATGCATTGCGGCGATGTCTTCAATCAAGTGTAATTAATACAAAAAGAAGCATCTTCTTGGTATTGTCATTACTAACTCAGGACTATTCCTTATAACATACACGTACAGTAAACAGTTCCACTAAATCCTAAAAGGACCTAAATGATTAAATGAATTAAATCCTTTAACCCCTTAACGATGAGCTGCATTGGTTTCCCATACATTTTAGTACATGCTCGTCATTAAAGGGTTAAGTACTTCACATGCTAAATGAAAACTGCAAGGAATTCACTTTGGCAAGGTCACCACGTTACCTCCTCAGCCTCGGCCTTGGCCTCATCCTCTGTCATGATGACCCCGATGAGGTTCCTGTAGAACATGTAGTTCATGCTGTGGCAGGCTGCGCAGACCTGTTTGTACACCTGGTAGCCACGCTTTATGCTCGCATGGTCGAATGCGCTTAGGTAATTTCGATGGCTCCATGGGTAAGATGGAGCATGAAGTTCATAGGCCGACGCAAAAACAGCCGCCTGTAGTGACACGCCAAGACCAATGGCACCAGCGGTTGCCAGGCTGACAACGCCACATGCCTAGCAACAACAGATGTAATCGAAGTTACACAATCAGGGAATTATCATCAAGCAGCCCAGTGCATATTTTAACGGGTTTGGACTACTGGGAACAGTAACGCGCGTAATAACTAGGGGTTCGTGCCGCCCGGGGGCAAGAATTTCTGGAAAATTTGATTTCTTAGTTCCGCCAAAATTTCTGATGACCTTTTTTTGTTTTTCCCGTCTTTTTTCCAGAAGAAAATTGTCAGAAGCTTCTCATTTTGCGCCCCCCGCCTCCCCGTGCAAGACTCGTGTATAATAGTTACTTAGTAACTATTCGTCTATTCGTGCCTGATTTCTTTCACACAAACATTGTCAGAAGCCTAATTTTGCACCCCTCTACCCCTTCGTTACGCCACTGTACTGGGACAAAGTCTGCTACACTACTTTCAATATTATTGGAAACTAGAGTATTACCTGGGAAAAATCATCAAAACTACTGGGACAAATCCTAAAACTACTGGGACATTTGTCCCAGTAGTTATACAGTTAAAATATGCACTGAAGCAGCCTCAAAAATCACAGCTCAGACATTCAGTCATTCATTCTGAGAATGTATACAGCGCCCTCCAAGAGGTTCCAAATGTTTCCTGGTGCTCAGTTTCAAAATGCACTTCTGAACTTTACAAGGGCATTATCAATTACAGACTTTGTAGTATATGTGTATGCATACTTGCAGATATGTACCTATGCATCACAGCAATTGCGTTATACCTTTTTAGAACTTGCCGAAGCATTTAATATATGGAACAGTAAGGTAATCTAGTTTTGTACTTCAATATTTTGACTACTTTCTCCCAAGTGGTGCTATAAAAATATCAAAATACCAATTCAACAAGTGAACTACCTAAGACCATTTAGCCCTTTGTGAGGTTCTTAACAGGAGCTACATAAATAATCAAATAAATATAAACATTATTATCTGTAGGGCAAGATGATAGCCTATCTGTTTCAAGCAATGCCCCAGAATTCAACACCTGAATTCAACCCATCACTTTAAAGGTCAGTCTTTTACAACTTCCCACTCTACCATGCAGCCATTATGAAGTGAAATAATGCTCGCAAATACCACATTTGCTGCATGGCCAGAGTTCAGTTGGTCTGCTTAACAATTACTCTTCTCTACTTCGGTACATGAGCAAGAAAAAACGTCAGATTTAATTAATTTACTTACTACTTTTTTAGTCTTTGAAAGGTTTCTGAATGAGAGATTTGCCTAAAATGCAAAAAATCATTTACATATAAGCAATCTTTATCACAATCTAAAGTTCTGCATATACAACTGAACCTTAACTCTGTCAAACTGGGCACCGAAGTGTCTCTAATAGACTGTATATCCCTAAATAAGTAAACTGAAAATGATAATCTGACATTCACCTCCCCAACTGGGGGATTAACCCCAATTTGGGTAAACTTATAGTATCGGGAGCTGAAGGTTTTATACAGTATCTTTGGGCAAGCTGCGTGGACACCGAACGGTACCAGCTTTTCTAATGACACTAACCCTAACCCTGACCGACCCTCACAACACCTAACCTCACCCTAACTGACACTCGGGACGCCAGTAAACCTACGCACTATATCCTTCTGCCCCCGATACTATAAGCTTATAAGCTTGCCCCCTAAATTATCCCAGCACTTCCATTCTACATGGCTCTTCACACCCAGAATGAACAGTTCGGATGTCCTTGAGTGCACCTTATAGCTGCATAAAATTCTCAGTGTGGCATTACAAAATACCGGTATTATATTAAAGTCAAAAGTACGGATATAATCATCACCACGAAAATGTTACCCAAGGTACGTCTGCAGGTCAATGACCGTGTGTAAGGTAAGAGGTGTGGCAAACTGACAAATTGAATAATTGGATCGGTTTTTATCAGTGCGTTCCATTACTTCTTTGGGTAATTTAGCAATAATTAACACACGCATAATATTACTTATTCCGATTACAGGAACTTGTCATCCTTTACAAACAGCCTTCGATGCCGCACAAGGTCACACATGTCTCTTCAACTATTAAAACGGGCTGAGCTTAAAAGACAACGCTTTCGTCAGATAAAACTTTACTCCGGACGACTTAAAGGCAGTGGAGAATAATGTCTGAATAAATACAAACCTGAGGTATTACTAGATTATTGGGGATTTTGAGACAAACCACTCGACCCCACCGACCGCAGACCGCCGCCATACTTGTTGGTCAGAGTGAAATTTATTACGGTGGGAAAGATGGCGCCACGAACACCAAAGACGATATATATATTTATCAGAGACCGGATTATATATAAATGAACACTGCAAAGGCGTCCTTTAACTCCGCCGCAGCGCCAGTCCCAAGCCCCAAAAGGGAGGAGGCCGACCCTAATCATCTTTGTTTTGACAGTGTTATTAAACAGCGACTAACCAACCAAACGCGTCATCTTACCTCTTTTTTGGTCCATATAGATATAATCGTAGTCGTCATCTGGAGATTTCTTCAGTGCCCCAAAATATATCCATAATCATCAGGATGAAAACGGTGCCTAGTAAATTCACATAACTTCCTCAGCATGGCATTACTTACTTCAGCAAGCAGCGCTCATATTCCCTATGCGAATATTCGTGTCACCAGTACATGTTAGGTTGTTCGAATTTGGATGGATATGGCAGAAATCGCCTAGATACATGACCATAATTAAGCAGCGCATGATTTAAATCATTTTCGATAATTTATACCATAACTAATCAACTCGGTTTAGATAAACAACGCTCGACTTCTTCATCAATTTCAGTTCAGAAGATAACAATTATTGTAGACCTAATCAGTGTCACTCAGTTCAGATCTTAGTCTGTAGGCTGCCATGAGCCTCTACCATGTGCACAATAATGCGATAGGCCTACCCCGAGTCTGCGACACATTGCACGATTGAATGAGAAGTGGGGCAGTATTAGATATGCTCTCTCAAATATTAGGCCTAATATGTTCAGGTAAAACATTAACTTTAGGTAAGCCACCTGGATAGTTTTAATCCCATATCCATCTGTAGGATGCACGAAGCAGAGAAATTACTACAGGCACTAGGCCTACTACCAAAACAACTATGACAACTACCATTACTGATGATATTAACAGGTCTTATGATATTCGCAGGCCACTACTAATATCAACATTGCCAAACCCAAAGATAATTTCCCGGTGGCCTGGCACTGAATGTTTCAATGAGATTTTCTTTTTCTCTGGAATTGAGCAACTAGAAATTGTCAAACAAGTGAAACAACTTCCACTGAACTTAAAATTACATACATTTACTAATGGAACACTCTTGCAACTTCAGTTCGTCAATGCACATCTATTGCTCAAATTAAATCAAAAACTCATCTGTTCTCGTTGCACCATGACAAGGAATGTATCGTAACATGCTCTTGTGCCGGACTTGTTTTGTTAAATCACGCTATCTACATGTAGTTGTATTGTATGCTATTATTTTAACTCGCATTCATACAGTTATTATGTATGGGCTGTAAATCTCAACACAGAAACTTTTCACAACTACATGTATTTTATTGAAATCAAATCATTGATGGAACTTCAGCGACAGTGGAATACTAACTAAGCAAGAAGCTGTTTGTGTACATTACAAGCACAGGTGAATTACATAGCACATAATGATAGCCTATTTCAACTACGATATAAGCACAATGATGGATCCAGAGCCTCATTCTTGCAATGGCCCGTCATCACAATACAAGAATCCCACCCAAAAACATGTCCAACCCAGCCTCTGAAAGATATGCTGTTTAACCATTGGCAACGGGGACTCTGTTCCTAACTCCATGGACAGTTCAGTGGCAAAGTCAACAAGCTAGGCTACGTAGCAAGTACCCAATAAGCAACAAATTTAGGCAAGAAGACAGTTGACTTTATCCCCCCTCCCTCAACCTTAACTTTAGCTGCTTACACAAAAATTACCCTTTAAATATTCAACAGAAATTTATAAATTATAAAACTAGTTCAAAGGTGGCAAACCTATGCCACACACACATTTTTTTTGTGCACGCAGAATTCAGCGTCCTCAAAATTCCAAACTTCAAAATAAATTCACTTTAGGAATCAACTTTTATACACTTCCACATGACCTGCACACAACCATGTGTCAGATATGATGTCCAATGTCTCATTTAATTTAATTTTTTTATGCTTTATCAAGTTAAACGTATATGCGGAAAACAATGATATACTGTGCAAAATACGAAGGACGATGGTAGTTTAAGATGATTTGGCAGCACTTTTGGCACATACCCTTTAAAAGCCTTGCCACCTCTGGAATAGTTCCTTAGCTATGATTACTTTCAGCTTCCCACTGGGGCTTTGCCCATGAATCCAAATGGAGTTTAAGTGCCAGACCCTACTTGGCTGTCCTTCTTTACATTTCTGGATACATCCATTTGCATAACATAAGCAAGCACATACAATCACTAACCTAATTAATACAACCCGTAACCAAGCTAATAACAATCAGTAACCTACTCATTAAGACAAAGCAAACTAATTAACAAGACAAGAATTCATAAGATGCTGAAACAACTAATTTTCCAAATCAGATCAAGATGGTGGACAGTGTCAAAGCAACATGAAAAACGAATTCTCTCAGCAGAAATAAGTTGGCCACTGAAAACTGCAGGAACTTCAGGACTACTGAAGATTAGAACCCATGACAAGACAGTTCTTAGGTATCCAGACAACTCTGTAAGGCAAAGTCGTTCAGTAGATACTCCAATGGTTTAACTGCACTCAGGGTTTAAAGTGGTGTGGGAACGGCGTTCCCACTGCTCTAAAAAAGTTTTGCTTGCGTTCCCACTGCTCACCATGCAATGGAACCCTAATAACACATGCGTCCCAACAAAACTCTCTTCGGAGTTCCCACTGCTCACCCAAACCACTTTAACCACTGACTGCACTTGCATCATAGTGTCTACAATGCCAATGCCTAAGTGTGCCCATTAAAAACATATAATATTGAAAATCCACCAATTTTAATAACCTAATTTTTATTATTTATTTCCTGCATTTCTGTGGCAAGCTTGGTAACTGTAAAGTCCCTAACCAAGACCTAAACAACTAAACAACGAACCACCAGTGCGAAAATCATAATTTAGTTGCCAACAGCAAAGAACTAGGTTTTTCCTAAAAAATATGATACACCTGGAATATTTTTACAATTTATGTGCTAATTCAAGTACACAGTACATGCAATTCAGTAACTGGCAATAAATATGTTCCATTCTTATTTGTGCCGCAGTTGGTCAGTGGAATGTGAAATTAGAAAACAGAATGTTTACCTAAAAAATAATGGTAAACATGTAAAAATACTGTTTACCTAACTCTGACACTATCCTAACTGTGCCAGTCCCAAGCCCAAAGAAAACAAGAGGGTGATGCAAATCACCAGTGTCATTAAACAGCAACTAACAATCATACTTTTGACCTCAGTTTCTCAACATGGTTAAATTTTTTGAACTTTTCTAAAATAAACAGGTTCAGCACACACTTGGCAACAGCTGTAACCTAACCAATGATCTATCCACAGGAAAGTAAAAGAGAGCATACAGAACTTTTTTAAAATGTGAGAAGTTAAAAATGTAGTCAAAATCGATTGTTTCTGCTTAATAAACTCCAGCACGGTCGAATTAGTAGTTAAGTACAGCAACATTTATTCAGCCCCTATTTGTAAACTATGGATCGTCCACTTTAGATTGTCATGTCAAGTGCTGTTGTGAGATTTTTAACAGGAGCTATTTAATTATCCAAATACATACACACTGAAAAACAAAAGCATCTATTGTGCAATACACAATACATTACGGTGCAAACTATGTAATCTATAATGTCAGATCCTCAAAGTGTTTCTAGAACATCAATCCTCAAAAGCCACGTTGCAGAGTCAGTTTCAGTGAGCTCAGCCAGTCCAAGGGTGTCAGTGAACCCTTCTTCACCACCGTGCTAATATGAGGTGGACTCGTATTAGCAGGGTAGTAAAGAAGAATCAGGATGACAGTATGCCTAAAACATTCACAGACAAAAATGTTGACAAGAAATGCATATGATAAGAATTCACATGGCAGGCAGTTGACTAAGTTCAACCACAATACCTTAGTATGTCAAATGCACCAGAACACAGGACTGTAAGAGAAGATAAAAAACAGAAGATAAAGAAGCAATTCTGTTCATTCAGTCTAAGCAATGAGCAGTATTTTGAAGCATCGCAATGCATTAGAATGCTATAGCGGAAAGAGTCAGGAGGACGATTAAAAGGATGATGATGAGTCTCATAAAATGATGTTATTGTATAGCTGAACTCGCCAGTGGGCACTAGTGGAACATAAATCTCGAAATGGCTTTCTAACCTGGCAGAGATTTGAATCCCTAGCCAGAGGGTTGGCAGATTCAGCATGCTAACTGCTGTAACTATATTCTGATTATTCTCTGCAAATGAAATAATGACACAAAGTTAATTTTTGCAGCAAGTAACTGGCCAAAATACCTACCACATCTTTGCTTCTGCTCAGTAGGATGGACAGTTGATGCTGGTAATCATTGCAATAATAATTACCAGTGCCACAAGTCCAGTCGGTGCAATGTTGAATGCTGCACCTGACTTTTGGAGCTCTTGATCTGCAAGAAAACCATGAAAACAATACATTAAAACGCAATGAATATTGTTAACAGATACACACTAATTGAGAGCCATTTACTGGCTTGTCAACAGCAACATTAAATCAATAAAACTTGCAACAGGTCAATAAGTAAATGGATCCACATGAGGGTTGGCTGGCCTATTTCCGGTGCTAATTTCTGGGGACTATCCGAGTTTATCTAATACACATAATATTGAAAACCAGAAGTGCATTGCTAAAACAACATTGCCATAAACAAATCCCATGCATCATTAAAACACAGACCTTTCAAGTACATCACAAAAGTGCTAATAAGCAGCTATAATAAAAAAAAACACATGTACTGACAATGGTAAGAAAAATAATATAGTAATATTAAAATAATATTGTAACAAACATAAAGTTCAGGGTGTAATTGTATTTTAATTGTAATCTGACACTTATAAAGCACCACTTCAAGAAAACACTCATCAGTGGCACTCCTGACATGAACCAGTGAAATTACTGTCAAATAATAGAGACTTCATGGCTTTGCCAAACTGTGGCAGGGACAAACGTAGGAGCTCGAGCCTCAGCTCTCGAGAAATGCGATTCCAGCTACTGGCCCAACATAGGCAAAGCTTATTCCATGGTGTGTCAGTAAGCATACGAGGGACAATCAGGAGTGCATGGGCAGCCGACTGAAGGGTGCCATGACCTGTGACCGAGGAGACTGAAATGCAGAAGCCCTAAGGTATGATGGAGCAGAGCTAACAAGACAATTATGCTTAAAGAGTCAGGATCCTAAACTGAATAAGCTTTTGGATGGGGATCCAGCGCAAAGTATCCCACATAAAGGAAACTACATGTATATAGCCAAACCTGGAGACACCAGGAATAGCGAGGGCGATGATAGAGACAAAACTAACAAAACCGTAATCTGTGGCAATCCATTCCTTCAACACAATAATTGCTCACCAAGACACTTTCATAACTGGATATCAGTTAGAGTATCTATGTAGCACCCTACTGGAGACACGTTCTCCGAGTATGTGACTCGCCATTCCAGATCAAACAAGTCTCTCAACTGTTCCTTGCTCAAGGTCCTAGGTGCAATTTTAGTCAGCAAGTGGCTATAAACTCATACATTAAAAAAAGTATGGTGCAGTTCTCGGTTTCCCATGGTGTGTCAGTAAGTATCAACTCAGCAAAACAGCCATCAGCACCAGTTGACAATCTTCATCAATAAGTTTGACACTTTACGCTATTGTCCCTATTTTCTTTGGAGACAGTGATATTACAAATACTTTTAAGTCATGGCAGTTTCAGAACAGTTTACTTACCCCGAGGTTTCTCCAGTTGCAGTTGAAAAGTCTTTAAAATTCTCTTGGTATCATAGCCAATCACAGTGTAATTTCCAACTGTGTTGTTGCCTGCTACGAAAATCAGGTGACCGGCCTGATCTATTTTGTAACCCTCTTTACAAGCCATTTCCTCGCACACCAGTATTTCTTGAACTGCTAATGGACTCATTAACGTCATGTAGGTCTTTGTTGTGTTTCCAACCACTACCTTCACTCCATCACCTACGTCCTTTATGATGACGGTATCCTCGTCGACGTCATTGTTGTTCGGTGCCACACTACCTAAAAAAGAAAAAATCATTAATGGCATTTCAAACAATATGATGGAGCAGCGCTAACAAGACAATTATACTTAAAGAGTCAGGATCCTAAACTGAATAAGCTTTTGGATGGGGATCCAGCGCAAAGTATCCCACATAAAGGAAACTACATGTATATAACCAAACCTGGAGACACCAGGAATAGCGAGGGCGATGATAGAGACAAAACTAACAAAACCGTAATCTGTGGCAATCCATTTCTTCAACACAATAATTGCTCACCAAGACACTTTCATAACTGGATATCAGTTAGAGTATCTATGTAGCACCCTACTGGAGACACGTTCTCCGAGTATGTGACTCGCCATTCCAGATCAAACAAGTCTCTCAGCTGTTCCTTGCTCAAGGTCCTAGGTGCAATTTTAGTCAGCAAGTGGCTATAAACTCATACATTAAAAAAAGTATGGTGCAGTTCTCGGTTTCCCATGGTGTGTCAGTAAGTATCAACTCAGCAAAACAGCCATCAGTACCAGTTGACAATCTTCATCAATAAGTTTGACACTTTACGCTATTATCCCTATTTTCTTTTGAGACAGTGATATTACAAATACTTTTAAGTCATGGCAGTTTCAGAACAGTTTACTTACCCCGAGGTTTCTCCAGTTGCAGTTGAAAAGTCTTTAAAATTCTCTTGGTATCATAGCCAATCACAGTGTAATTTCCAACTGTGTTGTTGCCTGCTACGAAAATCAAGTGACCGGCCTGACCTATTTTGTAACCCTCTTTACAAGCCATTTCCTCGCACACCAGTATTTCTTGAACTGCTAATGGACTCATTAACGTCATGTAGGTCTTTGTTGTGTTTCCAACCAGTACCTTCACTCCATCACCTATGTCCTTTATGATGACGGTATCCTCGTCGACGTCATTGTTGTTCGGTGCCACACTACCTAAAAAAGAAAAATCATTAATGGCATTTCAAACAATATGATGGAGCAGAGCTAACAAGACAATTATACTTAAAGAGTCAGGATCCTAAACTGAATAAGCTTTTGGATGGGGATCCAGCGCAAAGTATCCCACATAAAGGAAACTACATGTATATAGCCAAACCTGGAGACACCAGGAATAGCGAGGGCGATGATAGAGACAAAACTAACAAAACCGTAATCTGTGGCAATCCATTCCTTCAACACAATAATTGCTCACCAAGACACTTTCATAACTGGATATCAGTTAGAGTATCTATGTAGCACCCTACTGGAGACACGTTCTCCGAGTATGTGACTCGCCATTCCAGATCAAACAAGTCTCTCAACTGTTCCTTGCTCAAGGTCCTAGGTGCAATTTTAGTCAGCAGGTGGCTATAAACTCATACATTAAAAAAAGTATGGTGCAGTTCTCGGTTTCCAAATCTCCCATGGTGTGTCAGTAAGTATCAACTCAGCAAAACAGCCATCAGCACCAGTTGACAATCTTCATTGATCAATAAGTTTGACACTTTACGCTATTGTCCCTATTTTCTTTTGAGACAGTGATATTACAAATACTTTTAAGTCATGGCAGTTTCAGAACAGTTTACTTACCCCGAGGTTTCTCCAGTTGCAGTTGAAAAGTCTTTAAAATTCTCTTGGTATCATAGCCAATCACAGTGTAATTTCCAACTGTGTTGTTGCCTGCTACGAAAATCAAGTGACCGGCCTGATCTATTTTGTAACCCTCTTTACAAGCCATTTCCTCGCACACCAGTATTTCTTGAACTGCTAATGGACTCATTAACGTCATGTAGGTCTTTGTTGTGTTTCCAACCAGTACCTTCACTCCATCACCTACGTCCTTTATGATGACGGTATCCTCGTCGACGTCATTGTTGTTCGGTGCCACACTACCTAAAAAAGAAAAAATCATTAATGGCATTTCAAACAATATGATGGAGCAGAGCTAACAAGACAATTATACTTAAAGAGTCAGGATCCTAAACTGAATAAGCTTTTGGATGGGGATCCAGCGCAAAGTATCCCACATAAAGGAAACTACATGTATATAACCAAACCTGGAGACACCAGGAATAGCGAGGGCGATGATAGAGACAAAACTAACAAAACCGTAATCTGTGGCAATCCATTCCTTCAACACAATAATTGCTTACCAAGACACTTTCATAACTGGATATCAGTTAGAATATCTATGTAGCACCCTACTGGAGACACGTTCTCCGAGTATGTGACTCGCCATTCCAGATCAAACAAGTCTCTCAGCTGTTCCTTGCTCAAGGTCCTAGGTGCAATTTTAGTCAGCAAGTGGCTATAAACTCATACATTAAAAAAAGTATGGTGCAGTTCTCGGTTTCCCATGGTGTGTCAGTAAGTATCAACTCAGCAAAACAGCCATCAGCACCAGTTGACAATCTTCATCAATAAGTTTGACACTTTACGCTATTGTCCCTATTTTCTATTGAGACAGTGATATTACAAATACTTTTAAGTCATGGCAGTTTCAGAACAGTTTACTTACCCCGAGGTTTCTCCAGTTGCAGTTGAAAAGTCTTTAAAATTCTCTTGGTATCATAGCCAATCACAGTGTAATTTCCAACTGTGTTGTTGCCTGCTACGAAAATCAAGTGACCGGCCTGATCTATTTTGTAACCCTCTTTACAAGCCATTTCCTCGCACACCAGTATTTCTTGAACTGCTAATGGACTCATTAACGTCATGTAGGTCTTTGTTGTGTTTCCAACCAGTACCTTCACTCCATCACCTACGTCCTTTATGATGACGGTATCCTCGTCGACGTCATTGTTGTTCGGTGCCACACTACCTAAAAAAGAAAAAATCATTAATGGCATTTCAAACAATCGCTGCAAAATGAACAAATGTATTAGTATTTTCAGCATATTTTCAAATCATAAGATCTTTACGAAAACCACACTCTAGCATTTCTGAGTTCTTAAAAAGTACTAAATATGTATGTATGTACATGAACAGTTATACATAGTGTATTTTATGGACCTTTCAAAAGTGCTGTCTAGGGTATTTAAAGGACCCCTTGAAAGCTGTGAATTAAAGCTGGATATGAAAACTCAGCAGGCTGACCTCACACCTTCTGGCAATACGAGAAAAGTAACTGGAGCTCAGTTGAATTAATCTAATCTAATCTTCTACAGCATCGCTGTTAAATCCTCATGGCATGAAGTGATAGGCAAACTAGTAAAGTCAAATTGCAAGTCCGGTTTAAAACCAAAACAGAAAGGGCAATACATGTAAACAACCCACAAAGGAAGTGAAGATTTCAGTACACTCCAAAGACATGGAACAAAAATGTCAAAGAAGTGTGTACTAAATGAACAGTTTAGTTACTTTAACGCACTGGATGGGAAAATCTTGCAAAATTAGCTAAAATAACTAAGGCAGGTATTTTCCTTTTTGTAGAGAAAGCTTAGTAATGCTTCTTACTCAATATCATCAAGAATCAATCACAATACTTTTCAGCCATGATGGAATTGCTGCAGCAAATGCAAAGAAGGCCAACATATCTGCCAACCCTCAAAACATACCTCTGAAAACTATTGTTGTTTAGAAGTGCATAGAAAATCAGCAATTCCCCTAAATTTGTATATCAATGGATAGGTAAAACTCACAACAATCAACTCAACTGCATGGATGTAGAAGCCAGATGTCATAGATTAGTTCTAGTACCAGACACACACAATGACACATATGCGAATTAGCTAAGAGAAATTTACTTAAACTGATGCACCTCCATAATGAGAGCTCACCTGGAATGTGATTTAAACCGACAACTAAAGGAATCAGCAAGCAACTGGCAAAGCAAGCTATCAACCCAATACGGAGAGCTCTTCTTTTTCTGATGCTTGTAGGTTTTTTAAGATGCTCCAAATTTCTTGTTCTTTCAATCTTAGACGGATGAACGTTGCTGTCATTTTCATCCTGAGCTCGTGCTTTGCTGTCATTTTCATCCTGAGCTTGTGCTTTGCTGTCATTTTCATCCTGAGCTTGTGCTTTGATGTCATTTTCATCATGAGCTTCAGCTTTGCTGTCATTTTTATCATGAGCTTGTGCTTTGCTGTCATTTTCTTCATGAGCTTGAGCTTTGCTGTCAATTTCAGCATGTGCTTGAGCTTTGCTGTCATTTTCATCATGAGCTTGTGCTTTGCTGTCATTTTCATCAAATCCATAAGTTGACTCAACTCCTTGTTCATCAACTCGAACTTCTTGTAATTGCAGTTGCTCTGGCAATGTTCGATCCTCTATATTGGAAAAGTTCACAGCGTTGGCATCACCAGGAAACATTTGTTGCAACTTGTTTAACATCCTGCCATACCAAAAAGCTGGAGATTTCTGGTGAGCAGATTGTGTCTCACGAACCATTTTGACCACAAGAACAGCAAGGACTTTAACCTAGAAACAAATATATCAGAAATTCAATAAGTAATTTAATAATAGAGCTCTGTGAAATACATTTAAAAAAGGCTAAATCAGACATAAGAATCCCAGTTATTCAGACAGATAAAAAGCATTGTATTCACACTATCATAAAAGCATCCAGTGCACCATTATTTTCCTACAAAGCCAAACATTTCACAAATTTTTTGAAAATAATTTCAGTTTAAGAAATACACTTCTGAAGCAAAGAATTTGCAAAGTGACTTGAAATGTGACTTCTATAATATTTGTTTTAAAATGTAGCTAATTTTTAAAACATTAAAATTTAATTATTTCATGCATGTCTGTACTATAGACATGCGTGAAATAATTACATTTTAATGTTAAAATAAAATTTGTGCGGTGTTTGAAATTGAATTACTTGAAAAGGAGTAATGAAATCAATAATTATTTTTTATTTGTTCCATAAGCGAAAGCTTTAAATTCAAATGAAAATAGTGTAACTGAAAAGAAATGACAATAAAGTTAAAGGCATAAAACTGTTAAAACACATTTTTTGTGAAAATGGTGCCCCTAGATGTTGGCGCCCCAGGCAACTGCCTGCTTTGCCTGTGCCTAAGGCCGGCCCTGTTTGTATTGTTTAAAAATTTATGCTTTGCCTGGGGCACCAATTGGGCCAGGGCCGGCCATGACCACAAAGTTCTGGGCTTGGCCTTTGACACAAACATGAAATCACACCAGCTTCAACCAACCATCAATTAATCTACAAACTTCAATAAAAACTGTACTTTGTTCCTGATGCACCTTAAACTGCAGATTTTGCTGGTTACAGAAATCATTGCCTTTAGCATAACAAGATGAACACTGTGCAATAAACGCTTTGCTCTTGATTCTAATTTTAGGTATAGGCCACTTGTCTTTTGATCATTTTATTGTAATTTTTAACAATTATTTCCAGTAGATTATAGCTCCTACCAGGGGTGGATCCAAGGGGGCCAATCCAGCCATGGCCCCCCCCCACTTGAAATTTACACAGGACGTGGCCCCCATCACGAAGTAGATGATGTTTAATTATGTGATCTTTCATGACGAAAATAAAATGATGAAATATATAAATAAAATGATGAAATGCAACCTGACAATTTGATTTATTAGTTCTGTGCAGTTTGGTTATTGGTAGTCGAGACTAGGTGCTTGTGAGTATCTTGCTTACTTACTTCATAGTTGAACATGTACAGTGGTCCACAATCATCAAGCACCACAGAATAAGTCATGTGATTCAAGCATTTAATTTTACTATACATGATTATCATATATTTTAATAGCTATGTAAATGCTGTCAACGTCGAAGGGGCTTTGCCCCTCTAACCGCTGACAATCGACTTTCCCATGGGCAGTGTTTAATCTAGGCACCTCTGGGGAAATGTTCCCATCAGGCTGTATTTCACCCAGAGAAGTAACAAAATAATTACCGTTGTTGACTTGGAGCAATATTGAAGGGGCGCTATATAAATTCCTGAAATGAATGAATTAAACATTTGGGGGCCCGATAGCGCATTGGATAACATCTGGCACAGAGACCGAGAGGTACCGAGTTCGAGCCCCCATTGGGCGGATATGCTTTGTAGGCTGCTATTAGCGCCGTTGTATTGCAGGCTGTCTGTTCTGTTAGTAGTTAAGATTTAAATAGCATAACATGTAAATGTACAGCGCAGTGCGTGTGTCAGGCGCTTATTAAAGAAAAGATATTATTATTTATTTTATTTATGGCACTGGCTACGGAACCGTCCGGACGGTGCCGTAATTTCTTTTCTACGGAACCGTCCGCAAATAATCTATGGGCGATTGCACATATCTATGGCGTGAAAGCCGAACCATCAATAGCGCAGTAGTTAAGGGATTAACGAAACTAACCCTAACCCTGACCCTAAACGACCCTCACGACGCCTAATTTGACACTAAACGACCACACGAATACTAACCTGGCCCTAACCGACCCTCAAGTTGTCCGCCATATAAAAATTCGACGCGAAGACAACAACTTAACGTGACAGGCTTTTGCCAATATTTATTTCAACCGGATGTACACGCCATAGATATGTGCAATCGCCCATAGATTATTTGCGGACGGTTCCGTAGAAAAGAAATAACGGCACCGTCCGGACGGTTCCGTAGCCAGTGCGTTTATTTATACAGGATTAATTGGTAATGGCATATCGAGCGACTAAGTGGGCGTCCCGGATTTGGAAAATAAAAAGTTGGCATCGATAGCCATCTGGGACCCAGGGATCGATTGGGACCGGAACGGTGTTCCGGTTCTTTTTTGACGACCGGAACGCCGTGCCGGTAAAAATTTCTAGATTAACATGGCGCCTGAGCTGGCGTTCTGGTTTTCTTTGTTTAGGACGGGATCACTGATGCGACCGACCCCAAATTTAAAATCATAAACTTACATCACTTCGCAAACATAATCATTACAGCTTTTAAATTCTGCCCTTATCTCTCGCACATACCTTATTTCAAGTTATGCATGGGTTTCTTTAATTGGTAAACTTGCGCTTTAGGGTTCCCGATATTTTGGCACATTGCTATATTCAAAGAGATTATGTATAAAAGAGGTATCACCGCAACAGTTATAGACCCAGTGACGGAAGTAAGCGAAAAGAAAACAGACAAGATTACTTTAATGAAACAGTAAAAGCTGGACTGCTAAAATAATTGATTTCCGAGATGGAATTTGGAACGATGAAACTAGTTATTTGCTAAAATAGAAGCTGGACTGATGAAGAAAGCGTGTATTTATGGCATTTTAAATTACGCCATTGCATTGCGAGTAAGCGTTGGTTGAATACAATTGACGAAAAGAATTCTTGCTAAATAGAAGTAGGATTGATAAAAATAATTTTAGGTTAAATAGAAGTGGTATTGATTAAAAGAATCTTACTTAAATAGAAGCTGGATTTCAATACCGTTTTCATGGAAATCATTTAAATAATTAAATACGATAGTGTCAATGTGTGATCTCTTGTAATACATACTCCCTTACAATATGGGTGTCATTGGTCATTATTCGGGACCCATAAAGCGCAAGTTTACCCTTTAATTTATCTTCCCTGGCAAAACCCTTTCACAGAAGACAAGACAGTGCCGACAGCAGGCTATCCTAGCAGTGTAGTGTGTTGGTAGAAATGACAAGGAATATAATATTTTTTTAAACATACCAAGAAAATAAACAAAAACCCGCACACTTTGGTATACGTTTCGTGATAAATCCTTGACTAAGACAAACCCTATATTATCGCCCCCGGACAAACCTGCAAAATACCAACACAGAGTTCTCCAAAATCAAGTATAATTTACATTACAGGAAAATCAAAGTTTACTCTAACATATACCTGAATTATAATTCTGGCAGGATTTTTCTGAACTTACAATGTATGTTTTTATTCAACTGTCGAACTACGACTTCAGGACACTGTTGCTTATTTTCCCGCGCCACACCAAAGAATCTTTATTTAGTAAGTAAAAAAAGAACCAATAGTAAAAACAAAGTTTTTTACTATATCCATCTAGTATCCTATAATCCGTCATATTAAGCAGTTACCTCTACAAATATATAGCATTTTACAACATAGCGTCCGTTTAATCAAGTTTCTGTTGCAGCCAATGGCAACGCTGGCCAATCACAACGCTGCGTGTCGGAAAAGGGGATTCCCCGATTCGAAAAGTTGAGTCCCCGATTCTATAAGGTAGCCTTTTTTGGGGGAGCTGAAATTTTGATAGAATGAAGTGTGTGCGAGGGCGAGTCTGTCTGCCAAGTTTCACGACGATTAAATGATTGTAAGTGATCGAACTAGTCGTCGCAAGATTTGACTTTTTAGCCTGTGGCTCAATCAATCAAGCAAGATTGCAAGCAATCAAGATTCCTGCAAGTTAAACTAGATGGATAAAAAGTAAGTATTTCCTTTATTGAGAAGCACTAGCAAACGCACAGCACTGTACATAGCAAGATTATACATTCAAACAAATAAAAAAAATTTCTATATACAACAATAGAATTGAATGAGAGGCTTTATTGTACAGAGGAAGAAGAGCTAGAGCTAGTCATAGGGGAAAAGAAGGGTTTAAATGGCCAGATCTAGGGAAAACATATCGTTTATTTGTATAGCATCCGGGCAAGGAAGCATTTCTGAGACAGGTTGTCAAACATGGGAAGCTCACGGTTATGGGACCGTGGCCGCAGGGAGTAGCGCGATTGCTTAATCGGTGGCAACAATTTATGCAGAACATGAAAAGGAGTGTGCAGAATACAGGCAAAGAGTCTAGTATCCGCATTGCTGCAGAGAGTCTCAAATGAGGGAGAAGATGGAGGTAAGTACCCCTGGCGTACCAACCTTCGGATAATTCCCTCAAGGGCCTCCCGTTCCTGCACTCTCGCAAAGCCCCACCACACAGGCGAGCAATACAGCATCATACCAACCGTAGTGGCACGAACTACATCAAATAAACTGTCCCCGAGAGCCCATGCGACCTCAAGATCCGAAGTGCATAAAAGGACTGCCTTGCTTTTATGGTCAGACGTTTAATGTGACTAGAGAACCCAAATTTCGCTGTAAGCTCAACACCGAGAATATTTAGGGTTTGCACTCTTGCAATACCTTTTAGAGGAGGAGGGAACATACCGATGGTACCCCGGGGACGCGTGAAAATTATCTCACAGGATTTGCTTGAGTTAAGCTTGAGGTTGCAACTCTGTGCCCATACACTAATATGCTCAAGCTCAATCTCAGTTGTAGTGATACTTGATGCAGGGACAGCGAGATAGCAATCATCTGCATATTTAAAAATGCGATTGCATTTATTAACAGGTTTTAAGTCAGAGATTGCAACTACGAAATCCATCGGGCCCAAACCGGAACCTTGAATAATACTTGCATTAATTCGTGCCAGAGAAGATAATTATTACACCGTTAAACCTAGTGCAATGACTTCGATTATGAAGTAAATTCAAAATCCAATTAAAAATGTGATCAGGAATTGGGAGAGAAGCAAGTTGTTTAGAAGAATGTTTACGCGTGAAATAATTGTATTTCCGGCGTAAGTGACTAGCGCGGCGACATTTGGCGTTGCTGGTATATACTAACGGTCGTGGGTACAGTCACGCCCGACGTGAGCCTATACCTGGGACTAGAATCACGCCCGCTACGCAATTGGTCAATGCATGTCACATGATTTTGTGTAGGCCTACGTGAAACGACCGACCGACATTCTCGATTGCGGTGGCAGGTTGTTCACCGTGTTTTGTAATGACGACCCTAACCCTAACCGACCCTCACGACGCCTAACCTGACCCTCACGATGTCCGCCATTTCAAAATTCCAATTCACGTGACAGGCTTTAGCCAATAATGCGACGGGCGTATTATGGAGTATTGGGGTTCCGCTAACGTCCTTTGACAGGTTTGCAATGCTCTTGAGGGGTTTCTTACAATTCGCTTTACAAGTCTAGGCATACTTACATACATACAGTACATTCCCGGTTTGACATACCAGTTATACAACAGTGAATCAGCTGGTGACTGTTGCTTATAAGTAGCACCTTGGTATTTCTCAAGTTTAATGACAAATCATTGGTTTGTAGTGATTCCTAACCTTCTGTCAGCGTCAAGACAGAAGTGTTAAAACCAATAGCGGCATCGTGTACAACTTGACTGGTCTGGTTCTCCTAGTTGATACTATTTTATAGCTGTTTTAAGAGTTAAAAAATAAGGGCTTTTGCAATGGTTACTTGCGGTTGTCGGTCCGCAAAGTGACTCAAGAAACTGCAGACAAAGACTACAAATTATAATCCTGTTTGACCTAGTTAGCTGTCACGACGTCTTCGTATGAGGAATTAAGCCACTTGGAAAACTGATCTTTATTAAATTTAACTGAATTGGACTAGCACAGTCCACACCAAGGCATAGGAACCTAAACTGGCAGGGCTCCATAAACCAGTGGTAAACAACATCACCTATAAAATCTGCTGAAATTGTAACAATTGGTAAATCAGTCAATCTGTGATCAAACCATCTATTCATCCATCAACATCCACATGTAGCATTATTACTACATTGGAAAGTCCCCTAAACCAGTACTTCCCAAAGTGGTGGTTCACAGACCGGTGCCGGTCCGCGAGCCCTCAGTTGCCGGTCCGCAAAGTGACTTACGAAACTGCAGGTCAAATTGTCTCGGAATCAAGGAACGGCTATTATATTTTTGAAAGTCATAGAAAAACACTTGTTAGGTTAGTAATTTAAGGGCAAAAGAGTCATCGAATTGGTTAAACATGCATTTAAATCAATTTTAACACATATTTGAGGAATTTACTTTAGGTGACCGAAAAGAGAAATAATTAATAAATTGGGCACCGGTCCTCCTGTAGTGGGAAAATTCCTGCTGGTCCGTGACACTGAAAAGTTCATTCCTGCCGGTCCGTGATGCTGAAAAGTTTGGGAAAGCACTGCCCTAAACACCTCGCTTTAATCAGGTTCATTACAACGAGGTACTGTTACAAATCTGAATGTTATATCCACCATGATAGATCTCACTGTTCATTTGACACCAATCTGTAATATTTTACTTTATCCTCGAAAGTCCGATTCACCGTAAATTGTGGCCATTTGGTACGCATAAAAACTTACTTAAATCAGCATTTCTTATAATGATATACGTCATGAGGAGGTTACAGAGTACATCACAGATTACAGGCATATTACAACATAAGCCAAATTCTGATATAACAGTCAGGAATACAGATTCAAAACTAACTTGAGCTACAGAAAATAACATGACCTCATCATAAGGGAGTTATTTACATGGCTCCCAAAGAGCCTTAACTAGTTTTAGGTGTGCATGTAGTTGCATGTGTATTTGTACTCTCTGAGATTTCCACAGCACCCAAAATAAGTGCAAGTCACGGGAACCAGCTTACAGGACTACTTTGTGTGTACCAAATGGCCACAGCCGGTACCAGCTTATTCACAGGCAAACTCAGCTTACACACAGGCAGAACAAGGTATGTACAGTATCAAGAAGCTCATACGTTGCCTTTTCAATGCAGAGAACTTGTTAGTTTATGACCATCATTAGACCACGATTATGCATGTGGATTTGGCTATCAGTTTGAAAAAATAACAATAGCTGAGTTGATAGAAAGCAGTTTATATTGCATTTACAAAAACAACATCAACAGTCATTGATCAGACTAAGAAGAAGCTTTGCCACTGTCCGTTATTGGTTCAAAGCCTTCTTTTTCCAGTTTTTCTTTGTACTTGAGATAATCTCTTCGTCTGTCAAAATATTTTAACTGAAAATAAAACACAAAACTAAATTAAGAAAGGCAGAGTCAGTTCTCAAGACTGAATTGGATAGACAATATAAAGAAAGATATAATAGACTTGCAGTCTTGCACTGAACATAAAAGGAGCACTAGACTTCACAAATGACAAAACAAATTGTGATCATATAATCACACCCATTGCCACCTAATGGTTCGCATCAAGAACTTACTGTAGATGATGATGATTATGTGAGGCAATCAATCCATTATCCAATCAAACATTCAATTAATTAATTAGAAATCAGCCAATCTCATCAATTCACATTTGAACACCAACAAAACATTAAAGTTCATTCACCCATCCAGCAGTCCCACATTTATTCATAGATCCACATTTCACATTTTCTGTTTTCCATGCCACAAGCAGCGCATGTAGAATCAGTTAACAAAGCCATACTAATTAGAGTGCATCAATAAAAAAATATACAGTGATGCTGACCCACGTTGTGCTACAATTTCCTTCGAACTGTTGCCTCTGTGATTTGCATATGCTTCCATCATTGTTGTTGTCGTCAAGACATTTCCAAAAACTGTCACGAGCGATCCAGCACTTTTCTCTCTCAGCTTTATTTGGTGCTGCCATCTGCATGGTTGTTAAAGACAAAACGGCTTATTTATGAAAAATCTTCATAATCAACATTTGGCTATAATTGAATAAAAATCAATCCAAAGCATTGATCCTTATTAACCCCTTCTCAGTCATTCCTCTCTCAACTAAAAATGATCCTATTTGGCCGCGCTTGGGTTGGGAGCGCCTCTGAGTAGTTCCCTTGAAGAGGCGCTATACAAATTGTAGTAATGAATGAATGAATGAATTAATTAAAATGCGTCTACCAATCGCTGAAAATATTCTACATAAATGTCTTGTTACATTACAACACTTGATACGGCTGCATCTCTCAGAAGAGCAATAGCTTCCCAGATTTACAACAATACTCCCTCAACAACCTGGACCCAAAAAATGAAGAAACATTGCAGTGTCATAACATGTACCTTCAAAATATGCTTATCGCATAGACACTATGATTGTGTTTCTCATGCCATGTCCTTGGAAGCAGCATTTTTCTGTGGCAGGACAATTCCTCTGCCTTTCTCAAGTCAACTCAAGACAAAATCGTCTTGAAAAGACAGCACACTAAAACGTGCATTTTAGAGTGTTTAATCCTCCTTAAGTTACGTTTCTGTTTCATCTGAGTGACCCTTGGAATTGCTTGGATTGTGAATCTGTTTTGGAGTGCCATTGAGGCATCGACTGATGCCTAATGCATCATTATAATGATGCTATAGCAGCTCTGATTAGATTTCTTAATGTATGTATCAACTAGAAGTTTCTTCAGTTCTTTTTCTGGCGTGATGAGGCGCAGATTTTCACGTATAAATAGGCTATACAGTTAAGAATTAAATATCGATGTCTGGTCCTAGTTTACACCCAAACTTACAATCGTTTTGATGTTGGCCATTGAAATAGTTAATTTCATGTAAAACCAAAGTGCGGTTATGCAGTTGGATGAAGAATATACTTACTTACTTACTTACTTAGTCAACACACTGCAAGGGCATCTGACTAACTTACACATCTACTCGCGAGTTTGCTTTCACGTGCGTTTTATCATTTAACGACCAACAACTAAACAAACAAAAGGTAAATCTAAAAGGCACCCTATCTCTGATTTTAGAAAATATATTACAAACTCTTTAAAATGTCACTTTAATTAAAGCCATCTCACAAAACAAACTTACAATAACACGCCGAAACCCGATCACAGACTAAATATTATCATAGCGTTATCACAACTTATACTACTTGTGAACGCGCCATCGTGCGTTGACTAAAAGAAAATAGTTTGGATAAATTAAAAATTCTACCTTTCCAGTCTGAATTCATATTAAAATTAAAAAAATTAGGTATTGCTAGCATAGAAGTCAAAGTGTAAATATGCTAACAAAAGTGAACTAGTTTAGACAATTCCGATTCGTGAACTATGATATTATTATTATTATTATTATTATTATTCAACTATCCCGTCTGTCGTAGCACCGTGCTGCTGATCACTCGGATGCTGACACCGACAAGGTAATGAACAAATAACCTGGGTTTGAGGACTTATTTTTAATAAAGCGCTGGTTTTTATATAGCCTGATAGTATATATATATATATATATATATATATATATATATATATATATATATATATATATATATATATATATATATATATATTTCATATTTACGTCTCTGTGGTGAGACTTACTTTAAATAAAGCGCTGGTGTTTATATAGCGCTGAAGTCGGGTCACGCTACGAATTTCGAAGACTTAAGTACATGTACGTGATTATTTACATTTTGATTTTTGAGCTGATCCCAAAAGGGCCCACATTTGACTTCTTAATTTTAACCAGTGCGAATGAACACTTTAAATTCGGATTTTGTTTTGTGCAGCTAAAATTGTTAGATATTGCATTGATTACCTAATTAAAACTGATTTGGGACTAATTAAAGGCCAATCTAGTTTAAAGATGATGTCAATCATAGAGTGGCGCACCAGAACTTCTCTTTACGTCATCAAGTGTGTGATTCCGATGTACGTTCTGTGCGGCAAATTTTGGGATTTGACATTGACCAAAGTTATCTTCTAATTCTACTTTTGTGGTAATAATGGTTTCATTTTCCTACTGGAATTTAAATTCTTAACGTTTTACTTAATTTTGACAAGCGGCGACGTGGGTTAATTTGATAATTTTATGTGAGCGAAAATACACTAACTCGTGCACGGACCTCTACATCGTAATCTCCAAACTTCTAAAGCGCCACTCAAAAGCCAAGCGCAAGGGACTAGCTTATTCACGAACGCTGCTCATAATGTTTATGATGTAGGTTGTTTAAGTAGAAATGGTGTATAGATTTGTATTCAGAGCCGTTTGTTGACAACTGATCTGTTGCAAAAATATTTGTGCTTGTTTGTGATTATTGAGTTAGTGAATGTTGCAGTTTATTTTTTTTTAGGCGGGGAATTATGTGGGCAGTAACTTCCAGAAGTATAACTGCAGGAACTACTGCAGTATTAAACGCCAGGAATTTTGGGTAATATTTTTACCTGATAAAGTTCATATATCTTTATTAAATTTCGTATAGTTTCTTGATTTAAATGTATAAGAATGCATATTAGATATCTAGGACTTTTTAAACATAACGTTGTTTACCTGGAGGGAATTAACAAAGGAGCATAAAAGGAACAAGAGCAATATTGTTTTAAAGTTGCCTGTAGAAAGTTGTGATATAGAGAGTTATGGGAAATTAATTGAGTATAAGATAACTTTGACAGAGGCTCAATGTTTGATTATATGTTTGATTATATTACCACATGCTATGACATGTTAGTTTTGAATGATCCTCAACAGGGTAGATTCCAAGCTTTGAAATTAGAGGGAATAAAGAGATAGTGGAGTCGTGGATGAAGTGATTAAGTAACAGGGTAACCTGTCAGTCTGCCACTATTGTGTCAGATTGTCTTTTTGCTCACCTGTGAATTCAAAACCGCTAAATTTTGTCGGCATTTCTTTCAGAACGACCTCGGTGCTGGAACAGGTAATAAAGTTGACACGCTTCAGAGTCGTCGACAACAGTACAATCGGAAGGGCAGCTGAACTTGCCGGGAAACCTGCATACTGCATCCACGTCTACAAGAAAAGCGGCGTGGGCCGACTTGGCGACAAGGTCCTTGTTGCCATTCAGGGCCAGAAGAAGCGTGCTTACATTGTTGGACTGAAGCAGAAACAGGCGCCGATGGTTCCACGATACGACAGCAACAATATCGTTCTTGTCGAGGACAATGGAACACCGACTGGTACGAGGATACGGGCACCAGTTCCCTCATGTCTTCGTGGCGTAAAGGGAGATTTCACGAAAATACTAGCATGTGCCACGAAGTTTGTCTGAAAATAAACTAATGGACCCTTTTAAGATGCAATTTGTGGTTAGCAATGGTGGGGAACTTCTGGGCAGAGGAATTTTTTATTGAAAAATGTTTTAAGATGTGAAAAAAATGAAAAGAAAAATGTCAGTGATAGGCCACATATTACCCTTTCTACACTACAAATTGCAGCCTGTGTACCAGTTCCTAATGACATAGAGATCATGGTGTGATGTGGTGGCCAACTGGTTTTTAACACATAGCAGTATGACTTACATTTTATAGTGTCTTCTTAATACAGCTGAGAGTTGTATGTCAAAACCAGACAACAGGTCTAACAATGGCCTTGTATACTAGTGGGCTGTCCACCTTCAAACCTTTTGACCTTTTGTAATGGAGAGATGTTAAAAAAATAGGTAAAGACTAAGCAAAGTATCAATTGCTGTGTTTGTATCTTTAGTAGTGCTTTACAGGTGCAGTAAATAAAAGTTAAAAATAACCTTTTCTGTCTGTGTTATGTGTTTGTTAACAGTTGTTATGAAATGTAGTTATGTGTGTGTATAACAAGATTTTGTATGAAGTGTACTCCATCAGTGATAATAGTTGAGACTTTTTAGAAAACAAGAATTAGTTTTCAAGGACTGGTTGACGGGAATTCAATAAATGTTTCAGACTTGCGGGCATTTACAAGAACGATCTCTCAAAAGCATTTAAATGCTTGTTACTAGTAAAAATGCAACTATTTGAAGCAGAGTAACTGATAACTTTGAATATTTCGAGGGGTTTAAGCCAGAAGGTCGTATCTACGATTTTTTTAAAAATGGACATTTTCACAGAAATTGAATCAACTGACGTCAAAGAAGGTACTGCCAGAAGGCCGTAGCTATAAGGCTTCATTTAAGAGAGTTGGTTTGAAGATACAACCCAAATTATGTGTCACATTTATGCCATAAGGATGTGAAAATAGCACTGTTTTATCAAAGATGTTAGACTAACATCTTTGGTTTTATTGGCAGAAGGGTGCATCTTGAAGAAGATACATCCATCTGGCATTACGTGAAACCCATGCATTCTTAGATACGTCTCTATGGCACACATGAATTATTTGTAGGCAATTAAAATTAGCGTGAAACAATGCTTATTTACTTACGTTACTCTTCAAACAGCTTGAACCACTTACTTACTTGCGTAGAAATTGGAGAGCGTAATATCATTTATGTGATTCTAAAGTTATTAGTTGTTTATACCATTTTGTAAGGGTGCGTTTTATGATTTTACACCAGAATGTTGTATCTTCAAAAAATTAATTATCTTGGCCAGATAATGATTAATAATTTGTGCTAGATTGTGCAGTATGACTCAATGTTTCTTCAGATATTTTTTGTTGGTGGTTATCTTGCAAATTACACAGAATTTATGATGTCATCTTTTCATTTTCTCTTGCCAGAAGGGTGCATCTTGTCAAACTTTGACAAAATTCACCTAATTGTCACGTTATGTGTAAACAATACAATGCATACTTTAATGCATTTTGAAAAGGAGTCTTATTGCTCAGCATTTAGCTAGAAATCATTTTATTGTTTAAATAAAAAATGATGAAAATATTTTTTTCCAAAAATTACTGTAGCAAAGTTTTCGTTTTCTTCGTTTATCTCAAAATGTCAAAAAACGTAGTTACTCCTGTCTGGCTTAAACCCCTCGATTTACAGGCTATAACTTTAAATAAATATTATCAGGCTATAATGCTAAATACATGTACCTCATGTTATAATACTAGCGTGTCCACAAACTCCACATGTCTTGTGGTTAGAGCAGGAGTGTATAACTGTATTACGCATGATGGAACTGCTATCAACTTTTGTGCATTGGATATTTATAAAGCTTTGACTACATGAATGATCCTTTTGTTCATTAAGATAATGGACAGATATTTTCTTATGAAGTTTTTTTGAAATGCTGTAAACAGAAATCATTCTGTTGATAAGAATAAATATCAAGGCTGTTTTATTGCTGCATTCAAGTCATTCAGAATGAGTGCATGAAATTAGAAAATTATAAATCATTAAATTCTTTATAACAAATGCTACAAATTTAGTGAATGTGGTTTGCTTAATCTTGCTTAGTGCCCACAGTAAACTCTTCCTTATAGAATGGATGCTATGAGCCTTACAGGTAGTGAGATGAGTTTGCACTTTCCAGTAGGCCTACTACAGCTCTGCCACATGTAAAACGTCTAGTAACTTACCCATGCTCGTTTAACACGCCGTGCAAGAACTGCAGCATAGTGCTAGGCTTTAGCATTATCCTTTCCAACATGTGCCCTGTTTTACACGTGTCGTAAAGCATGTCCCTCTGATGACTGCATGTTAACGAGTCCACACTCTGTATATAATATGTATATCTTGGACAATTAATTGAAAACTAAAAGTTTGACTCTATACAGTACATACTACATATAGCTTAATTGTACTAACCAGTCAGTGTCCTATCATAGTCTTGTTGTCTAGTAAGGACAAAATACAAGATCAGTTTCTGGTAAGCTCCCAGTTGCAGCAGGCAGAATTGGATCTTTTCGTACAGAAGCCAACATAGCGGAATACAAGTCGGTATCGTCTTTATGATCTTTGGCTCTTTTCTTATGGAGAATGAGTGTTAAAATGAGTCGAGTAAAGAAGACAGTACTTAGCTTCACCAAAAATGTGTTTCTCACATTGCGCTGTGATGATTTTACCGCAATGGCTCGTTGGGCCCAATGGGTGGCTTGCATTAAAGTGAAACATAGGTCTATTGCGTTATGTATTATGTGGCAACGCTTCCAGAACCCACCCGCACACTGCCTAAAGACATCGCATCCTTGCTATCCCGGAGCCATAGAAGTAAGAATACATACATACAATCTGGGACTATTAGTCCCAGATACAATATACATAATATTATGACGGTAATTAATTAATAACTTATGATAAGTCAGGGGTGCAAAAAACAAACTTTTTTCAAAATGAAAAGTTGGTTTTTTACGGTTTTTGTTTGTAAGATTTTCCTATTTCAGATAATAAACTCATAAAATGGCAGAATACCGTTCAAATTAATCAGATGCATATAAATGAAATTTACTAGAACAGTAGCCTAGAACCGTAGAATGTCATAAAACGAAGTTGACAAAGACCATACAAAAATTGCCAAGAGAGTTGAAGAGACGCCATTTTTTGCGTTTATAATTTATAAATTTGTAAAAAACCAAAATTTTGCGTTTTTTTGGTTTAAAAAAACAAAAAACAATAAAACCAAGCCTTTAACAGCCCTGAATAAGACGTAGCGGACGACTAAAAATAGCAAGACGTTTCTGTTTATATCTATGGAGAGCGCTCTTTTCAACTTATTTCTTTGAGTCCCTAGCAGCGCACAAGCCAACTTCCGGTCTGTAATCTCAGACAAATGTTGTATAAATTGTATGTTTTTATGGAATTTAAAATACTTTATTAGACAGTGTATATTAAAAGTCTTCTACCTTCGTCTTATGAACTGACCGATAGTGTTTAAACTAAAGTCACAAACTTGTATAAGTTTAACAGTTTGGGCGTATTACGTTGTTGTCTTTAAATAATTACGTAGTAGGCTTATGAGTCAAGAGAATAATTCGCTTATAAAGGAAAGTGTTCTGAAAAGATAGTTCGACATTGTATCGTTACACATGGCTTCGGATTTCTGTCTTCATATTTAAAGTCGGAAATTGTAAATCGATTATGGAGAAATATATAAAAGTGCGAAAGATAGGAGAAGGGTCGTTTGGTGTGGCGTTTCTGGCCCGGACTAAAGACAATGGAAAACAAGTCGTCCTGAAGGAAATTAACATGAATAAGGTATGTTTCTTAATTCTGTTTAGTGTGAAATAACAGGAGTTTCAATGTTATTGTTTCCAAAGTTTAGTGTCACCATGCTGATGCTGGACATGCAGACTTCATATAGAAATAACTAGAAAGTCATCTTGAGAAACCTGTGAAGCTGTCATTAATAAAAAAATTTGCAGAGCAACTTTCTTCAGTAAAGCATATAAAATATGGTGACATGATGGGACAAGAAGAGAATAATAACGAAGAGGAGAAGATAGTTAAAGAAGACATTGACAAATAGGAAGGGAGAAATAAGAGTAAATTGAGGGCAGCGATTGGAAGAGACAAAGACGGATGAGGAAGAATGTAGGAGAATTTGGAAATTATCAAGGAGGAGGAGGAAGAGGAAAGATGAAGGAGAAAGAGATTAAAGAGAATTATTAGGCATCTAATTGGATTTGTAAAAAGAGAAAGAGGAAATGAAGGATGCAAAGAAGGAGGAAATGGATAATTGGTGCTGAGGAGGAAAAGAGTTGTTTTGGCCCTTACTATGTTTGAACCTGTTATATGCTGTCAAAAGACCATTGGATTTTCAAAGTAAATGCATATTTAAGACGTTTTTTTATCTGCCCATGAGTTACTTAATTTACAGTGCTGGCTATGGGACATAGGCTATGCTGAAGATGTTTTATACTGCTGCTGACATTCTTTTGGAGTATTCCATCAAGCAATTTTCAGCTGATTAATGTCAGTGATGATGATGATGATGATGACTCTAGTAGTTTCAGTAGTGATCAGTCTGTATATGATATTGTATGATGATGACAAAGATGATGATGATGATGATTACTGTGACAGTTTCAATAGTGATTATGACTAAGAAATATTGGATGGTGATGATGTCAGTGGTGGTGTTGTTGGTGCTGATGATGATATGCTACTTATTAGCATAAGCAATGGAACATTGTTGTTTGGAGTTGCTCTGAAATTAAAGTCCTTTTGCTGATATTGTTATAGCTTATAATGTGTGTTTTACCTTGCAGATGTCGCCAAAGGAATCAGATGAAGCACGCAGAGAGGTAACGATAATTAGTCATTTAATTAAATTACAGTTAGTTAAGGCTTAGTACTGACAAAATTACATACTTTGGCCAACCCTTCTCCCTTGTCTGCATTTCTCTGTCCACCCTATTTGCAGACATCTGCATGCAAAGCAGTACTAAGGACATACTGTAAAATATGACCTATATTGGACCCAGCCCTTGGGGCCCCTTGTTTGCATTTGTCCTCATTTGTTATGGGGATGGCAATGGTTATATCAGATACTCATTGTAGTTAGTTTAAGACAAAGTCATTATAATGAAGAGTCTGATGTATGTTGGTCCAAAAGTTAATTCGGCTGATGTCATTTGTTGTAATTCATGTGATGTCGTTTGTGTAAACAACATCTATGGCACTTGATATATATATAGGCGACATTCATTCTGTGAAGGGTCCAGACATTGTACACATACCAGTATGTATAGTTTCCAACAAGTGACACACACACACACACCACACACGCACACAAATACATGCGTCATACATGCACACCTACACATGCACACACAACTACACACTCATACACACATATATATTTCATAGAATTCTTTTGAATTTACTTATGCATGATGTTTGAATTCATGTGTTTTAGGTTTCTGTATTGGCTCAGTTGAAGCACAGTAACATTGTCTCATACCTGGAGTCTTTTGAGTGTAAGAAATAAACTCTAATGTTTTAATGTTTTCATATAGGACAAGTAATCAATGAATAGAAGATGTCAGATTTATCTTTTTCACTGAACTTATGATCAGTTTCAGCTGTCTTATCCTCATTACTTTGTCGTTCTATACTACCTACTACTGTGCTGCCCAAGTCGTAGCCAACAAGCATCATGTCTTCGCATATAACTGAATATATGCAATAAGCACTACACTGGCTTCCTGTTGTGGAGTGCATTGTTTTTAAGACCATCATGCCACAATTATTGGCACTGCTTCAACTCTGTGTTCCAGTCTTGAGTCAGCTGGATAGGCAATCATTGCGCTCTGTGGCCTATGGAGATATGCAGATGCCACGCTGTTGTACTTCAACTCGAGCCCATCATGTCTTGTGTGTTGGACTGTCCCATGGGTGTATTTTTGGGTGGTTTTACGGGTTCAAAACCCCCCAAATAAGTTTCAGAACAATTTTTTATATGCTTTTACATGAAAAATACAAAAAAACCTGGACTTTTGCGACGATTTTTAATGGAAAACCCCCGAAATCTTAAAACTCCCTCCGAAATTTTTTTATGGCTACACCCATGGACTGTCCTACCACTGCACTTACATACTGTTGCCTAAAGTTGACTCGGTGCAGCATACATTTGCTGTCTTAAAATGCACTTAGTTTGATATGTCCAATAGTCATAGGGGGTCATTGCATAATTACGTAACGCCGAAAATGACCGTTTTTGACCCACCCACCCACCCTGTAACGCTTCGTAACGTTTCACTAGACCCACCTACCCCAGCGTTACGTATTTATTGTTAGGTCTCAGAATAGATCTGGCATATGATTAACTTTACTTTTCTTGAACATGTCGATTGTTGTCTAACCAATTTAATTTTTCTTTAAAGTTTTACAAATAAAAACAGATTAAATTTAAACTTTTAATTTTAAAATAATGCTCAATAAATGCTTGCTTCATACTAGGGTAACTAGGCCTATTGCATGTTTTAGTTAAGTTTTAAATCAATGGCACGAAGTTTGAACATCGATCATATCGTGTCATTTGATGTTAATTTAAAATTCATTTATAACTAAACTGTTTTTAAAAGCGTTACGTAACGTTCAGCTCCACCCACCCACCCACCCACCTAACGTTTCGTAACGTTTTAAAGGACCCCACCCACCCACCCTGGAGCGTTACGTAATTATGCAATGACCCCTAGGTACAGCGCCTTTGTCGGTTACTTAAAATGTGCTATATTAAGTGTTCTCATTCATGTATACATACCTTCTGGATTGATCTGGGTGTGAACCAGATTAAGGCTTGATTTTGTTGTGCCACTAGTTGATGCCTTTTGTATTAGATACCAGCACTACAGGAGTTGACAATTGATAATTAATAACTTTTATATACTAATGAGTTCGTTTGCAGGTTGAATGACTATCTGCTTAGGTTAAGGTTGATATATAGTGCCTTTCTAGAACCTCTCAGAAGCTCTCCACAGATCTACAGGTGTTTAATTGTTTAGTTTCTTACCTAATATACTTAATTATAACTTTATTTTGTTTCAACAGTTTGCTATTCATTTTAGTTACAAACGATCTGTACCAGCTTAGGACTGCTATTGCACAGTTTGTATTTATGCTTTGAATGCTGATGTAGAAACCTGTCTATTTATTTCCTATGTTTTTCAGTAAGTGGCAACTTATTTATTGTCATGGACTTCTGTGATGGAGGTATGTGAACTGTCTTGAAAATCTTAGCGTTAAATTTATATTTTGAAAACTTGATGTGCTTCATTCACTCTTATAAGCTCCAAATTTTGAAATATGTGTAAACATATTGATGTGAGCAGAAAGAGCTACCAAACTTGAACTCAAAAATGAGAACATGACACAGTGCTCATACATAGTAAACTGTTTTGAACATGTAACAGTAACAGAAGAATATTTGTAATAAACCGTGACAATAATATGAAATTTTTTTAACATGTCGTGTATGTAAGCTGATATTGAAAAGTGCTCTGCAGTAAAGCTGGTAAAACAATGACCAAAAACACAGTATCAGGAAGTTTGAGAAGCAATGGCCTAAGTTACCGAACCTCGAGGGCAGAAGTGTGAGTCATAGGAAGAGCAGGAAATAGGTGATGTTCCTATATTTCACTAGGGTTCATACTTTACTTTTAGAGTACTTTTTATAGACCATAGTGACTACATTGGATATGCTTAAGACTTTAACGACGAGCGTGTACTAAAGGTGACTGGGAAACCGATGCAGCTCATTGTTAAAGTGCTAAGTAACCAGTTGAATGATGTACTGAAGCCTACTGTTGTTTTATTGGGACATTGCTTTAATATTTCAAACAAATATTTGGTGTTACTATATTGAGAACTGAATAAACTAATTATGTGAAATTGTGTGTTTTACATCTTGTAGGAGATTTATTTGGACGAATCAATGCCCAGCATAGCACTCTTTTCCCTGAGGAACAAGTGAGAATTTTTTAAATTCTGAGCATATTTTATCAATAAACACATGAAAGAGTTAATTAAATATTATTTTTATAAAGGTGGCCTTCAAAGTAAGCACTTAGATTTTGTTAGTTCAACTGCAAGTGTATGAAATGGAGTTTTGTTTGGCGTTTTGGGTAGTCATATGGGGTGTGAAGCACTTTGGCATCTATTGGGGATGTATGTCATTTCTGCTTGTGAACTTGCAATAATTCTTTGCAAGAGGTCTAATGCAATTGGAGAGGTAGGTTCAAGGGCTGCCACATAGATGTGAGTATTAAGAATAGTTTGAGGAAGCTGTTGAATTGTTAAGATGGCATGTGAGAACTTCTAAATAATTATTTCACTGCAACTTAAGAAGATGTACCAGTGTTTTAGAGAGTTTATTGAAAGGTGCTTTATAAATTAAGCGTGAGATGAAAATGAACAGTTGGATATGTAGGCCTACATACTTTACTATAGAACTCTGCTGTGTGTTGTAGATCCTTGATTGGTTTGTTCAGATGTGTTTGGCCGTTAAGCACATCCACGATCGCAAAATACTTCACAGAGACATCAAATCTCAGGTAGAATCTGTTAATTGCCTGGACTACATTGATTTATTAAACTAAATTAAACTGCAAATTAAAATGCTGTGGTCCATTGCTACATCTGAGTACTGTTTGTTTACTGGTGAAGTTTTTGTTCTTAAGGATGTTAATTTTTTTTAGCTAGCATGGTTGGTGCTTTTGTGAGGTACTTAAAAGTTGCTATGTTAAGCGTGTAGATAACTAACTAGCTATAACTAGCTGGATGGTTAAAGATTGTTGTAAATTGTCGGCATATAACTAAGGACTTAATGTTTTATGTGAAGAATGTGATACTGGTTTATGTTTCAGTTATGTTGCAGCATAGAAGTGATTACCAGTATGTTATTTTTGAAAGTACTTTACTTTGAAGTTGAATACCAAATACCACAAAATAACAGAAAGTGATTTATTGTGCGTTTTATGTGGACAGAATATCTTTCTGACCAAACACGGCATTGTCAAACTTGGTGACTTTGGAATTGCAAAAGTTCTCAATAGGTGAGTTCTGGACAACGCTTCATAAAAAATGTTGTGAATGAAATCTTGTTCAAATTTCAAAACTGTCATCTAAATCTTATGAAAAGTATCCAAAAGGAGCGTCAAACCAATGAGTCAAAAGTTATGTTATAGTATAAGTTCACAAGCTAAAGTAAAGCAGCAATTCTTATGAGAAACATCTACTATGGGAAGTTGTTATTCTTCAGAATTCGGAATAATAAAATAAAAACTTGGAAAAATTTAGAACTGTTCACCGGTGGAATAGTAAACATATTTACTGATATTTACTATAGATATATTAACCGATATTTGCTATATGTACATATTTAATGGTAAACATGTTCTTAACTTTTCCACTGTATGCATTGCTGTTTTAAAGTTTGGGAATTTGTTTCTTGATAATAAAGATTGCTTACTTACTCACTTACTTAACTGTGTGATTACTCAGCTTACAAAGTGGCTTCAGTGTCTTATTTATCATCATTCTGACAGTGGTTTGTAAGTTTTCATGGACAGTTTTTTTGTAACCCTGTGTCATCTGTTTTGTAGTACTGTGGAGCTGGCTCGCACGTGTATTGGAACTCCATACTATCTGTCTCCAGAAATTTGTGAGGCTAGACCCTACAATAACAAAAGGTTTGTATTTCCTGTTAGTCTGATGAACCTGCATAAGGGCATCAGACTTACATATGATGTTATGCAGACTCATTGTAATTGTGATTATAATCACAAATTTATTTCGTGCCACTCAGGAGAAACTCATTAGAGGTATTCCGACATGGCAGGAGAAGTGGAATAGAATGGTTTTCAAGATTTATTAGAGTGATGCATTTTAATGTGTTGCTCAGTGTAATTTAATCTAATCAGTTCCAACCATTTGTCCGTCAGTTTGATCTACTATAGTTTAGCCTTATGGCCTGGTTATTTTGACCTGGATTTTCTAATAGAAAATTACTTTGACTATGATCTCACTTGAAGCAACCCCCAGTTGATGCTTTGTGCATTATGATAACGGTGCTATGGAAGTTGTAGACTAGTCTAGTCTACTGTAGTCAAGTGTATTCTAGTCTAGCCCATAGCTTAGCGTATTCTAATCTAACCGTATTTGATCTAATCTAATGTAATATGTTCTTGTTGTAACAGTACATCACTGAAGTGGTTGCTTGGCATTAAATGGCATTTTAGAATTATTGATACTGATTATAAATTTATTCGCTCTATATCCGAATGTCCACATCCATATCCATGTGGACATTCGGATATAGATGTGGATATGGCGAAGAATGGAGAGAGTCAGCTGGATGGATCGGAGGACAAATGAAGACATACTACAAAAGGTGGACAAAAAAGATCCCTCATAGGGATAATAAAAAGCCAACTAAGAAAATGGTTGGGCCACATCATGAGGGGAGACTCCCTTCTAAGAATTATAATTGAGGGAAAAATGGAGGGGAAGAAGACAAGAGGAAGACCGAGAATGATGTTGGACTGGATGATGGAGGAGGATTACAGCAAACTGAAGGAAAGAGCCAGACAACGTGATGAATTGCGAAATTGGACGTACGAACCTGCAAGGCAGAGAACCAAAAGAAGAAAGAAGAAGATCCGAATGTACCTAGAGGATGTTACATGTATATGTTGCCTGTGTACAATGAGGTTACCGGGTATGTCATTTAAGTGTGAAAGTCTATTTACAGCCTCGATTTATGTTAAATATATTTGTGTGAATTTCTTATGAATTGCTCATGCTATGTGTTCTGTTTGCAGTGACATTTGGTCCCTGGGCTGTGTCCTCTATGAGCTGACAATGTTGAAGCATGCTGTAAGTTGCAATGATCTTTACTTATTAGCCTGCAATATCTTAGTGCATGGCATCCATCACCAACAGCTCTTGGCTATTGCATACTTGATTTGATATAGTGCTGGTGAATAAGCTGGTCTCCCTGATGTGAGTTTTGTGTGTTACTGATAAATTTAGGACATTTGCATTATATTACATTAAAACAGCTGTCCTGTTGTCTTCCAGTCACTTTCCTTCCTACCATTCTTATTGTTTCCTTTTCCTTGTATACCGGGAAATGTGTGCCCCAATAACTAATGCTGCCATCCATGCATTTCTTTTTGACATGTAATTTTCTAGCCGCTGGACTGTACGTTAATTATATAGATATCTTGTCTTTGGTTGGATAAGCTTTGAATGACTTTTCATTGGTCTATTAGGACGATCAGTTTATGCCTTGTCAGTTAGTTATTCACACTTAAATGTAATGACAAGAAACTTGAAACATGTCATTAAAACAATACTTAATCATAAGTTCTTCTTTTTCAGTTTGAGGCTCCTAGTATGAAAGCTCTGGTGCTGAACATCGTACGGTCAGTATGTCCAAACTGTTTTAAAGCGAATTTATAGTTTAAGAAGAACAGGCTTTTCAGTTTTGAGTTTGAGTTGAGTTTATTGAGTTTGAATCGAGTACATGACCAATTATTAGTGTAAATTTAGAATTTCACAGATTGAAGCACAAACAGTAGCAAGAAAAAAGATTGCAACCAACTTAATTAAACTAATGCATATATGAAATTACTAACTTGATGCTGATGCAACAGATGATTCACGAGGAAAAGAAGAAAGACCATTAAAGAAGAAGAAGAATAATGACCATGAAAAATAGTCTCTTAACCTAAGTGCCTAGCCCTAAGTGTATATTTCTTGTTTCATCCTCTCTCAACTCTAGATCTCTCCCCTGACATACACCAAACCGCCACAAGAGTGAAACACCAGCACCTTAATTTTTCTTGCTCTTATGCTGAGGCTGAGAAAGTGAAGGTGTTAACATCTATACATGGGCAGCCTCTTCGGTCTAATCTTCTGATCTTATTATGTTTTTTATATACAGTGGTATTTATCCACCTCCATCTTCCAAATTCAGTGTCGACCTACGAAACCTCATAGCCTTGCTGTTCAAAAAGAATCCAAGGTATGTTGTTTACTATTGATTATACATATAAGGACTTTAATAGCTTTATTAATTATCGTTATTCTTGTTCTGACTAATAACGATGGCAACATCTTTCTTATAAATTGTGCTAACCTGTGTAGAACTAATCTTTAATAAAATATATTATCTAATATGTATTATAATTTCTAATATAATCTCATATCTAATTTATTGTAATCTCTAATATAATCTCATAAACTATTTTATTTACCTTTAATATTATCTTAGAACTACTGTTACATGGTTATTGGATTTCTGACTTTGATAAAACAGTATCGGCTTCAGTTTGGGTTAACTTATCTGCGTGCATGCCATATAATTTTCAACCTGATTGATATTTTCTGTCATCTGGAATCATGAATTGTATTTTTAAATGAAGTACCATGCAACAATCTTGTTACAGAGCTGCATGGAAACGTGACTGATTAATTGTAGAATAATACTAATTGCTTTCTTAAATATTTCAGGGACCGCCCATCAGTAAACACCATTCTGAAAAAGCCACTGTTGCAGGCAAAAATCCGAAAATTTCTATCCGAGCTGGTACTTTTAATTTTTAATTTTTTTATTTGATACATTCTGCAGTATCTGTTACAGAAAAAATGTGTTTACCAGTTGGTAAATTTTATCAAAGACTGACTGTTTTTTTAGCAAATTTTAATACAACTGACATGTTGCTGAAAACTTTACAGGTTTGTGCTTATAATTTATACCAATTTTTTAAAGTAAATATACAATACAACTGAATACTGAATACATACAATACAATTGAATACAGAGTACATACAATACAACTGAATATAGAATACATGCAATTTTTATTGCTGGTGTGAACACAAAATGAGTTTTATACCTGTCTTATATGCAAAATAATTTGGTTTCACTTAAGGAAATTGCGGAGGAGTTCAGCCACACTGTTATGCATGGAATGAAGATGCAGAAGGCAATCCAGTCTCCACAAGCTCGACCTCTACCACCCAGACCATCCTCAGCAGCAGGTATTTCAGTCTTCCTCTGTGAGTCCAAAATGTTTCGGCTGTAGCACAAGAAGCATTTTCCTCTACTCTAAGATGCACCACTGTAGATCTATTAGAGCCTTGTTCCAGAGTTTTTGAGAGCTTCTTGAAAGGCCCATAAAACACATAGAATACTATACATACATACAGCTGTAATTAGTAAGTTCTATGTAACGTTATTATTTGAATCTATTGTCGCAAATAACCAATATTCAAAGTTTAAAATTCTAAAATCTAAATAGTATCTCAGCATTACAAGAGTTACAGTTACATTTATTTCTTGAACAATTGGACGGGTAAACGAGCTGGGTGAGTCAATGAGTGCTCTGTGTAAGGTTCCATGGCTACCTAAAGTAGTTGTCTTAAGTTACCCCGCTCGGCGCTCAGGTTATGCTCACATCTTCTGTTGACAGGCAGGCAGGCTCCTCCATCACCCTGTGCACCTCGCTACAATCCTGCCGCTGTCTATGGACCTTCAATAGCATGTCGAAAGTCCAGGGAAAACTTGTGCAAAGATAACAAGTGAGTAAATATACTGTTTAAATTTAGTTGATGTGCATGTTGGCATATCTGTCATTTGTGAGGCATGGTAACCGTTTGGTTAGAGCTCTCAGCCAATAACATGAAGACTATGGGTTTGAGCTTCCACTGAGGCAGTTCCTGTGTAGGAACCTTGGGCAGGTCCTTTGTGTACAATTGCTCAACGGCATCCATGTTCTGTTGTATGGTCATGCGTGCGTTTATGAACTTTGGAAGGAGGGCAATATCAAATACATTTGTTGTTAAATCTAAATTGTTTAAAAGTAGTTTTGTTAACCGCTGCTTCTTTAGTTATATATTATAGTTGTGCATATGTGACACTTATAATTAATTCACTCCTGTTTTAGTTTATTTAAAAAAAGCATGTAATCGTTGTATACAATGTAATGCTTGTCAGATGGCATAATAAAGGCTACTTACTTACATAAATAAAGGCTACTTACTTACTTACTTATTTGGTGTGTATTGTATTGTATTCTACCTTTTTATTACTATTTCTACTATTATTAGTATGCTTACTTGTATTATTATTGTGTATTATTTACTGTTTTTATGAGAAAATTTTGTATGATCATCATTGCATATTTACTGTCAGTCTTGTCTGTTTTGACACAAATATTATTTTATTTAATCCAGGAAGTCTCCAGAGGTTAGGAAATCAGTTGGTCAAGAGCGACCAAACATCAGACGACCCGGTAACTCTGGAAATTCGGTGAGTTTATATTTTCAGACATTTCTTTTCTTGCTTTGTTTTCTTTGTTCTGCAGGTCTGCATCCTGTTGAGATAGTGCATTGAAAACATGTGTTGTTGCCAATTGCTAATCATATCAGTCATTATTTGTTGCAGATGTACATTGTATATTGCATATGGTACTTAGTGTAATGTGGGCGCTGTAGAAGTTACGAGTTTACGATTACGATAATGGTTGACTTTGCTAGTTTGCTATAGAATAATTAATTTGATCTAATATAATCTATTCTAATCTATGTTTAACTAATCATCTATTATCTAATCTAATTGAAAGACTTCTTTTGCTTGCACTGGTATGATGAGATGTTAATGATAACTTCAGGACAACTCACAATTAATGGTCTTAATCCTTTAGAAATATATGTAGTTGAAATATGAGGATTGAGAGTCCAGACGATCTGCTTATGTTGTTTTTATAATTGGGCATTGTAATTGTTATAATTTTCATCTTGATTTAACGTTGTTTTAATTTCAGAGGCCACCAAGTGCTGGGCCTGTTACGGATCTCGCCAAACGCAGGCAGGAATTCATCGAAAAGGAGAAGGAACGCAGAGAAGAAGTTCGAAAAAAGGTTCCTGTTGATATGCTTTCACAAGAACAAGCACCCTACTAATTCTTCTGTTACAAAATCAAATTCTAATTTAAAGCAGCAGGAGTGAGCTTAAAAAGTACACTTTTATCCTCATTTACTATATCTATAATAATAATAATATCTTTTCTTTAATCAAGCGCCTGACAAACGCACTGCGCTGTACATTTACATGTTATGCAATTGAAACAATCTTAACTACTAACAGAACAGACAGCCTGCAATACAACGGCGCTAATAGCAGCCTACAAAGCATATCTGCCCTACGGGACTCGAACTCGGTACCTCTCGCTCTCTACGCCAGATGTTATCCAATGCGCTATCGTACAGCTGTACAGCCCCCAATGACTGGATGCAGTGCTCGTGAATAAGCAGATGCCCTGTGCTTAGCTTTTCAATGGCACTTTAGACATTTGGAGTTTATGATTACGATTACAGTTATTTACGTGAAGGGGAATGGTTGGTAAACTAATTCAGAATGCACTTTGATGTGCATTTCATTCATTCATTCATTACTAGAATTTGTCTAGCGCCTCTTCAAGGGAACTACTCAGAGGCGCTCCCAACCCAAGCGCGGCATTTGTAATTGTCTTGTTCTGTAATATGGCATCTTGCATTGTTTTGTTTTGTGTTTCAAAGTAATTGATGTACCATCTTTTGTCAAGACTTTCTAAAATGCCAGGTTCACGTGTTGCAATAGAAGACTGCTGAAAAAGACTATTTTAATAGGAAATTAAATTATTTGAATTGTCTAATTATTTTCTTCTGCCTTTTGAAATTTAGCAAGAACAGGAATATGCAAGGCAACACAAAGAACTTCTGGAGAAACAAAAGGTTTATACTTAGATAATAATTTTTCTCATGTCTGTAGTCATGCATTACTGTTATATTTACTGGCCCAGTTAGCTACTTTGGTTAGAGCGTAGGCTGCGTCTCATGTGCCTTTGTGTTAGAGCAGGCGTCTCCAAAGTTTTCCAGCGGGGGGGCCACATTGCTGACTTTCTAAAGCTCCATGGGCCAAAACTCCGAAGAAAATTTTTTCTCTGTGCGCAGCTGTCCAGTGAATTGTGAGTAATGCGATGAATGCTTGGATTCAGAATGTTGTACTCGTTAAGCACTGCAATGGTGTCATTGCATATCAGGCACAGTGCCTTACAAACAGCGACATGGATTTTGGCAATATGCATGTCAGAGTAAAGCGGCGTTAAAATTTTCAATTTTCCCAATTTAGTTTGTTTCTTTAAGGAGAGTTCCGCAGGCCAGATTAAAGACCTTAGCGGGCCGGATGTGGCCCGTGGGCCATACTTTGGAGACCTCTGTGTTAGAGCACTATTATCAAATGACCAAGCATCAGTCAATGGCACTGAAATTGCATGTGAAGAACTTGCTGAAGGTCCATACACAGTAATAATCTCAGGGAAAGGTTGAACGTCACTCTGCACATTTCAAGGCGAGCGCTTAAACCAATTAGCTAGCTTGTCTCCCAAACAATGAGTAGTGCATTCCAGTGGACTATGTTAACTTGCTTGATGAGAACACAGTGAAACATGCTTATGACAATACTTTGGGAGCTTTATCAATTGTGTTCTGTGTGCAACAGTAATGGGTTTCTATGTTTTTATGAGCTCTTGTGTGTAACAGCATTTTTCTCATATTTTAAACACCTTTTGCATGTAACAGCATTTTTGTCTTTTTTTAAACATCTTTGTATGTAACAGCACTTTGTTAAAATTCTGTTTTCCCTCAGTTTGCTCGTATGAACAGAAATCGGGAAGAGGGCTGGCGAGGTGTCTTGAATTCTTCCAACTCTGAAGAAAAAGAAGTGAGTGAAGTGCATAGAAAACAATAAAATCAAAATCAGTGTATGATCTAAATAGATAGTTGAATTGCAGTAAACAGTTGGCTCAGTGCCAAGTATTACACGCTGTTAAATTACCCAAATTGCAAGAGGAGATACAAAACTGTTAACTAAATTGATCATCTGCAAGTCTTTATATATTTCAAAGATATTGTTTAGTCATGAAATTATTTGTATTCATGATTTATTCAGTAACCATTGTGAATACTTCAATCAATGAGTCAAAATTTATATAGCACCCCTTCAAGGTCTCTACTCAGAAGCACTCCCGACCAAGGCTAAGCGGAAAAAAAGCATTCTTAAAAAGCCGATAGAACAGTGAGGGAAGGACCTGAGGGAGATGGGGACCAATAACGTAGAATGCATGATTGCTTCATTGTAGCTGTATACATTCATTCATTCAAAAATTTATATAGCGCCTCTTCAAGGTAACTACTCAGAAGCACTCCAAAAATAAACAATCCGGCACTGAGTTGGTGTTAACACGCCGAAACACCGCCAGTTGTCTCATTTACTTGTTATGTTGAGCATCAGGTATATTACAGGACTTGTGAAAAATTTGACGTTTTCTAGACTGGTTCTCCGGCTAATGCTATTGTGGTCCGAAAGATTGGGAACTACGACCAGCATTTGGCTCAGCTGCGCAAACTGGAGGAGAGAGCGCAAGACCCAGTTTCCTCTTCACAGCCAAACACTCCGAGTTAGTTTTACTGTTCACTTTGTTTGCTGACTATTCATGTGAAGGTTGTTAAAAGTATTTGTTTTCAATACTGAAGTAACAGTCGAGTTAGAATTATAGCTATGTCTGTGTTTTGCCAGTGTCAACTATAGCTTAGTTATGGTACATTATGATCTAGTATGCAACTTTTTAATCAGTATTACCTCAAATTTTTCGATCAATAATACCTCATCTTTTCGATCAATAATGCCTCAAATTTTTCTAATAATAATAATTCAACTAATTCAACTTTTTTGATCAGTAATATCTCTACCGATCAATAGCACCAACTTTTTCAATCAATAATACCTCAACTTTTCTATCAATAATACCTCCAAGGTCTGTGGCTGATTTAACCTTCAATTTAATTCTTAAACTTTATTGATCACTAAAACAAAACGTCATTCTACAATTTGTTATAGTACATGTAGTTCATTGGTGTCAATGAGAAAACCCAAAAAGAGCAGTACATAGTGTTCCACTGGCTGTGTTGCCCCTTTCTCAATTCTGTTTCCATACACAATAACATTGATCATCAAACATGAATTTAAGCCAATAGAGATATGAGCCATGGTGCAGAAGTGTGTCATCGTCCCTGTAATTGAGGTACAGTTATGTTACCTGATGTCTTACAAATGTACTGTAATAAATCTCTTACACAGCTTACGTTAGATTACATTACATTATTGTAACTAAGTGCTTGTTGCTTCTTCTTGTGGTTTCCTCAAGAGGGTGATGTTTGCCACATTTGAAGATTTTTTCTTGCTAAAATTGTCAAATTTTCTTCATATAATTTTATTATTTGTCATGATTTTGTGTAATTGCTGTTTTTTTGTATCTTTAGAGCCAGTTGAGTCTAATCCATCGCAAGCAGCAAAGTTAGGACTGCAGGCAGGGTATGTAGTGAGATTGGGTAACTGTTGTTGTAATGATTGATTGATTGATTGATCGATCAATCGATTGTCCTTTTATATAGCAAGTGTAAACTGTGATTTATGAATTATGATGAGGGTGATTATGTTAAAAACAGAAATATTCTTTTACATTACTTTGTTGTTTGTTATTATTGTACATTATTAGTTTGTAACTTCTATCATGCCCATGTTTAACGTACAAGTCATCAACTGATGTTGTACCAAAACCGAGCCGTAACCAGGTAATTATCCAGATGGTCAGTCCTTGAAGACGGGAGGCAGCCTATGTTGTGTAAGAAATTTCAAAAATGTAAGTCTTAAGTTGAAAATGCAGTGACAGAAGTTACTGAGCAGAATGGACAGATATGAGGAGAGAGTTCCAAATGCAAAGTCCAGCAACCAAATTAGTAGCGGTACCTCTTCATTATGTTACAGTAAATACAGGGATGATAATAAAACTAAGTTGATAATCAACTCTCAGAGAATTTTCGTGGTTTTACCTTGCAGAGTGACTTTAGAGCTGTCATAGCGTCCAACCTTTCAAACTTTAAACTCCGCTTTTACTTAACAACTGAGCAGCAGTGTATTTACATCCTGAGTCTTTCCCACTGCTACCAGTGACACAAATACAGGAACTGTGATTGGGTTTTGTAACCTGTTATTATGATTTTTGTACCTGTGTTGCTATAGAAACGCTGGTGCCATGGCAGCTGACAAAGCACGAATCTACGAGGAATTTATTCAACGAAAGGAAGCGGCTGCCCTCAATCGTGCCAGAGCGCAGGGCGGAATAGTGCTACCACCCACCGTAGGTGCACTGATCGTTTCTTAGCACTAACGGTTATATTTGTTAAGGTTCAAGTGCTGATGTGTTGCAATATCCTGTACACCATTTTCCTTTTCTAGCAGTTGCTATTCTGGATTTTGACAGATCCAAATTAGGACTACAGTTTGCCTGTTAGTTTCACTTTGCACTAACCATCAATCAGGTCGAGCGGCACTATGAAGTAATCAGATTTAATTAGATTGGATACGAAACAACGGCAGTCCTCTGAATATCAATGCCATCTTCAGCTGTTGACGGGAATCTGTTGGTTGGTTCCACGTGTGTGTGTGGGCCCGTCACTGGTGACTCTTCTAGCTTACTGTGCATTGTTTTGCTAACTGATGCATATTCATTCGTAATGACATTTAACATTATATGCTAGAACAGAGAGCGCCTCTGAGTAGATAGATATCTTGAAGGGGCGCTATATAAATGTTCAATTACATTACATTTTAATTTTACAATTACTTTGGCAGAACAATGTCCAGACAGAAATGGTATTCTGAGAAAATGTTGTTACATCTTATATTGTATTGTTTATTCAGTTGAATATTTGCCCTCATAATGCATCAATTAACAATAGATCGAGATTTTAACTGTTACGGGAATAGAGGCTATTCAATGCAACAGTTTCTATTGTGGCTAAATGGATTTGACTAGTGCGGTCAACTTATAGGGCTTGTCTTTACTGGGCTACCTTGTGTGGTAATTTTCTAAGACAAATTTCCTTTGAGGTAGTGTTTGGTTGTTGTTTCAGCCGGTGCCATCGCCCCTGAAGCCAGCCTGGGCTGTAGCAGCTAGTCCCAATGGCCCGCTCCCTGGACCCTCGGGCGATCGAACGCCTGTTGCTAGGATGGAGGATGACAAGAAAAAGGAAGAGGTAATTAATATTTTGCCCCAAATCAAACAATTGATCCCATATTTGGCTTTTGCTTTTGTTTTAACTTTATTTTTATTGTGAACTGAATAAATTCAAATTGCGAAGAACTATGATATTACAGTAGTTATCTGCACATTTATTAAGATTCTTGTCCAGAGAGAAGTGGTACTAGGGTTGAAGGAACAGGTAAGGTAGCATAAGGTAAGGGTAACTGAGGTATATAGGGTAAGGTAAGATGAGGTAAGGTAAACTAAGGTTGCAGCAATAGTAATGTAATGTAATTGTAATGTAATGTAATTAGTAATTTATATAGCGCCGCTCACAGCCGTGGCCATTCAGTAGCGCTCCCAGTGCAAAAACCCCGAAAGAAGAATTAGGTTTTAAGGAGAGAGAGAGATGAAGACAATGATCCAGAAAGGAAAGTCTCACACAGAGTGAAGGGAAGGGCATTCCATAAAGAGGGCCCAGTGATGGCAAAGGATCAAGTTTGAGCAATCGTGGTCCTAGATCGTGGGACAAAGAAATCTGAATGGTCCAGAGATCGTAAAGGCCGATGAGAAGATGCAGAAAGAGGAGGACGAATGACATCCCTGAGGTATTTTGGAGCAAGTCCCAGTTTGGATTTGAGGACCAAAGCAAGGACTTTAAACTGAATGCGGTGAGAGAGAGGAAGCCAGTGAATAGTCCTTGTATGTCCTTGTATGTGTCCTGTTTAATTACTTTACAAACTCAGAAGTATGGTAAGGTTTCCACTGTAGCTTCTGCCGCTCTTCTGTCTGGTTAAATTGTTGTTGAATGTGTTTGAATTCTGAAGCTGGTTGGAGTGAAAGCTTCTTGGGTAGTAGTACCACCTGCTACAGATCTGGTTTCCCCTTCTCCGAGTGATAGACCATCATCGGCAAGAGTTAGGGATGAGGAGAGGAGGAAGCAGGAAGAGGTATGTCATCATTTTGTCATCACTGGCCTGCCAGTGGTGACTCTTCTAGCTTACTGTTCATTGTTTTGCTAACTGATGTAATATATTCGTTTGTAATTACATTTAACATCACAGGCTAGTGCAGAGAGCCCTCTGAGTAGATATCTTGAAGAGGAGTTTTATAAATTCTGAGAATGAATGGTTATTTTCTTCATAAATGCTATTGTCATCAGTATAATTGTCATTGTAATTATCATCACCACCAGCAGCATAATCACTGTTATCATCATCATTACAGTGACTTGCCTTTAGCACTTTAACAACAAGAGTGTACTAAAAGCAACTCAGAAACCAATGCAGTTTGTCATTAAAATAGCTGTCTAATCAATTGCATTACTTTCATCATTTCTGTCATCATCATCATCATCATCATCATCATACATAGTCATTATCACATTATCATCACCATCAATATCATCACCACCAAATGTAGTGATTGACACACATGATATTGTCTCCCTGTAAATTTTTCAAAGGAATTATTTGAAAGACAGTAGTTGCTAAGCAATATAATTCTCTATTGTCTTTGATGCTTCCTATCAGGAGTACATGGCAAGACTGCGGCAGATTCGTCTGCAGAACTTCAATGAAAGATGTATGAGGGAGAAAAATGCCGCTCAGATTCGCAGTCCATCAAACGTAAGAATAGCCTCGTCTGAACTGTGCCTGAATTTTATGAGAAGGAAGAATTTGAGGTTGCTTTGGCTTTACAATCCCACAATTAGTCAGTCAATCATATCCAGTCAGTCATTTAGGGAGTCGGTACCAACCAGTAAATCACATCCACACAGTCAGTCAGCCATAGTAGTTAAATGAATCAGTCAGTCAGTGAGTCAGTCACAAGAAGCATACAGTCAGTCAATCAGTTAGCCATAGTAGTTAACTAAGTAAGTCACAAGCAGCATACAGTCAGTCAGTCGGCCATAGTCAGTCAGTCACAAGCAGCATACACCAGTCAGTCAGCCATAGTAGTTAAGTGATTCAGTCACAAATAGCTTACTGTCAGTCAATCACCCATAATAGTTCAGTCAGTCAATCAGTCAGTCAGTCACAAACAGCATACATTCAGTCAGTCAGCCATAATAGTTATGTCATTCAGTCAGTAACTCAGTCAGTCAGCCACGGTAAATAAGTAATTGACTAGTAAGAAATTAAGGAAGTTCCCGTTTATGCAGTTTGTGCCCAAAGGACGTAAGTACTGACGCCAGATAAAACATGCTTGTGAATAATGAGGTCATTTTTCGAAGCGTGAATTAAATTTAGATTTCATCTTGCACCGCATTATATGAGAACTTGTTTTATAATGGCGTGTATTATAATTAGATTCCACTGCAGTTTAAGTTTCTTTAATTAGCTATTCGATTTTGCAGGTATTTCAAAGTCCGGAGTCTGTGAACAGTGAGGCTGAGCTGAGAAAGAAAAAGATTGAGGCCTTAAGGGTTTGTGTGCTAATCTTATCATTGTAGCTGAAGTATGTATGTATGTATGTATGAGCACTTGTTATAGCGCCCCTTCAAGATTTCTACCAAAAGGCGCTCCCGACTACAGCGCGGTCACTGAATCGGAGTTTCACGCCGAAGCGCATGAGCAATTGCGAGTGAAGGACTTGCCCAGGGTCCCTACGCGGAATCAAATTATAAATAAAAATAAAGTGAAACCAGTATTACTACCAGTACCAATACCATTGTAGTAATGTCAATTTATAGGTCTCTGGCAGTAGTAGTAGTAGTAGTAGTACAGTATTAATTTTTGAGCCTCAGATGGTTACTGTACTTTACCTCAAGTTTTTTTTTTACTTTACTTCATCTAACCTGACCTAAACTTTGCTACTCTGTTCTTGCATTACCTGACCTGACCTTACCTGTCTGATCTATACCTGTTTGACCTTACTTGACCCAAGGATGTCATTGGGGGCCAAGGGGGACAAATGCCCCTCTCTGAATTTGATGGAAAAATCAACTATTTACATGTCGGTGCATTTGATGAAATAATATACAAAACTTAACAAGCTGGCCAAGTTTCCCCCCTGAAAATTCTGTTGCCCCACTGAAAAACTTAAATGTCGCCCTTGACCTGATCTAACCTTGACTTGTCCTTAATCTGATGTTTATTTTTAGGCTCAAGCAGAGTCTAGAGCGAAACAATTGAAGGAAGAATTAGAAGAACGACGAAAGCAAGTCTTTGAAGATCAACAACGACTCCAGGAACCACAGGTATGATTGCAACATTTTCCAGAATTAAAACTGAAATGTTGACAGTTTGAAAATGTTGACAATTTGTAGGGTTATAGCAATAGATCAACAATGGCCTTCATATGGGTATTTTTAAAAACAATTAGCACACTGAAATATATTTTTAGTAAATAATTAATTAACTGTATTTTTTCATATTAGATATTCTTAACAACCTAATTGAATTTGAAGTAAATAATGATTTGAATTAATGCTGCATAAATATTGTTATGTGATGCTACGACATAGTATAGTCATTGAGTATAGTGTAGTGCTTTTGAACTGTAGTGCAGTATATTATAATGTAATGAAGTGTCATGCAGTTTATCGTAGCATAGTGTAGTGTTGTGTACTGGTAGTATCAAGAAGTGTAGTGTAGTTTATGGTAGTGCAGTGTAGTTCAGCGCAGTGTAGGGTAGCAATTATTGGATATGACTGACTAGATTTTAACATGCAGGCGTTGATCATTGTTACAGACTGTCAGTCGACCGTTTGGCCTTCTTCCAAGCAAGTAAGAATTTGGCTTCCCTATTTTTCTCTAATTCTGTTACAGCATGTCACTTTTGTGTGTGTATTTGTATCAGAGATGGGTAACTAATCGATTAGATGCTAATCGATTAGCTAATCGATTAGACAAACAGCTAATTCTAATTCTAATCGATTAGCTGTCATCTGACGCTAATTCTAATTCTAATCGATTAGCAATTTTCAGCTAATTCTAATCGAAAATCGATTAGCTGTTCGATTAGATGTCTGAAAATTAAGCTGAGAACACATTCATTAAGAATGAGTTTATTAATATTGAGTTTGAAGAATATACTTACTTATTATTTTGTTTATATGAAGGCTGTTTCAAACCTGCAATTATCTGTTCATGGTTATATGTCCATTCTGCTCATGTAACACAGAAAGATTTCCTTGTCTTCGTGTTCTTCATTTACAGCATCACTGTGTTCCTGCAACCTCAGCTGCCATGGAACGCGTATTTAGTTCTGTTGGCTACATCATAAACGCTAGGCGCCGTAGGCTAAGTGATGCACTGATTCAAGACATGCTAATTGCAAAATGCAATACTGAACTTATGCAGTATCAATGTCAATAACAGCAGCATGTCTTGACCGATGTGGTATTGCTTGCTGACCAGTTTGTGGACTGTTCTCACATATAGCAGTTGTGCAGCTTTAGGCATTGTAATAGGCTATAGCTTTAGGCAGTGTACATAATAGGCTACAGCTTTTAGGTATTGTAATAGGCTACAGCAACTTGCTGTAGTAACTTGCTGTGCTCTGAATACAATTTGACAAATTCTTGAAGCAAATATATGTATCGAACTATCGATTATCGAAATCTAATTCTAATTGCTAATCGATTAGCTGCTGCTCATTCTAATTCTAATCGATTAGCTAGAAGGGTTTGCTAATTCTAATTCTAATCGATTAGCAAATTTCAGGAGCTAATTCTAGCTAATCATACCCATCTCTGATTTGTATGTGTATATGTGTGTTTGTGTGTGGTTGTGTGTGTGTGTATTTGTGTGTTGTGTGTATTTGTGCATGTGTATTTGTGTGTGTGTTTGTGTATATGTGTTTTTGTGTGTGTGGGTGTGGGTGTGTGTGCATGTGTCACAGTGTTCCAGGCTACAGACAGTCAGTTTCAAACAAAAGACTTCTTTGTTTTAGCACAGTCCCTTAAATGAGTCCCGAGCTGCATCCAGATGTGAAGTTTAACTTGCCAGTCCCCTCATTGCTTGATCTTCCCACAAAGGGAATATGGTCAATGTTCTCATTTTATAGATTCCTAACCTCAGCTTTCACAGTCCAATGTGATGACCACCACCTCAGTACCCCTCTGCCTACTTTGTCTGGTCACCTGGCACTGGACTTGAACTTCCACTAGGTATCTTTGGACAACTCCTGTTACACAACATGAAGCTTGTGAATAAGCTGCTGCCCTGTGGTTAGCTTACAAGTAGCACTTTAGAAATTTCGAGATTATGATTTTTATGTATAGAAAATTGATATTAAATGTTTTTTGCGTGTAGTAAGTTGTCTGAGCGGAGATGTTTTGTGTTTAGGGTCGACCCAAGTAAGCCCAGCGTTGGTCTAACAGCAGCAATGGCTGCAATTGGAGCAGCTGTACCTGAGCGTGTGGAATCAGTTGATGTAAAGGCATCAATATCAGACCAAGACCAGTACGAATGTGTATTTCACTCTTAAATAATGGTGCAGTTAACTCTCTTGTTTGTGCTGCTCTGTGGAAACTCCTTGTAGTCTAGTCCTTTGGTTAAAGGAGCTTTTAGCTAAGGCATATCTATAACGTCCTTACTTGTTGATAAGTAAGTAAGTCAGTAAATCAACTGCCTATCCACACTTTGGTGTACATGCATTTACTGACGTCAGTTCACCCAGATAAACACTCTAAGGACACTCCTTATAAGGCTGGTTGTGTGGTTGAAGGATCTTAAGCATCCTAACCTGTGAAAACTCATTTGCTCTGAATGCATGCTGGAGCCAATCGGTAGTGACTTTTCGAGTTGCCTAAGCATTGTATGCTTACAGGTGAATTTATTAATGATGTTTAGCGCCACTTGGGCAAGGGAGTGTAGCGCTCTTGAGAGTTGCATCAGGCATTTAGATACAAACATGCATACTCATTCATTCATTCATTCCAAGAATTTATGTAGCATCCCTTCAAGAAACCTGCTCTGACATCATATATATGTATAGAACATACTGACCCACGAAAGGCTTTGGACCTGAGAGCTACCCATCCATGACATTCAGAATTGCATAATTCCACAGGGTTTGCAGGCTTAAAATCCATAAGTTCAAGACGTGGATGTGATGATTATGTATGTAAAGCTGTTTTTTCCACTAAACATTTCATTACCAATCTTAAATATATAGTATACCAAGTATGTATCTGTACATTTATACACCACTATTTGAGAATATCTAATCTTGAAGCATAGTAATTTGTGTAGTGCCAGAATCTCACTAGTTGCGTAGGCTTCTAGAGCCTCTGTTTTGAAACTGATTTGATTGATTTTTTTAGATCATCTGTTAGAAAAACAAAGCAGGAAATTCTGAAGAGAATTAATTCCAATATTTCAAAGGTAAATTTTTGTTTTAGTTATTATTAGAATGTTGTACTCATATTGACAGTTGATTGTTGTTAAGACGTATGTACACCAGAGTGCGGATATGCAATTGGTTTAATAAAGAATATACTTACTTACTTACTTACTTATTTTGCTTCCTTTTATAAGTTCTTGCAATGTATTGACCTTTGAAGTTAAAGTCTAGCTTCTGATAAAGTGAATAATATTTTGGCTGAGGCACAAACGTGGCAGCTGCAATCTAAAAATTAACCTTCTAAAACAGTGGGTCAATTTTTTGGTATATCACGTTCATGAGGGGTTGCTTGATGGTGTAGTGGTTAGCATGCTGGACTGTCAATCGTGAGGTCGGGTGGTTCAAATCTTGTTAGAGATTTTGGAGCCCCTTGCCAACTCAGCTATAATGAGTACACTGACTGTACACTGTCGGTGGGAAGATGAGACAGCAAAGGAGAGGACTGGCCGCCTGCCTTCATATGCCAAGGCTACAAAAATTAAGTCGATAACACTTTTTGCATATGGCTGCCTCAGAGCTGGCTTATGAGACTGCTCTTCTTCATGCTTATGTATTTATATGTAATATACAATAGACTGAGGCTGTGTTATGTGTCTTGCTTTGCAGCCAAGTACGCCGATGAGAGGCAGATGGGCAGAAGCTGGAGTGACGAACATCCTCGGACAGATGGAGTTGGAAACGAAAGCGAAATGGTCGGGCGTCGGAGGAGTTACGAATGTTCTTGGTGAAATGGATTTGGAAGAGAACCATCCATTTGGTCAGTGTTGATCAGTGACTATTTTAGTACTTGCATGAATACATACACTAATGCATTACTGCATAAAAGAGTTGGTGCGTTTTTCACCTGATTGGGAAGACAGGAAGAATACCTACCTATATGGTAGGTAAGACAAGGTGTGTCTTTACTTAATGTACCTTATATCTTGCCTTATGTTACCATACAATTCCATGCCTAACCTTACATGTTACGTTACCTCACCTTACCTTATTGCATTATGTGAGTTATGTTTCTCTATGGAAATCAACTCAATGAACCCGGCTGACTGCTTGAAAGAGTTACATATAAACTGTTTATTGTTCTGATAATATGTTATTTCCTTTTGAGCAGAGATCGAATCTAAAACTCCAGGTGCTAAAGTCCTTGACGAGGTTCAAGATGGCAGCGGCCAAGAGGGCAGCTCCTCATCAGCTCCAACTCCTCGAAGACAGTGGCCCGCTCAGCGGGGGACAGTTGTGGATATTCTGAGCAGTGTTGCCATCTGTGAGGCCACAAGGGGTGCAACAATCGCCATCAAGTCTTCAAAGTTGGATGCCAACACCAGAGTGGTAGAACCCTGTAGTGTGGTAGAATCACGTGAAGTTTCAAATGCTGAAGGAGCTGAGGCCATTTTTGAAAGCAACGAGACAGCGTTCGAGGTTCCGAAAACGAAAGAAAATGAAACTGAAAAAGTTGAAGAAGAAAATTTAGATCATGTTGAAGTCAAAAGTTAGTATCGCTGAGATGAATATATTTTAACGTGACAGTAACAAAGTTCCTGAAATGATGAGAAATAAAATAAAGCTAACTGATATAAGTAAGTAAGTAAGTATATTCTTTATTCAACCAATTGCATATCTGCACTTTGGTGTACATACATTTATACAGAGTATAACATTCTTATTATAAACGATCTGCGTGAAAGATTGTCTGCTTGTGGAATAAAATGGTCATGTAATCTCGGGCGCAGGGTGTAGGGGTGCGGCTTTTTGGGGGGGAGTAGTCCATGGAGTACATGCCCCGGGTTTCCTAGGACCGCAGAGAAGAGGTGTGAGTCGGCAGTGTTGCAAAGATGCTCAAACGATGGACTGTCCTCTGGCAGGTACCGCAGACGAATCAAGACGCCGCATCGCCGACTGAAGGCGGTTCTTTTCTTGTTTTCTTGAAAGTATTTACTTTCATTAAAAATTTATGTATGTGTGTATCAGAACACTTAATATAGCACATTTTAAGTACCTCAAAAAAGTAGTTGTTAGATGAAAATAAGTTTGTAAAATTTGTTCTTTTTCTAGTTATCTACTGAATTATTGCATGATTTGTAATTAAAATATCACAGCTGTTTAATTTGTAATCTTGCAACAGAAGGGGTAGACTTGAATATTCTGTTCTGCTTACGGGTTTAGGAAGGGTGGCTGAAGTGGTGGGCATGGGCTGGACACCTGGTAAAAACTAGCGATCACAATACAACACAATACAGCACAGTGCAACACAATACAATACAATGCAACATAATAAAGCACAATACAAAGCAATACAACACAACATAATAATGCAACACAATACAACACTATACAACGTAATAAAGCACAATACAAAACACTATAACACAATTTAATACAATGCGAAACAATGCAGCACAATACATTGCATTATAAGGAAGTTCTTAAATCTGTTGTATTAATTCACTTAATTATAAAGGCAGTCATATCGTTCTTGTTCTAGTGGAGGTGTTGGAGCCGCCGAAGCAGGAAGAGCTTCCAGTTGCCGATGGAGATAGGAAGGTCTCCAACAGCAGCTCGGAGAATCTAGCAGAAGATGCAGAAGCAATTCCAGTTGATGCCAAAATGGAAGATGCCAATCCAGATTTACCAGACGCGGAGCTTGAAAAAAGTTTGGATGAGGGTCAGTTGGAATTGAACGACCTCGAAGGTCCAGATGTGTTCGGTGAAGAAGAAGAAGAGGGTGAAAAGCTGTTTGAGAGGGGTAAAGGATTATCCCTTAAACAGGGTTTGACAACCGGACACTTTGATGCTTTGGACGTTAAGCTTCTGCGGACCTGCTCCGAACCAGATCTGCACAAGTTGTTGTTATCTCAGCAGCATCGTGAACAAGAGAAGGTGAAACTGCCAGTCAAGAGCAGCGGTGACGTACGAGATGATGGACTGGATGATTTGGAAGTGGCTGAAAGTCAGGCAATGGTATGTGACATTGATTGCTTATGTGGGTCCCTTTCATGGGCGTAGCCAGAAAAAAATTTTGGAGGGGATTTTAAGACTTCGGGGGGTTTTCCATTGAAAATCGTCGCAAAAGTCCAGGTTTTTTTGTATTTTGCATGTAAAAGCATATAAATTTTGTTCTGAAACTTATTTGGGGGTTTGAACCCGCTGAAACCACCCCATAAATACGCCCATGGCCCCTCTAGTTGGAACTGCAGCTTGAGCTCCTCAGTCTTTCTCTTCCCTTGTTTCAGAAATGCCTGAAGTCCATTTGATTGGATAGTGATAGCACTGACTTGATGATTATAGATGATCGAGGTGTGTAGCCTCCTTATTGGATGCTCACTTTACTATTATTTTACCGTATGCTACAAATAAGTTCATGTCGATAGTAGGTCACATTGTAATTATAATTGAACATTTATAAAATATAAGCACACCAGTTTAATTTAGATTTTAATTTTAAGCATGGCAGTTTTATTGGTATTTTATTTTTAAACATGGTAATTTAATTGGGATTTTAATTTTAAATATGGCAATTTAATTGGGATTTTAATTTTAAACATTGCAATTTAATTGGGATTTTAATTTTAAGCATTGCTATTTAATTAAGGATTTTATTTTTAAGTGTGGCAATTTAATTGGGATTTTATGTTTTTAGATGGATGAAGAACTAGCAGAAGTGGAGGAACTTGGTTTGGATTTTTCAGTCACTAACCTAGACACTGATGAGCTGGATGAGACGATCACTGAAGATGATGTCAACCTCGAAGGAACAGCTGAAGGAATCGTCTCAGAAGCATTGTTAATTGAAAGCGAAGAGGAGGAGGATGCGGGGTAGGAACATCTGTTCTGCTTCAATAAATAACCATCTTTTGATTCATGCATATTGTTTTAATGTAATGTAATATTTATTGTTAAATCTAAGTGAAGTAATGAATGCTTTCATGTCACATAGATTCTGTTTATTATTATTATCATAATAATAATAATCTTCGTTTAATATTTTTAAACTGACAATTACGCAGTATGACTACAATTCATGGTATGAACGGATGATCACAAGTTATTTCAGGAGTCGAATTTAACTGTTTGGCAGCCATGCAAGGCGTCCATCATCATCATTATTATTATTATTTATTATTTTTAGTATTATTAGTAGTAGTAGTATTATAGCATTTTGGTTTAACAGTCCTTACAGCCTGGGCTGTTGTGGACTCACTCAGTTATGTGGATACGCTTCAAGGAACATTGTTGTTTTAAGTTCTATTCTAAAATGATCCATCAACTGCTGTTGGTTGTGGATGCCAGGCAGTAGGCTGTTTTAGATAGATGGTCAGCCTAAGAATTATGTTTGGAAGAAACTCTAAAGCATTTTTGTTATTGTTAAAATGGGATTATTTGTTTGTCTTTCTTTCTGTTGATAAAAGGGAAGAATCGGACAGTGATCTGAGAACACTGCGAGAGAGCATGGCCAACATCCTGGCTCGCAAAGACCACGATAGTAAGTTCCTTTAGGTTCTGCCCAAGGTATCTATATATAGATGAATGGAAAGTCGTGCAGATAATTGCATACTCAGTATGCTTCAGTATACTCATGAATGGCACCCCTCTTCAATTTTTACACCAAATACTAAATAGGACGGCTTACTTGCCACAGGCAATTTTTACTGTGCATTGTGCAAGCATAATTATTTGTCGATTTTTTATTTATAAATATAATAAAATGCAAGCATTTGTTATGTAGAGAAGAGGGATGTGTTCCAGCTAGTCACAGTATGTTAAATAAGAACTTTCCAGTCCTGTGTATTATTGGTCCTTGGGTTCTGTCCTCATGACAGCTACCCTGAATCCAAACAAAAAACTTATCTTTTCCAAGCTGCTATTGAAGAATACGCTGCCTTACTGTCTCCACAAGTCTTGACCTGATTTGAGATATTTGACAAACTTTCCTTGAACTGACAAGCTCTTGGTGTCTTATTTATTCCTACAGTGGCACTACAGAAGTTGTGATGTAAACTGTGCCTTTCCTATACAACAGCATATAACTCATTTGATCATATTATGCTACATTGCATTTGATTGCACTTGATTAACTTAGATCAAATATGATTACATTACATTGCTTCTGTAATGATCTGTTACATGACATTACATTTTATTGCACTTGATTAGATTAGATACGATTACATTAGAGTGCTTCTGTAATGATCAGGTACATGACATTACATTTTATTATGCTTGATTAGATTAGATTAGATTGTAGAAGATTAGATTACATTGCTTCTTACATTATGTTTTAGTGCACTAGATTAGATTAGTTAAGATTAGATTCTGTTGCTTCCGTAATGGTCATTTACATTTTGTTTTTGTTTATTAGATTATTAAAGATTAGATTACATTGCTTCTTACATTATGTTTTAGTGCACTAGATTAGATTAGTTAAGATTAGATTCTGTTGCTTCTGTGATAATCGGTTGAGTTTTTGTTTTGTCAGGTTCAGGGGAAGAAATGTCAGCAAGTGCAACGACAAAGACGAAAAAGAAAATTAAGAAAGGAAAATCTAGCAAGAAAGGAAAGAAGAAGAAAGCAAAGGAATCATTGAACGAGGAATCAAAGTCAGTTCAAAATTGTATACATTTAAGTTAAGTTTAATCTGTGAGCTCTTAAATTTTAAGTGTTTTAATACAAATAATTTTTGTAAAATGATCAATTCATGTGAAATTAACTCTGAGCTACTATTTTGTTTTAAATAGTTATACGCCATTAATCTGTGACAGCTATTGCCAGGTTTAAAAACATGCTAACTGTCGATAATAGTACACTCAATATGTTGTCATTGATGTTCAGTTATGGACACGAGTTTAATAATCTAGTTAATGGTCTTGGTTTTTCAGTAAAGGATAATATGTCTTACATCAGATTGCGGGTGCATAATGCTTATGCTTCCAGGGGAGCATTAATTTGAGTTGTCATCCGGTCTGTTTGTGAAGGAGCTTTTGTATTTTTGTCATTTTGTTCTGGTCTTCTCTGTTCTGCTGGTGCGAAATAAAGTATATATTAATTCTGTCATTTGAGCAGTTGTTCAAAACTTACTTTCTTTATTGTACACTGGCATGGAGAGCGAGAGGTACCGAGATCGATCCCTGTAGGCCGGACATGCTTTGTAGGCTGCTATTAGCGCCGTGTATTGCAGGCTGTCTGTTCTGTTAGTAGTTCAGATTTATGTCTTATGTCGTTTGTGTTCTTGTGAATTGTTTCAATTGCATAATTGTACACTGTAACCAGTTGCTGTTTGTCAACCGGATTGTTTCAATAAAGAATATTATTATTATTTTTCACATAGTTGCAGACGCATTGCTAGTCTCAAATAGCTTTTGTACTACGATAAATATAACCAACAGTACACAGGTTTACATTAGATTTTATGATGACCTATGACCTGTGCTGTTTTATAGTTCACTGACAAAGGTTTGGAGTGACACCAGCTTAGATGATTTTCAGAGCATGAAAGAAACGATGAAAAGCTTACTTCAGCCTCCGAAACCATCAGGCAGCAATAGTAAGTCTTCACTGTCTCGTGACAGTTACACAGGATTTGATCTTTTGAACCAGAGGATGATTATTGTAAGCATATCATTTGGTATGGGTTTGCCATAGGATTGTGTGTTCTCTCCTAGCGAGCAGCTTCCATGTAGCCATGTTAATGTAAATGTACACATTCGTTTTTCTATATCGACAGTATGATCTTGACCGTGCTCATTTTTCAATGAATTGATTGGGTGAGATCCTTCACCACCACTGCCCATTTGAATGGAGGTGCCACTCCATTTAAGGTCCCGTGCATGGACTGTGCTAGCCTGAGATTTAAATATCTGAAAAAGCCAGCATCAGGTAGTGAACTGAGATCTCTAATTCAGAGGCGCATAACACAACCTACACAACCATGTAGCTAACTGGGCCAGTAACAACCCTGAGCTAGACTTTTGTGCACGCATGCCTCAGTAACTAAGCAGCATGAGTTGGACCTCCACTTGTTATCTATCGACAACCCTCTGGCATGACGCAGAGCTCATAATTGAGATGGTGTGCCCTGTGCTTGGCTTTTAAGTAATGCTTTAGAAATTTTTTGATTACGATTATAAGTTGGTAGCAATTGGACCGAACATTGGGAAATGAGTAATGGGCAATGAGTGCCCCCTAACAGGGCATGAGAGATCTACTTTAAGGTAAGCACAGTTACTCATTGGATTTTGAATATATTATTATTATATCTGTTGATTTCTCTGGTTTTATAATGAGAATTTGAGTTTTATTTATTATTCAATTAAAGGAGAATACATTGCAGTTTATACATGTTTGTGATACTGAATGTGGTTTATGGACAGGCATTAAGCCAAAGTCAACGCTGACTCTGAGCGCGATAGCAGAATCATCTTATGTTGGTGAAGTCAGCGAGAGTCAGCAGGAAGAGAGTCTTGTGATTCCGGGCCACTCCCTTGATTCTTCTGATTCAGGTATTTGGATTTAGAATAAATTTGTCTTTTCCACACAGAGCAATTCGTTACAGAGCATAGAATGGTTATTTATCAAAATATCTAACTAATTGTATGAACAGACCACAGACCAACATCCATCTAACTACCAGCCTAATGTACATATTATGTATGTGTGGGTATGTAAGTATGCATGCATGTTTTCATATCTGTGTATGTATGTGTGTAATGTGTATGTATGTATCAGTGTCTATGTATGTTTGTTTGTTTGTGTGTTTGTCTGTGTATGTATGTATACTTGTTTGTGTGTATGTATACTTGTATTTCTATGTATGTGTTTTTATTTGCTTGTGCTTTTAGTTTTATTAAAAGTATATTTTAGTGCCTTTTAATTAATGCACAATTGATCGATGCTGAGAAATTTTTGTGTGTTGTTTTTATTATGAAGACATAGATCGAACCGATGATGATTACTTTGAGGACGACGGAATATTTGCCCATCTCGAGGGAATCCGAGCGTCGCTTGAAGACCAACTTGGATGCGAGACTTTCCTCAAAGCATACGCTACTGTTCAGGTTTGTATTATTAGAAACATGATTATTTATTTGCTAATTAATGATTACGTACTTCCTTTTGCCTTGAAATTGCTATTCTGTTGAAATTGGACAATTAAATCATTAAGTCGTGTCTTGAATAAAACACCAAACAAACATAACTTAAGACATTTCTTGTTTGACCTCTTTAATACAATATATTTGTTGGTGCCTTCCTTCTAAACTTATTTCCATAACCTATGGGCTCTCTGTGATATAACGGAATTCAACTGGACTTCTGCAATGGATTACGAGTTTTTATAGCACTTGTGTTTTTTAAGTGACCATTTGATCAATACATTAAGAGCATTGTGATATTGATGCTTTTTATTAGATTAGATTAGATTAGATTAGATTAGCTTATCTTAACTTAGTATAAGGTGGTGTTTGCCTGTCTAGATACTTGCTAAGACCCAATGTTGCAATTCTTCTTGCCATACTAAAGAAGTGGTTGGTATTACAGTTGGTATTACATCACACCTTAATCAAAGGGAAAAATGTTGTAACACATAGAACAGGTTTTTGAGTTTTTGATTTTCATTACTTTACATGTACTTTACAATACACTGTACTGTTGTACACTGTGCAGTCCTTTCAAGAGGAAGACGAAGATATGGAGGAGGGAATAAAGACAGTGACGAGGATTCTTGGTCCAGACAATGTCTACCTGTATCCGTCCATACTTCAGCTGGTCATGGCAGACGCTGCATTTGCAGGTTGGTAAAAACTTTTTCTTTTGAATTTGCCATTCATTTTCTCTTGAGTTTGCTGTTCAGTTTCTTCTTAAATTGCCATTAAATTTCCCTTGAAATTACTATTCGATTCCTGCTTAAATTGCCTTTAAATTTCTCTTGAAATTACTATTCGATTCCTGTTTAAATTGCCATTCAATTTCTCTTGAAATTGCCTTTCAGTTTCTCTTGAAACTGCCATTCAATTTCACATGAAATTGTTATTCAATTTCTGTTGAAATTTCTGTTAAACGTCTTGTGAAATTACTATTCAATTCCTCTTGAAATTGTTATTCAATTTCTCTTGAAATTTCTGTTAAACATCTTGTGAAATTACTATTCAATTTCTCTTGAAATTGTTATTCAATTTCTCTTGAAATTTCTGTTCAACATCTTGTGAAATTACTATTCAATTTCTCTTGAAATTGTTATTCAATTTCTCTTGAAATTTCTGTTAAACATCTTGTGAAATTACTATTCAGTTCCTCTTGAAATTGTTATTCAATTTCTCTTGAAATTTCTGTTAAACATCTTGTAAAATTACTATTCAATTTCTCTTGAAATTTCTATTCAATTTCTCTTGAAATTGCTATTCAATTTCTCTTGAAGTTGCTATTCAATTTCTTTTGAAAATTCTATGCAATTTCTGTTGAATTTGTTATTCAAATTCTCTTGAATTTGTTATTCAATTTCTCTTGAAATTGTTATTCAATTTATCTTGAAATTGCTATTCAATTTTCTTGGAAAATTCTCTTTAATTTGTCTTCAGATGACTATTCGATCAATATCTCTTGAAAACGCTATTCATTTTCTCACAAGTTGCTATTCAATTTCTCATGATTTTACTGTTGATATATAAGCCTAAGATATTGCAAGGTAATTGCCTAATTATTACAAGCATATGCAGACATGAATATTTACTACATACTAATTTATTTATGGAATTTGCATATGATACTTGCACACATGTATCACTTGTAAATTTATTGCACATAATATATTTGCAACATACTTGAAACCACACATAATAACTGCATCTCAATTAGAACATTTCTTGTGTTTTGGTGAAATTGTTATTCTTGTATATTTTGCATGTATATTTTAATAGCTGTATATATTTTTCAACATTTTCCATTAAATTTTGTTGTGCTACATAAAATCTTAAGTTATTATTATTGTGGCATGATGGCTGATAGGTTAGAGTGCTTGGCCTGTAACATCGAGAGTATGGATTCGAGCCTTGCCCCAAGCAGTTACTGTTTAGGGACCTTGAACAAGTCCTTCACTCACAGTTGCTTGGCACCATCAATGTTTTGTCATATGGTCGTGTGTGCACTTCTAAACTTGGGAAGGAGGGCAATATCAAATACAGTTGTATTGTATTGTATCGTATTTCTATTTTGTTGCTTTATATTTCGAATGATTATATATATGTATTTTGCAGTTTGATGTTGCACATATGTTGCAGATATATGTTATCTCATTTTACTTTTTTAAATCACATATTTTGAAAATTGTTTTAGGTAACACTTTGTCAGTGTGACTGTTGTTCTTGTTTCAGACAATGGATAAAGCGGAGCATCCTGATTTATTTCTGACAATACCAGTGACATCCTGAGACTGTCTTTTAGGTTCGACAGTATCATCAAAGACAATGACAAGAATATGAAATTAATTAATTGTTTATGGGCCGTTTTGAACAATTAGCAAAACCGTTCAGACCAGTTCGAAAGAGATTATGCTTTTGTCGCTGCTTGTTGAACTTACTTCGCAAACGCTGAATTTTGTAATAAACCCATGGCACTTCCTTGTGGCTGAAAAGTCTTTCGTGGAAAAATTAGACCAATCATTTGGTCAGTCAATCGATCAATCAGTTGTTCAATCAGTCAATATAGTCAATTTATTAAATCAGTTGAGAATCCATATTCTGTTGACTGGAAAGTCTGGTAGAAATTCAAGAGACAGATAAAATTCGTTTGACAATCAAATCAATCATTTTGGTCAGTAATTTCATCCAATCAGTACATTATAGATCAGTCAAACAATCTGTTCAGTATCAAGCGTAAATACCGATCGCTCATTCAGTTGATCGATCGTTCAGTTGATCGATCGTTCCGTTGATCGATCGGCAGAAGTAAATGGTACCATGCAAGTGATTAGTCTGTTCGGTGGATCAATTGAACGTGAGGCATTTAGCTGGACATCGATGCATCAGAATGACTTGATTATTTAGCTACAACTCTGACAATAATGTGACCGAAATTAGATCACGAATTTTATGGTAGCACAGTTCAGTCACTGTAGTCTATAATACAGTACAACTGTATATGATACCGCACTTCTTCCAAAGTTTAGAAGTGCACACGACCATACGAAAGACCATCGATGGCGCTGAGCAACTGTGAGTAAAAGACTTGTTCAAGGTCCCTACAAAGTAACTGCCTTGGGCGATGCTCGAACCCGTACTCTCAACATTACGGGCCGAACACTCTAACCAATTGGCCACCGTACGTGCCACTTTGTATTACTGCTTGTGGGCCAAACTGGGGATCTCGAGGCATTACCGGTTAAATAGTAAACTCAGTTGTACAAGAAGCTTGACCGTTATACGGTGCCTCCCGAAGACTTTCGGATGCCCTACTTGGACCACGTGGGCAATCTCGTTATCCCCATAAAGAGAAGAGCATACTAGAGTTGTGATGGATGGATGGATGGATGGATGGATGGATGGATGGATGGATGGATGGATGGATGGATGGATGGATGGATGGATGGATGGATGGATGGATGGATGGATGGATGGATGGATGGATGGATAGATGGATTGATGGATTGATGGACGGAACTGTTGGTCGTAAGCGCCGCTACATTGAGTCGATGTTAATTTAAGAACACCATGCAGCCTGAGTTGAATCGGTTAAAGTACACCGTTTCTTAACAGTGTGATTCTCCTTACAGATTTTATTTTAGTTATAGTTACAGTTATAGTTAATGGCTTTTTATTTTAGTTATAGTTGTAGTTATAGTTAGTATTATTTTTTAGTTATAGTTATAGTTATAGGTAATGGATTTTTTATTTTAGTTAATTTTAGTTAGCCTACTACTTATAGTTACAATAATTAAGGCTATAAGCAAAATTGTGCGTATTAACATGATGTTTCACAATTTGCTCAGAGTTTTGAATGCCTTTGAAGCATAGGCTAGGTGCATTCAGCTTCACGAGTACACGAGTTTCCAAAGTAACTGACAAATTGCACAATAAAAATAATCGCATTTTTTCTTTCTCATTTATGTCGAATCGTCCATATTGCACTTCTATTTTTATTTTTTTTTATTAACGAAAATAAAGATGAATTTTCGTTATTGTTATTTTCGTTATAGTTATAGTTACTGTTAATGATATTTTTTAGTTATAGTTATAGTTATCGTTAACGAAATCATTTTATTTTCGTTAACAAACATTTTCGTTATCGTTAACGAGAATCACACTGTTTCTTAACAGGCATGCAACTCAAAACGGAGTTCAGTTAAAAAATTTAATAAACCGAGATAAACCAAAGTTTACGATTCGTATTTATCAGTGTTAGGTTATAAATTGTCTCCTTATTTAAATACTGCGTACTCCATATTACAATTTAATTTGATGTAGGCGAAAACCTAGGCCTGCATTGTTGTCGTGGAATATAGACTACGCATCTTAGGTTAGGTAGCCTAGAATTGCGACAATGAAGTTGTGACCTAAGATTACTACACCCGCTGCGATTACCTTTCTTATGGTAAGTCGCTTGACGTCACAATCCACCAAATATGACGTCATCGAAAAATGATGCAATTTTTCTCTTTGTTCTCTCATGAGTTTCTGGAGCATTCTATAAGTTTTGTTTCTGTGGAAGGCTGCAGACGGAAAAGAAGTTGATAAAGACGATGAAAGATATCGAAGAAAGGACGAAAACGATGAAAAAAATACGAAAGACGACGAAGATAGCGAAGAAGATGACGACCAACAAGTTCTCGAACTTAGCTTCAGTCATTATCGAAGTGAAAAATCATTCGTAACGTATGACAGAAATTTATCATCGTCATTCCAACGATGGAAAGATCATTAAGCAAGGAAGTCTGGTAAAACCTGAAATTATTAAATAAAAGTAATTTAATGCAAGTAAGAAGTGACTGTGTGTATGAGAGTAAATTAGAGAAAGAAGTATTACATAAAAGCACGAAAATTTCCCTTCTTTTACTGCATCGATCTGTTCATGAATTTGGCATGTTAAATATTTAAATAGCTCGCTTTAAAAGTACCATTCAGGACCGTTCTACGTAAAAGTGTCAAATCGCCTCCTAATCCAAGTAAAATTTTGAAGGTCCTTATTCTGTCTGTTTCTGCCTCTGTATCAGACAAACAGTGAGACAGACGGAAAGATCAACAGACGAAAGGGAGACAAACATAGCCTACAGCCGGAAGCCATAGCAACGGAATGGCCGACGGACAGACTGTAGAGAGGCGACGACAGACAAGCAGAAATACAGACAGGCAGACAGGCTACATGGACCATGCATGGACGCATTTTAATTAGGGAAGAGCCGATTATCCGTTCGGATTTTGCACTAATCGGTATTACTCGGAATCTGCGATCCCAGGCCTTAAAATCCGAATAACAGAAAGTAATATTTCTGACTAAAAAACAATTCCTTTTATCATTAATAAAAAAATAGTAACCTGTTTTGACGATAGGCCTAATATTTAATCTTAGATATTGAAAGGCAGTGTAAATAATAAAATTGTGAGTCGACGCATTATCAAAATGGCGGACAGTCGGGCTTTTAGTAAAAAAACAGTGCATAAAAGTGGCTTCTTCTTGTGGTTCTCTGCCTCTTAGGCAGGTTCAAATATCCGACGTCGCCACTTCTCTCGTTGTTGGGCCTCTTCTTTCAGTTTCCTGTATCCGTTTGTCATCATCCAATCCAGCATCATCTGTCTTGGTCTTCCTCTTGTCTTCCTCCCCTTCAGTTTTCCTTCGATGACCGTTCTTAGTAGTGAGTCTCCTCTCAGCGTGTGCCCGATCCATTTCCTTTGCCTGTCTCTTATTGTGCGTATATGGACTCTTTCTTCTCCAATTATTCCCAACACTTCTTCATTTGTTATATGTTCTGTCCAGCTGATTTTTTCCATTCTTCTCCATGTCCACATTTCGAAAGCTTCCAGTCTTCTTATATCCGCTTTTCTCATTGTCCATGTCTCTGATCCATACAGCACCACGCTCCATACTAGTGTCTTTATCATTCTTATCTTTAGATTCCTGTTTAGTTTTCCTCTCAGTAATTCTCTTCTGTTTGAGAATGCCTCCTTTCCTATTGCTATCCTTCTTTTAATTTCTCTGTGGCATTTGGCATCTGTCGTGATCATACTCCCTAGGTAGCAGAATTCTTTGACTTGCTCTATCTGTTTTCCTCCAATGTGTATTCTGACTACAGTTTCCTTTCCTTTACTTATCTTCAATACCTTTGTCTTTTTGATGTTAATCTTCATCCTGTATTCGGTTGATGTTGTGTTTAGCCTATCCATCATTGCTTGCAGTCCTTTCTGGTTTCTCGCCAACATTGCCTGATCATCTGCAAACCTTAATGCCTTTATCCATCTTCCACCAACCTTTATCCCCTCCTCCATCACCTCTACTGCCTCTCTGACAAGCTCTTCTATATAGATGTTAAATAGTAATGGTGACAGTGGAGCATCCTTGTCTCACACCTCTTCCAACGTTTCCTGGTTCCGAGTACTCTTCATCTATTCTTATTCGCATCTTTTGTCCCATGTATAAGTTTCCTATTAATCTTCTGTCTCTCCAATCTATTTCCATCCGCCTCAATGCATGTGATAGCCTTCTCCAGTCAACTCTATCAAATGCTTTTTCATAATCCACAAAACTTATATATATATATATACATCCTGACCATTCTACCCCTCTGTTAGTACTCTTAGTGTTCCGATCGCATCCCCAGTTCCCATGCCCTTTCTAAAACCAAATTGATCATCCCCAGCCCCTCAATTGCCTCTGTCTTTGCTTGCACTCTCTTTGCTAGTATTCTTATCATGACTTTTGACGCATGGGTGAGGGAGGCTAATGGTCCTGTAATCCTCGCATGCTGTTGCATTTGGTTTCTTTTTAATTGGTATTATTATGGTAGTGGCTAAAACCAAATAAAAGTGGATATTGCCATTAATCGGATCGGCATCGGAATGGGCGAAAAGAGCAGGCCAACTAATCGGAATGGGAAATCGGCGACGAATGAGAATCGGTTCATCCTTACTTATAATAGCTGCGCTATTATTACAGGCGTAGCCTATGGACAACAGCCGGATGCAGACATAGTTTGATCGACACGATCTTTTCCGTTGTCTGCGTGTCTGTCTCTAGGCTAATATTCTGTTCTCATATCTAAAAAGTGATCTAAAGAGCTCAACAGCATTATGACGTCATTTCATAGACTTAATGAGTCCATTCATGGACTTCTATATAATAGCTAGCCCATTACTGACCAACGAGGTAATAGAGTTACTGACATTACTTTTGATTTCTCTTAAAAAGTCTAATTTGACGTCACAAATACTTTTGGACCATAGACGTCATTTTTATGTAGATAAAGAAAGACTGAAGAGCATTATGACGTCATAGGTATTATTTGACCATAGACTATAAGATTTTGCAGATCTCAGCAGACGCGTTGTCTTGTCTTATTTCATTTAAGAAAGTTCTGAAAAAGCTGAAAAATATCTGAAGATGAATGAGGGTATGTTCTGAAGACTTTTGAAGTGGAAGAACGAAGACGAATTTGCAAAAATAATGTAAGTGATTCGATTTTCTACGCTTAAATAACCGGTCGATTAGGCCTTACAAATTTAGGCTTGAAGCGGCTTACAAAATTATTTTTTCGATAAGCCATATTATGAAGCCGCATTTTTATGCATTTTCAACGTGCGTCAGGGTAACCATGACATTGCATTAACTGTCATGTCATGATGTCATGTCATATGTCACATCGCCATCGTCGCTACGCGATGGTTGGCTACATGAATGGACCCTCACTGCCCAGTGTTTTCTGTCTAGTGCCGCGTTCATTAGGCAAGCACCCACAAGTCCAATTAAGCACGTTGTCGATCCACGATATTCTCGGCCTTCCTCGTCCTCGGACCCCTTCCACGAGACCCGTCATCAGGCTGCTCTCGATGTTGTCGTGCGGCTGTCTTATGATGTGGCCAAAATATCGTCGTTTCCGAGTTTTCGTGTGCGCCAATAGTTCCTTTCTAGCCCCCGCTGATGTGTAGGCTACACCCGTTTGTTGGACATCATTTTGTTCCACGGGATTCTCAAGAGCTTTCGGATATACTTGTTTTCAAATGCTTGTATACGCCTTTCTTGAATTGCTTCCTCCTTCTTTAGAGTCCAGGCCTAACATCCGTACGTCGCCACTGGCCACGCCAATGCCTTCATCAACCGCAGTTTGGAACCATTGCTGATCGACTTGTTCTTCCATATCTTCGTCAATTTGACCATAACCGTCATCCCCATGGCCAGCCTTGCTTTCACTTCACTCGAACAATTCGCATATTTTGTTACCCTACTCCCTAGGTATACAAAGGAATTTATTTGTTCCAGTCTTCCTGTACCCACCACCTCCTCGAGCACCTCCTCAGTATTCGTCAAGACTTTCGACTTTGCCACGTTGATCGACATGCCATATTCTGCTGCAGCACTTTCGACGCGTTTCACGAGTTCTTGAAGTTCTTCCGGTGTTGTGGCCAGTAGGACGATATCGTATCGTATCGAGGTTGTTGATGGTTTTCCGCCAATCCTAAATCACCCCGGCGAAACCCGTTAGTGCCTTTCGCATCACTTGTTCTGCTAGAATGTTAAACCGGCATGGGGAGAGGTTGCATCCCTGTCGAACTCCTTTTTTAACCTCGAACCATACCGAAGTGTGGTCATCTGTCCTGACGTTAGCCTGTTGTTGTCTGTACAGATTCCTTAATAGTTGGACCAGATGGGGTGGAAAGCCCATTTCGAGCATGGTCAGCCATAGTTGTTAGTGTCGGACCTTATCAAAGGTTTTAGCAAAGTCGATGAAACTAAGGTACAGTGGTTGATTCCTTTCTTTTGCTTTCTCTAGTATGATCCTGGGGTTCACAATCTGGTCTCTCGTACCTCTTCTTGGCCTAAACCCCGCTTGGTCCTGAACAATCTCCACTTTGAGCTTGTGTTGCATACGGTCTAGCATCAAGCGCACTGAAATTTTGCTTGCGTGTGAGACCAGTACGATTGTGCTGTAATTGTCACACGGAGCGGGTCACCCTTCTTTGGAAGCGGGATTAATGTTGATTGAGTCCAGTCTTCCGGCCATTCTCCAGTATTACACAACTCCGTGCATATCTCATGTAGTTTGGTCACTGTCATCTCCCCTCCAAACCTCAGTAGTTCTGCGGCCACGTCATCCGGACCTGGTGTCTTTCGTGACGCGGACTTAATTACTGCTCTCATGAACCTCTTCCTTCAGCGGAGGTAGTTCTCTTTCTTCAATGTCAATCTCTACGTTCTCGCCTTCTTCGTTGTATGGTTCCTCGCAGTATTCTCTCCATCTCTGATTCATTCTCTCTGGTTCGACAATTTTCCTGCCAATGGCATCTCTAATGGCCGTGATACGAGGAACGCATAATCCAGTGAGCCGCTTCACTGTTTGGAAGACTGATAAGCAACAACTAAATGTTGGATTAGGCTTATGATTCTTCCTGCATGCCATAGACGATATCCACAGAACAGGAACAACTACAAAAATCCATACATATGTAATTTAGCAACGTAAACCACGGGATAACTGTAGAAGTAATGGTATTGCTTAATTGCTCGACTTTACATTACATTACCCATGTTGAGCAACGAGTTATAAAGAACGGTGTGTGACAAAGGAACTGAGTCTAACGACATCTAGTGGTCTAATGTGTGTCTAAATGACTAGCTCTCGTCTATGGGGAATAAAGCAAGCATTAAGCTCAAAACACATTAGCAACTCTCTAATTGACCTAGATATCGTATACTAAATGTATAATTATCGGATACTTAATCGTCCACTAAATTATATGCGTAGAGTTATAGATCTCACCAGATTTTTTTACATTAAAGTCGAATTTCCTCTAACCTGAACACAAAATGGCGAGCGATTTAAATGTTTCATTAGAGTGACAAGCTGGATTTCTGAAAAGTAGTTCCTGTCATCTAGCGAATATATTTGAACGTGCTATAGCAACTAAGTTATAAAAGAGGCTAGTCTAATACAACATATTATTATTAACAGTGCTATTTATTTTAAAAAAATTGACATTTAGATAATAATACTAAGAAGAAAGAACTTGAGAAATGACAGACTATTTATATAGCTGGTTCATTATAGCGCTCTTACGCAATATGCAAGTACGCCCAATATCAATCAACCTGCGATATCATAAATCTCCACAAACTTAATTAGGCCTAAAGTGAAGCGCTGAGACACAGCTTACTCGTGATCGCTGCATCTTGTCAGAGGAGTTAATTGCTGCTAAATAGTGTGCAGTGACTGTGCACCCTCCAGGACAGGAAAGATTGAAAGGCAGAGTATTGTATAGATCAGAGTAGAATTTCTTGAAGACGACACTTAAATTTCGAGTGAAATATGACACTTAAATTTCCAGTGAAAAACTTTACATCCGGAATAAACTGCCGTCAACCTCTCCGCAATTAGGTCTATCTGATCCAGCATAAAGATTCGCCAGACCTGCACCTCTTGCCATAATTTCTGCGCAGATCAACTCTGTACATTTTCAGCCAGTTCCTCCACAAACACCGCCAATAAACAGTTTTTGCCCATGCGACTAGTAATACTATTCATCTGACATTTCTGCCTGAATTTGTATTCATTTCTTTGTGCATATGGTGTTTTCGTACGTTCAACTAAACTCTTGGAAATGCACAAGGAGCACGACACCTATCTCATAGGAATAATTCCTGTAGGCCGCTAGGCTTGAGCCCCTCCCCCGATAATTGAGGCGCCAGGCCTGCCCAGGCATTGAGCCCTCCCCCTTATTCTGACAACTTGCGATCGATCGTTGTATTCACAATGCAGTTAGGCCTATCAGAAATCTAATGGAATATTTACTTTTTTTTTTTTTTTTTATGCCCCGAGGTATACATGATCCCTCAGGGACTTGAATATTACTATTGTAGATGGGGTTGTCTGGAAATGACCCTATTCGTCGCAGACGAATATTTACTTAATTTCGCCATTTTTAAACAAATAGAGATCAACGGAAGTGACGGAGCTGCGGACCAATGCGCAGTCCTAGGTATAGTTGTATCATACTCACTGCGTTTCAGTATCTAGCTTTTATTCACTTTCATTCATTTAAGATCAGAACTTCCCAAAGTGGTTATTCGTCATGCGCAGACGGATTAGATCAGATTAGAATAAGAATTAGAATTAGAATTTGTTTATTGCACAGAACAGGTTTTAGGTTACAATCATGAAACTGTAAGTACAGTGCAACATGAGCCAAGAAAATCCAACAGCTTAATACTAAGCTTGACCCATCTTTCTTGATTATTATTCATAATAATCTAGTCAAAATAATAAGATATTTCTTATTTGACTAGATTAACTGTTTCTAATTAAATTTGTAAAACCGAAATATGTCAAGCGGATCACCCGTAAAGAAATTTAAGCAGTCGCTACCCTCATTCACAGGTATGGTGAATCGACAGCTGTCCGCTTAAGCGCCAGTAGGCCTATTTCAGGTAACAATGGTTACAATGCATAGGCCTAACCTAAGTCTTTATCCTAAGGCAGGCAAGACGCTAAAGAGTGACAAAATGAGATTTATAAAAGGCTGTAGTGGAGCCTTTAATCCTTGTCACACCTGAGCCATCTCGCCACCTTCGGAATCCAAAGGGGGTTAAGGGTGGTTGCCCCCCTGAAATTTGCTATCGCATATTAAATAAAATATTATGTCAAATATACTGTTGAAAACAGAGAATTACAGATGATTTTTTTAACAATCCAACATTTACCCAAGTGACGATTTTGTTTTTCAATTTATACGGTGTATATATGGGCCCTATGTTTCACAATACCCATTGCAATACCACATGGCCCCAGTCCCTCAACCGACACAATCCCGACCACAACGCAACCACACGCCTTACGAACAACCTTCTGATCTGCGCTTTTCATTTTTTTTTAGCTGAATCTGTTTAGCCATTAGTTATATTAGAGGCTGATTGCAATCCACGGGACTCTAGCGATCCTGCAGTAAGTAGCTGGGCAGATAAATAAAGGCGAAAACTTGGAGAAAATTTCAATGCACATGGAAAACCAAGTATCGATGGATTCTTTATTCTGAATGTCAGAATAAAGTTGTCTACGAAATCTGTCAGGAATGTGCCAACTCGGATCTCTTTCGTTTCTCAACGAAAAAAGACGATGCTTTCATATCCGATGACTGCAGCAACTGGAAGAATGCAACTGGAAGAATGCACTCAGGGCCGGATTAAGACTTCCGGGGCCCTAAGCCAAGAGCCGGGTTAAGACATCTGGGGCCCTAACTCCAAAAGCCATGCTTAAATCAGTAGCGTAGCCAGAGGGTGCAGCGGCCGCTCCCCTGAGACCATTTTGGCAAAATGTGGGCCTTTTCGAAATTTATTTATGGCCCAAAAATACCGGTATCGACGGTATGCAAGTCAAACGGCGCTTAAGAGTGGCGTACCGATCTGTTTTCGCACTAACAAATTTTCTGATAGGTCTACGATTAACTGGGCTTCCCCAAGTATTGCTGTTCTGTCTGTTGACGTAGGCCTCTGTAAGTATGGACGGACCGAAGTTGTAGAGAGACGAGACAGACAGCACTGATTCGAGTGTGCGGAGTGTATCTACATGTATGTCTCAGCATAGAGGCTACTGGCACACATATATACATACATATATACGTGTGTTCACTCTGTTCTCAAGTCCAATAGAGTCATACAAAACGCATGCACAGTCAATGAGTCATCCGCTATCGAGTCCCATCCCAAGTCCCAACATAGCTTTAAACAAATCCATCATCAATTAGCTATGTCATGCTCCTAGAGTTTTTGGTATAGGGCTATATCAAATTTCTAGTGCAGTCGGCTGTTAAACCCAGGTGCATGTAGGCCTACGTACGGGATACCGAAATAGAGAGAGGAAACTTGGAACAGGTAAATATGTTTCTATAACTTTCTTAGCAGTGATGTTATTATACACAGATCTTAACGTGCTATAGCAGCCTAGTATGTTTGAAGCAGTTTGGCTTTAACGCTTTAATCTACTTACAAAATGTAATGTAATGTAAATCTAGCTATAGTTGACTATTCAGTTGACTGTGATGCGCCCTTGTGTTAACCGTAACTCCCTTTTTAATAATAGAGATTCGTGATAAATGGAATTTTCCTGGTTTCAAGACAGTCCACGTTCCGTCAACAGGACACCGCATGTTTGAATCCATAGTAAACAGCTTTCTAAAGAATAGGCCTATAGAAGGCAGTATCTCCTACAGACGTTAACGGTTAACTTTGACTTGCTCAACTATGTTCGATGCCACAGAGAAATATTTGCAATTGTAGGCCTACTCACGGACGATGTCCTATAGGCATAAGCTTTGAAAGATACTTACAGTATATATGTCTAAAGATGGAGAATGAGGCGAGGGTTGGTGTCTGTACTGTTATGTTATAGTATACAATACTATTAGTATTACTAATTTACTGTACATATTGCTTTTGCCACTTTTTAGGTGTTTCCCTGTATCTATTTAAAATACGAAGATAAATAGGCCTACGTATAATCAAAATCAATGTAATTAATTGAAATTATTTATTTAGGTAAGTGGGGCCTTTTTTATGTGCTCGCTCCCCCTGGTGTCAAAACCTGGCTACGCCACTGGCTTAAATGCGTGTCTTTGAGCACAAAGTTCGAACCGTAGCCTACATAAGCGATTATTTATTATTTCTAACGAAATATTAGCTAAATAATAACACATGCATTTACCATTAATTGTCATTTTGTCAATTAGGACTTTGGTACAATCTGATTTAATATTTTGTGATAGTTGGGGGCCCTCAAAACGTTGTAAGGCCCTAAGCCATGGCTTGTTTGGCTTATACGTTAATCCGGCCCTGAATGCACTGCAATATGGGCCCCAGGCCCCCAGTATTTTAGACAAGTTTACGCCTGTGCATATGCTGGTTGACCTGGTTCCCGCGTCTCCGCTTTTTGGGCTTTGCAGAAATCTCAAATTACTATTAATTACGATATCCGTCAGCAAGTCGTATAACACGCTTACATTCGATAGATGGCGTAACAGTCAGAGGCGTTTTTCAGTTCGCTGTTTGCATTTAAGTATTAGTGATATTACATTAAATAAATTGCTTAATTTCATACTTTAATAACAATTCTGTGCAATTTGCATTTACGAAGAAGTAGCCTAATTGCTCGTCTTTCGAGTTTTATAAAACTGTCCAAATGTGATTCACCTGGTGAAGCCTGAAAGGTAATCTGAAATTTAAATATAATTTGTAGCCTGTGCCCTGTAGGCCTAACGTAATCTGAAATTTAATGATAATCTGTGGCTCGCAATTAAAAAAGTAAGTAAGTAAGTAAGTAAGTATATTCTTTATTTATCCAACTGCATAACCGCACTTTGGTTTACATGAAATTACACAATATAAAGCATTCTTGTCAAAAACGTTTTTCTGATTAAGTTGTCAGCCTGCGGGACAATTCGGTCATGTGGTCTGGGATGCAGGGAATAGGGGCACCCAAAACTACGCTAAGTCGATAGGCAGTTAAGGTCGGTTTCGGCAACAAGGCAGGAACCTATTCAGGGTCAGGGAGTTAGGGAGTCAGACGGATATATACGGTGGGACGTGGTGTTTAGAATTGCAGCGACGATAGAGGCAGAGAAGAAGGGGCTCGGAAGACGATTTGTATAATATATGGAAGCGTAACAACGTTAATGGATTATGGTCTCACAAAGTCTAAATCCAGCACTGGGACAGAGACAGGGATATAGAAGACATACACATATATAGACAGATAGACAGGGAGGGAGGAGGGAGGGAGGAAAGAGGGAGTGAAGATGGAGGGAGGAGGAAGGGGGAGGGAAGGATTGAGCGTCATAGACTTAGACAGAGACAGACCGACGGGCGGACAGACAGAGGATGGATGAGAGACACAGACAGAGGCAGAGGCAGAGACAGAGACAGGGATAGAGAAGAGATATACAGAGACAGTGAGACAGAGAGAGGAGGGAGGAAGGAGGGAAGGAGGAGGGAGGGGTGGGGAGGGATGGAGCGTCACAGACTTAGACAGAGACAGACAGACGGGCGGACAGACAGAGGATGGTTGAGAGACACAGACAGAGGCAGAGGCAGAGACAGAGGAATACTTTGAAATGCGAGACACATCAATTCGTTTGTATCTGCGTTTGTTTGGTTTTAGGAAGGCATACAAATTTCTCCTATCAGCCTCATCTTCCTCTCAGAGCCTCCGCGCCACTCCCGGCCATAGCAATTTACCAATGGTGTCCGTTTGCCATGTAAGAGAAACCCTGACGTGTTTGCCAGATCAAAGCCAGTCGGGCTTTGTTGTTGGACAGTAAACTTTGCCCTTAGCAGCGCGAAATCTCCCGGATCAGGCATCACACTTCATTCGATCCGGGAACAAAGGCACCGGCCTATACACCGGATGCAGGCTGAAACTGGCCTTCTGGGAGAAACGGGAGAAGCATAATTCGGCAATTACGCATTTGAGATCTTCAGTCATCGCTGTAATTCCTATCAATTTTCCCTCCGAGTCTATTCCTGCAGTGCTGTCTACGGAACATGACAACGGAAAGGATGGACCGGAGAGTGTAATTACTGCGTTTAAATCAATCTTAGTCCATGTTGCTGGGTCCTGTTATGCAATTGGTCTAATGGTCGAATTGAAGCATTTAGGACCCAACGTAGTCTATAATTCTATCAGTGGTTGAATACTGGATAATCTCGTCTGTATCTTTATACGTTTGTCTTCGTGTGTCTTTGTATATGTGCGTGTATTTCTCTGTTGGAATGTCCGTGTCTGTGAGGCTGGTTGTCCTTGACTGCCTAGGAATTTTTCGGTATTTTTCATCAAGGTCTTTCTGAACATTGGGCGCAGATCTATCGCTAGGAAATTAGTGAAGGATCTGGGTAGATGTCAGTTGTTGTCAGCAGCCTATCTCTTCTGTTCGTTTCTGCCTTTCGCATTATGTGAGAATTGACGTTAATTATTGACGGAATGCAAGTTCATGTAGCAGAAAAATTATATAGGTCTAGTGCTTTTATAAGCTCGTAACTGGCTTTGGCCTCTCTCTGGCTGTTAACTTTTTGTCTCACTCTTTAAATCTTTTTGCCTACATTAATCTCTCAGTTGATCTGTCTGTCTGTCTCTGTCTGTCCGTCTGTCTGTCTGTCTCTCTCTCTGTGTCTGTGTCTGTGTCTCTGTCTCTTTCTCTCTCTTTCTCTCTCTCTCTCTCTCTCTCTCTCTCTCTCTCTCTCTCTTCTCTCTCTCTCTCTCTCTCTCTCTCTCTCTCTCTCTCTCTCTCTCTCTCTCTCTTCTCTCTCTCTCTCTCTCTCTCTCTCTCTCTCTCTCTCTCTTCTCTCTTTCTCCCCTCCCTCTCCTGCTTTCTTTCAGTCTTTCTTTCTTTTCCGCTCTTTCAGTTTGTCTTTCTGTCTGCCTGTCTGTCTTTCTGTCTGCCTGTCTGTCTCTTATTAAAAGCCCCTTTCAACACACATCAACACAGCACAGATTCTGATATAACATGATTTGAGTCAAGTGGTTTTCGTAATGTCTAGTGGCTACCAGGACCGTTGGCCTCCACCTGACCGTACACCTCACAATGTTAAGTTTTTATAGCAAAGTATCAACATCTGTTAGACAAGGATTTCACATTTCATTCCTGTAAAGAGGAAATATCTAATTGTAAGAAAAACCTGTTATAACTTGGTACTTGATGTGGCTGTTAAAAGCTCGTATTACAATAACACCACAGCTCTAGTGTTTTGGATTTACATTACAATAACACCGTCTCTGATATAGCGTGTAGCCTCGGATGACAACGTTATAAAGGTGCGTGACGAGAGCACGTTAACCAGCTTTTCACCCTTCTGATGTAATGTAAAGAAGCTTGTCACCCAAATGACGTACATGTATGTTTGCATGTTATAGGTCAGTTGCTGTACCATAGCTTTCATGTCTATACTGTATTACAATAAAACCATACCTTTGTGATTTACATTAAAATAACACCGTATCTTTGGTATTTTGTTTTACAAATGACACCACATGAAGGCATGGGAGTCTACTTATACCTGTCCTGCTGTGTTTGTCTACCTGGATGTCTGTTTCCTTCTCTGTGAGGACTTTAGACAAGACCTGATAGACAACAACTGTAGTTTTGGTCGTCGAGTGTCACTCACAGTTGCACTGTTTCAGTAGTCTGGAACCAATAAATCTTTGTTAAAACGTCTTCCTCGCCCTCTTTTTTGTATGTGTGTGTGTGTGTGTGTGTGTGTGTGTGTGTGTGTGTGTGTGTCTCCTCTATGTCTTTGTCTATTAAGTCAGGTGCTATATAAATCCGTGTCGCATTTAGCACAGACCTGGACAACGAAAAAAAATCGTGAAAGAGAATTTTCACTCTCAAAAGTGAACTGAAGAAACATGGGTGGAAAGCCAGACTCTACAGCGTAATGCCATGTAATTAAACATTTATGTAGCTGTCCTCTTGGCTTCCTCTGGTAAGGTGTTTGCATTTCTTTCATTTCTACTCTGTCTGAATATTTTCCTGCTCATCTACCTGTCGCTCCTGCCTCTCCATCCCTGAACCTCTATGCCTATCTCTCTCTGTACGTATCTTCTCTGTGTTCATCTGTCTCTGTATCTATCTGTATCTGTATGTCAGAGAGGAATTTCCCCGCGGTGAAACCGCGGTAACTGCGGTAAATCCCGCGGTAATGGGGACAACAATTGCGGTAATATCGGTGTAATGGGGTTTACTCTAGCTGTAATACCGCCGTAATGGGGAATGAGCCGGCGATAAGACCGCTGTAATGGGAAGTGTAACTATTATAGTTCTATAGTTTATACAGCGTATAGAGCCGTATAGACTATATTATAATATACACTATACAGCAACTTGCTTCCTTAGTTACAGCTGCTTACTCATTTAACTTAAAATTCTAGTTTTACTTCCATTCACTTTTTGATGCTACAGGCTCATATCAATTGTAATTCCTGTTTATAGAATTATTTTAAAGTAAACTGTTATAACAAAAACGTGACTGAATTTGTTAAAAAGTAAATGTAGTTCAACTAAAAGTTTTATCAGCTTGTCTATGTTGATGAATTAATTTTTAACATAGTAGTCACGTGTCATTCTTAGAGCTACAAGTACAATACCAGATCCGCCCAGGGTGATGTTAAGAACATGAGAAATGAAAAGGAGTTTTTTTATTTCCTGAAGCCTTCTAGTCAGAAAATAGTCAGGGCTTGGTTAGTGCAAACTGTCGATAAGATAATGTGTTTTGCGCATGTTTTATTAAAGCAATCAGAAATACAAATCGCTCTGTAAGCTCAAAAATTGTTTTTTTTTTAATTCGTGAAAATTTTTGCGGGCACTGTGATGTCGTCCTGCGGGTATTGGGTGGGGATGGGCAGAAAACCTGAGGGGATGGGACGGGGATGGGGACAAACCAAGCGGGGATGGGGCGGGGATGAGAAGACTTACTTGTTGCGGGGCGGGGATGGAGACGAGATTGTCTCCCTGCGTCACTCTCTATTGTAGGCCCTATATATAAACAGACACAGATATAATCAGTGTTGTGCTTTACTCGTTACTAGTAACGCGTTACTGTAACTAATTACTATTTTTTGTAACTATTACAGTAACTAGTTACTTTTTCAAAAAAGTAATTAGTTACAGTAACTGATTATTTTTACGAGGTAACGGTAACTAAATAAAAATAGTTAATTTACGTTACTTGAAAATTGAGTTTGCGACCGATGCATCGCGCAGGTGAATAATAATTGTGCTATAGCCACCGTGTAATATTGTGCGCTCCTTTATTTGGAGAACATTATGCGCTACCTGAATGAAGCTTTAGGGGTCGTCCATTAATTATGTCAACAAAATACGGGAGAGGGGGTTTGAAAAGTTTGACAGTTGTTGACAAGGGGAGAGGGTACAAGTTCGGTACAAGTTGACGTCAACAAATTTTTTCTAATGAATCAACACAGACTCTTCAAAATGGTAGCGAAATCATTAAGTAATGCTAAAAATGTGTAAAGTGCTTAATGTTTAATACTACTAAAAAGCTGGTAATAAACTAAACTCATAATTATATTTGTGAAACTCTTCATTGTCTTTCACTCCCTAAAAAATGATTCTACATGTTTAGTCATGCCTCTTTCTTTGTCTTTAACTGTGTCTGGTTCTGGGATTGTTGACATAATTTTTAGGGGTCCGTCAATGTTTGACAGTTGTTGACAAGGGGAGGGGGTCAAAAACTGCCTAAAATTTGTTGACATAATTAATGGACGACCTCTGTTTCTTACTATTTCTGCATGCAGAAACTGTCGTCTCGGCACAGTTATTACAAAGTTGTTCTCGCTGAGCACTAAATTTTCCATGGTAAAGCACGCGGTTAAGTTTGTGTCTCCATTGCTCAATGCAGTTCTGCATAAACTCGGTTTGGGCCATCCTTTGAGGCTGACTAATCATTGCGTCAGTGACTTTGCCACAGTTTCGTCTGAGGTGGTTTACTAATGATGGTATGATATATAGAAGGCAACGACTCTTCTGAAGTATGAAATGACTCGCTTGTCAACCCAGAAGATGGAACCACTGTATACAGTAAAAGGCAGCTATCTTCAGAATAATTTCCATATGAAGGTTCTTCACCTTTGCAAACTGCAGTTCTGGAAAAACATTTACTGTCTACAGGGAATAGGAACTAGGCCTAATACCTAGCAGATGAAAAAATCCGTGGACCTTTAGACACATTTCCATCAGTTAAAGAAGTGTTTCTTAAGTTTAATACTGGAATAGCATTTAGTGCACCGGTTGAACGACTGCTTAGTTTAGGCGGCCAAATCCTGAAACCAAGACGAAATAGACTTAGCGACGAAGATCTTGAGATGCTCCTTCAGTTGCGAGCCAATAAAGACCTACACTCCTACAGTTATCAAATGTGCTATATAAAATAAAGTTTAAAGATTTTGTATTATAGGCCTACCCTATTAATTTCTTATTAGCCTAATATTATTAACTTTAAATAATTTCAGGTACTTCTTCTGATATAAGCCAATAGAAATTTACCTCTAGGCCTACATATTTAATCTGACATGATGCGTCGATGTTGTACTTAAAAAATGTGTGCGGTAACTAAAAGTAACTAAAGTTACTTTGAACAGGTAACTGTAATCAGTAACTAGTTACTATTTTAAAAATAGTAATCAGTTACAGTAACTAGTTACTTTTCGCAGTCCAGTAACTAGTTACTGTAACTGATTACTTTTAAAAAGTAACTAGCCAACATTGGATATAATAGACCTATATAAGTATATATATATATATATATATATATATCTAGTTGGTGTAATGTATCCTAATCCCAATCAAGGCATTTATATAGCGCCTTTTCAAGTCTGTGAATTGCTTTATCTGCTGAGCTGTGTGTGTATCTTTAGTTCTGCTGTTTCGTACCGTTAAGTGGATTTCAGTTTTCCAGCAGGACGGTGCGCCTGCTCACACGGCAAGGTTGCCAGGAACTGCAGTGAATTCATTGGCAAAGATGAATGGCCACCACGACTATCCAGACCTTAACCCTCTTGATTATCACGTCTGGGGAGCTATGCTTGAACGCTACAAGACATTTCATCCCAAGCCGAAGAACATTGACGAGCTGAAAAAGTCTTGCAGCGAATATGAGACCAGCTGCCGCAGGACTCAATCAACAAGGCCATACTGAGCTTCACGAAGACTTCGAGCTTGCGTGAAACCTAGGGGTGGACACTTCGAACATGCCTTGAGAAAAACTGCTCAACAGATTTCTGATTTCGCAATGAAAGATGATTTTATTTGACATTGAAAATTGCAAGTGACTGTCCATTTTTCTTCGGAAATTTGAAAAAATAGAATTAAAAATTTAAACAGCTGTAACTTTTGAAGCTATGCAAATTGTTTAGTGAAATTTTCGTGGATTGTTGAAAAATCATTCCTCTGTAGATGCTGAAACTTTTGTAGAAAAATCTCAATTGGTTGCGGAGAAATTGCATTTTATCCGGTGGGACATTTTATATTGAGCCACCCTGTACATAATGCATGCATAGGATGTACATACACGCATGTACAAAAGTACATAATACACTGTGTCCGGAAAAATTCCGACCCCCACAGATGTGGTTAAAAAAACTATAGTAGATAATAATCGATTTAAAAAAATACAAAAGCATTTTCATCTTGACATACTTACAAACGAAATTCTTTGTAATGTATTAACGGCCCCGTTTAAACTTACGTCATAGTGACGTATTTGAGTTTTATATTTTGTAAACAAAGTTGCAAGAAAATGGCGTTTAGCGAGGAAGACAAAATTGTTATAAAATTTTTACGCCAAAACAAGAAATATGGAGCCAAGAAGTTTCTGAAAAAATTTCCGAACAAGGGTTGGACATTAGGTGGACTAAAGTACCTTATACGAAAAATTGATCTAACCGAATCGTGTAAGCGTCGCTAGGGTAGCGGTAGACCGAGAGTTGCACGGACAACTGAAAATATCGAAAAAGTTGAGGATCTCGTTTTAAGTCAAGAAGATCGACCTCAATCACATCTAACGCTAAGAGAAATCGCTCGAGAGACTGGAATTTCAAAAACTTCAGTGCACGAAATTGTCAAAAATGACCTTCATCTAAAGTGTTTAAAGAAAAGACGAGCGACTGAATTAACAGAAGCCAACAAGGAAGCACGGCTCGAGCGTTCAAGGATTTTGTTAGATCGCTATCCTGATGAAATGGTAAACTTTATTTGGTTTACAGACGAAAAGTTGTTTACCATCGCCACACCAAAGAACAGTCAAAATGATCGTCTGTACGTTGCCACCGGAACTCGGAAGAAAAACATCCCAGCTAATCGTTTGCTTAGTACTCGCCCAACATTCAGCCAGTCAGTAATGGTTTCAGTTGGTGTATCTGCTCTTGGTAAAACAGACATACATTTCATAGAACCTGGCGTTAAAATAAATGGAGCTTACTATCGAGATTCTTTGTTGTTGGAAAAATTATTACCTGATATCAGGCAATATTCAGATTACTACACATTTCAACAAGATGGTGCTCCAGCTCACCGAGCACGTGAAACTGTCGAACTGCTGATAAAGGAGACTCCAGATTTTATACCTCCAAATCTTTGGCCTCCAAACAGTCCGGACTTAAATCCTGTTGATTATAAAATTTGGGGAATAATGCAGGAGAAGGTATACAAGACAAAGGTCAGAAACATTGAAGAACTCCGTGAGCGAATTGTTAATGCTTGGGATGAATTTGATCAACTGGTCGTCGATGCTGCCGTTAGTCAGTGGCGTGTGCGTCTCGTAGCTTGTGTTGAAGCCAATGGCGGACATTTTGAACATAAATTATAGTTCACTAATATTTCAGGATTAAATTGTTTTTGGAATTTTAAAAATTGATGACAATTTACTAGTTCTCTCATTCGTATCTCAGGGGTCGGAATTTTTCCGGACACAGTGTATATTATATGCACAATGTTGCACATAATTACACAATAATAAAACATATAATATCTACCATGGTTCATACATATTTGCATATATACCATACATATACATGTATAGGTACATACCTTGGTATGTACATGAATAGAAACCTTCACAGATAACAGTAGTTTTGCCATTGTTGGCCCTGTATCCTGGAATAGTCTTCCTTTTTTCATCAGAAGTGAGCTAAACAGTCTGTTACCTTCTTTGTTCCGCAAGTGCTTGAATTCAGTCTGTTCTGTTTGATTGTGGGTTCTCCATGCTTGGTTGGAAGCGCTGCTGATGAGGTTTTTCTTAACATTGCGCTTTAGAAATTGTCACTTATGTTCTGTTATGTTATTCATACGTACACAGTACTTTCATACATAAATTATGTGTATACATAGTTACATACATTTATACATAGATACACAGATACATGCATACATACACACATTTAGATCGATACATACACACACATACAGAAGCATACATGCTCAAATACAGAGACACATACATGTTAGGCTCAGATTAGCCACACTGTGGGTTTTGGAGTATACACCTGAGTAACAACGTTTACATTTAGAAATTAATGTCAGCAAACAACAGGTGGCTAAATGGGACACACTGCAGGCCTATATAATTTCAGTAACTATTTGTTGTTGCGGGTCCGTCTGGCTAGATCTCGGCTGATGAAATTGAATCTGAGTTTTAGATTGACCCTCCCAATCCAGTGCAAACAGCGTTGTTCAATGACTATTAATCACGATTTAGAGTCGGCACTTTCTGATTGATGCTGTGCTGAACCCCCGCGGTTGCATCGCTCGTGCAATGCGACCGGTCATGACATGATTGACATCACGTCTCATAACATCAAGAGCCAATGCATCATTTGTCACGATAGCAAGATATCAAGACTGATGACATCGTGAGTAAAGATAACTCGATTTATATGACATCAAGAGTCAAGACACTACGACGCATCACACCATTAACACGTCATGAGATAATAAGAAATGACATCACGAGTCGTGACAAAAACTAGTCGTGACATTGCTAGTCATGACATTGAGGAATTATGGCATTACTAGTCATGTCATCGCTAGTCATGACATTTACGAATCATGACATTACTAACCATGTAATCGCTAGTCATGAAATTGAGGAGTCATGACATCGCTAGTCATGACATTGAGGAATCATGACATTATTAGTCATGACATCGCTCGTCATGACATTGAGGAATCATGACATTACTAGTCATGACATCGCTAGTCATGACATTGATGAATCATGACATTACTAGTCATGATTCGTCAAATGTCATTACTAGAGATCTCTAGTCTTGACATTGACGAGTCATGACATCACGAGTCATGACATCACGAGTCATGACATCACGTCACAATCCGAATCATGGGATGACGTCAGATTAACGTGGCTCTCGGCGTCCTAGCAATGCGTCGAATATACGCTCTTAATTGCGTTACCAGAGATCGTCTTCGGGGGAAATGGAAGCTCCCTGCGCTTCCAATTTTTAACGCATTTAAAATTTCTCGAAAGGTCAGAGGAAACGGCAATAAATCTGTTGGTCGCCAAATGTCCAGTCACCCATCGTTGACGAATGTCTTGCTGTCATCCAATCATCTACGGTTCTTTGATGGATCTTGCTTTTCACCGCGATTACAGAGGGTCTCGTCGGCTGAACCGGTGTGAAGTCAAATCTGGTACAGGCCAAATCGGTTCCCAGAATATTGTGATTGGTTAACGTGATCTGAAAGTGGATATTTTAAACTTGGTTTCGAATAGGCTCATTAATTGCCGTTAACGCCCGCGATTGGCGCGTTAGAAAATTTGCGACTAATTATTTTAATGCGAAAAGCGCCTTAAAAATCGCTTAATAAAGAGTCTAAAATAAAATAGTATGAAATAGAAAAAATCAGTTCTATAATCAGTACCTTCAAATAATAATCGCTATCACTTTTAGTCACCCACGACTCGAGTTGAGCACATCCTACATGCGTATGCTTACATCCTGTCCTCCGATGCATGTTCGTTTCATTCTTTTTTCATAAAACAAACATAATCATAACCATAACCATCAATTTATTGCTCCAAACATTGACAAAGAACATTTCGTCGTACAAAGAACAAGGATCTGTTGGTCGCAAAAGGGAACCCAGAAGGGACCAGAGTCCCGCTGGTTAGGGCCACCTATATATACAAAGTCTGTTTCTAGATGGTTAGCAGAGGTTATCTAATACAGTGCAATCTTATAATAAGTATCTAGTACATGAACAATTATTAACGTACTAGTACAAAAAAACAAACGTGTCGATTTATTCGAAGTTGATTTGTGTCGAACAATACAATGAAAGAAAATATGCAAAAACAGTTATGGATGGACAATTTAGATTCAGTTATGGATGGACAATTTAAATTAAGTTAGGGATGGACAATTTAAATTCAGTCATGGATGGACAATTTAAATTCAGATGGACAATTTAAATTCAGTTATGGATGGACAATTTAAATTCAGTTATGGATGGACAATTTAAATTCAGTTATGGATGGACAATTTAAATTCAGTCATGGATGGACAATTTAAATTCAGTTATGGATGGACAATTTAAATTCAGTTATGGATGGACAATTTAAATTCAGTTATGGATGGACAATTTAAATTCAGTTATGGATGGACAATTTAAATTCAGTTATGGATGGACAATTTAAATTCAGTTATGGGTGGACAATTTAAATTCCGTTATGGATGGACAATTTAAATTCCGTTATGGATGGACAATTTAAATTCCGTTATGGATGGACAATTTAAATTCAGTTATGGATGGACAATTTAAATTCAGTTATGGATGGACAATTTAAATTCAGTTATGGATGGACAATTTAAATTCAGTTATGGATGGACAATTTAAATTCAGTTATGGATGGACAATTTAAATTCAGTTATGGATGTACAATTTAAATTCAGTTATGGATGGACAATTTGATTTCAGTTGTGGATGGACAATTTAAATTCAGTTGTGGATGGACAATTTAAATTCAGTTATGGATGGACAATTTAAATTCAGTCATGGATGGACAATTTAAATTCAGTTATGGATGGACAATTTAAATTCAGTCATGGATGGACAATTTAAATTCAGTTATAGATGGACAATTTAAATTCAGTTATGGATGGACAATTTAAATTCAGTCATGGATGGACAATTTAAATTCAGTCATGGATGGACAATTTAAATTCAGTTATGGATGGACAATTTAAATTCAGTCATGGATGGACAATTTAAATTCAGTTATGGATGGACAATTTAAATTCAGTTATGGATGGACAATTTAAATTCAGTTGTGGATGGACAATTTGAATTCAGTTATGGACAGTGGCGTAAATCATGGGGGGGGGGGACAGAGGGGACTGTCCCCCAAAGTTTTGACTGGGGGGACAGCAGTGTTGACTGTCCCCCCAAAGTTAAACATTTTTTCTAACAATTCTCAAAGAAAATCTTGTCTGTAATGTGGCTCGGAAGGTCTCTGTGCATTACAAAGAGGACCAGCATTGGGCTCATCCATCATCTAGAGTGTAGCCTACAAATTACATCAATCAGCTCCAAGACTCGGTTGTCGCTTGAAACATGATCTTGCTTCTTCCCTGGATATATATAGTTCACAATGTTCCAAGTGATGGAAATTGCCTATTTTCAGCACTAGCTCACCAGTTAAACCTACCTTTACACCAGGCTTCAACTATGCGTTCGTGTTTACTGGTCCCTTCTGCCCATAGGCGCAACCACCCTATGGGACCCGTGGGACGCGTCCCCCGACCTTCGAACAGGTTGGGACGGTCCCCAACTTTTGAAAAATTTCCTTCCAAAACCTAAATTTTCAGGTAAACAAGAGTCAAAAATGCACTCCATTTGGTATCAAATGCTCAAAATAGCGTCAGCTCCGCACCAGACCCCGATGGCGGACCTTACGACCCGCTCCCACGTACCCATATATTCGTTAGGAGCTTCTTTCCTTCCGCAATTGCGGCTGTGCGCCTTCCGCCTTCGCATTTCCCCTCACTCGGACGTTCTAGTAGGTCCCTCCCCCAACAAATCGCTGGTCCTGCTGCCGTGGTAGAAGCCTCGGAGGACATTTCAATTTTTAATGCTGCGACTGAGTACGGTGTTCTTCTAAAACCTAAAATCTCAGTTTATTATTTATGTAATAAAGTCATATTTTTCACAGATCTAGATGGTTTAGGTACTTTTATATCGAAATCATCAGTGAAAAATTTGATGTAAATTAGAGCCCAAAATGTACTCCATTTGGTATCAAATGCTCAAAATAGCGTCGGCTTCTGGGGCTCCGCAGACCCCGATGGGGGAGCTTACGACGCTCCCCATGCCCCCTAGTCGTTATGGGCTTCTTGCCTTCGGCAATCGCAGCTTCGCGCCTTCGGCGCTCACAATTCCCCCCACTCAGACATTCTAGTAGGGCCCCTCAACTTCTGGCCTGTGGTTGCGCCCCTGCCTCTGTCCCCACCTAACGAATTTAAAAAAAATTCCTTCCAAATCTGTCCCTCCCAAGTCATGTACAGATTTTCGCCTCTGGTTATGGATGGACAATTTAAATTCAGTCATGGATGGACAATTTAAATTCAGTCATGGATGGACAATTTAAATTCAGTCATGGATGGACAATTTAAATTCAGTTATGGATGGACAATTTAAATTCAGTTATGGATGGACAATTTAAATTCAGTCATGGATGGACAATTTAAATTCAGTTATGGATGGACAATTTAAATTCAGTCATGGATGGACAATTTAAATTCAGTCATGGATGGACAATTTAAATTCAGTCATGGATGGACAATTTAAATTCAGTTATGGATGGACAATTTAAATTCAGTTATGGATGGACAATTTAAATTCAGTCATGGATGGACAATTTAAATTCAGTTATGGATGGACAATTTAAATTCAGTTATGGATGGACAATTTAAATTCAGTTATGGATGGACAATTTAAATTCAGTTATGGATGGACAATTTAAATTCAGTCATGGATGGACAATTTAAATTCAGTCATGGATGGACAATTTAAATTCAGTCATGGATGGACAATTTAAATTCAGTCATGGATGGACAATTTATTCAGTTATGGATGCCTTGCAACCGGAGGATTTGCGGGTTCGAATCCACCTAAAGCCGCCGCGTAGGGACCCTGGGCAAGTTCTTCACTCGCAATTGCTCATGCGCTTCGGCGTGAAACTCCGATTCAGTGTCCGCGCTGTAGTCGGGAGCGCCTCTGAGTAGAAATCTTGAAGGGGCGCTATAACAAGTGCTCATACATACATACATACATACATACATGAAGGGGCGCATGCATGCATGCACATGCAGTGCTGCATACATACATACATACATACATACATACATACATACATACATACATACATACATACATACATACATACATACATACATACATACATACATACATACATACATACATACATACATACATACATATTAGAATTTCAGTACTACCGTAGTAATTCGTCTTTGCTATCCGCCTACTGTACATGCCTTCGTAGCACGTGGTTCCAAAAATCGAATACCGGTGTAAATCAATGCCAATCAGGATCAAAGAGAAACAATGGATCGTGGAAAATATGCTGCGATGACAAAGAATTGCACTGAATGGCAGACCCATTAATATTGTAACCAGTGAAGGGTTGCAAAAACTTGCAATACGTTTAGCGCATAGCAGCCAGATATCAATCATACACACTTCCATTGCACAGTCATTAATTGCCGAATTAATTACTTGTAGACCTATAACAGTGAGAAGAGAAAAATACTTGTAACAGTTGCTTGACAGTACAGTTTTGTGTAGCGCTTACTGCAGATTATTGGTCATCTGTTCCTTGCGAACAATTGTTCTCTCTCTTCGGGAACATAATGAATAATAAAATACAGCCCGTAAAAACAAAGTTTTTACTATATCCATCTAGTATCCTATAATGCGTCTTACGAAGCAGTTACCTCTACAAATATATAGTCCGCGTTCATTTTACGTCATAGCGTGCGTTTAATCAGGCAGCGCGCCCGTTTTTGTTGCGGCCAATGGCAACGCTGCGTATCGGAAAATTTGAGTCCCCGATTCGAAAAGTTTAGTCCCCGATTCTATAAGCTAGCCTTTTTTGAAGAGCTTTTTGGTGAAGTGTCTGCGAGGGCGAGTCTATCTGCCAAGTTTCAGGACGATTGAATGATTGTAAGTGATCGAATGAGTCGTCGCAAGATTTGACTTTTTAGCCTGTGGCTCAAACATAGCATAGTTACATATATCTCAAGATTTCCGTAAGTTAAACTAGATGGATAAAAAAGCCAGCATCGTTGTCAGCTTGCAATGTTGATAAACTTGTTGTTTTCACGAGCAACTGACTGCATTTGCAGCTTTGGAGTAGAACGATATTGGAAGAAGAGAAGACTAGGAGTTAGAAGAAGAGAAGAGATTAATAGAACAGTAAGAAGTTTTAAAATAAGTTATAATTAAAGATTAGAGTTGAACTGTCAGAATAGAACTTTTACTAGCGAGTGCTGAATCCAGAGTTCAAGGACATCATATATGGCAAAAAAGGCCGTCAACGTCAACAGAAATTAGATTGAATAGTTCTCGCCGTTTCTATGGGAAGGGTGAGAATGCGAATACGAGTAGGCCTACGGATTTTATCAGCGGAGGAACTGTTAAAAGGAGGTGTTTTGAAGAAGTTGCAAGCGTTTACATGTACTGAAAAAAACGAACCGACGCATATTGGACGTCCCCCAGACGGTCCGAGTGCGCAACAACACATTAAACCATGAAATGCAAATGTTAACGCTTTCTTTAACGACCGTATGGTCTCTATTTTGAAACGATCGCTTGGCATTTTCACGCACAGCGGTGCCTTGAACACCAAGTAGGCCTAGCCTACGCTTTAACCAACGTATAGCTAACAAGGCCAAAGTTGCAGATGCCTTAATATTTGCAGTAAATAATAATAATAATAATAATAATAATATCTTTAATCAAGCGCCTGACAAACGCACTGCGCTGTACATTTTACAAGTTATGACAATTAAACAATTCACAAGAACACAAATGACAGAAGACATAAATCTTAACTACTAACAGAACAGACAGCCTGCAATACACGACGCTAATAGCAGCCTACAAAGCATGTCCGCCTACGGGTTCGATCTCGGTACCTCTCGGTCTCTATGCCAGTGTGTTATCCAATGTGCAAGTGGACTTATTTTTGTTCTTGATTGTATAGATATGTTCCTAAAAGTGTTCTCTGGATACAGTTTACTGTCGTTAGAGCGTTCGAACACCGGACTTGACAAATGACCGAGGTCATTATTTTATTCGTACCCATCGTCGCCAGAATGCTGGCGTTAGGAACTGACGACGACGATGATGATGATGAAGTGAGCAGCTACTATGTGGGCGAAATGCTGCTTTGGAAAGTTGAGTCTGGATCGGAACCGTCTGCGCACTGGAACCAATTTGACACCACGCCGGTTCAACTATGCGCATTTCCATTCGGATAATTAGACCGACGATTGCTTCAATATTTTAGCAGCTAATTGGTATTCGAGCGGAATTGCGAGATCTTCTCTATGCTAGAAATAGTCCGGACTGGAAACGCTATCGATTCGAGTCTACCGAGTGATAGATCTGCGCATTGCATGATCGGAGTGTTGCCGCCTCCGTCGTCATGCGGGCTCCCGTCCCTGCGGCCCCTCCACCGTTGACTCGACGCCATTAAAGTCATTACGCTTTAAAGTGGAGTCACGTCAGACCGGTGCATTTAATAAGGCTTTCATTAATATATGATTGTTATTTTCGTGACATGCGATAGGTTTCGTTGTTCGCCGTGACGGGTTTAGTGCACATTCGCTATAGTCTATGTCACGTAGACAATGTGCAGAGAATGTTCACAATTTCTAGGATATTTGTATAGCGCCGTTATTTTCGACAGGTTTAGTTCATGGTACTGACAAGTCTTTACGATGACAATGAGTGTATGTTATATGCAGCGAATAGGCCTTTATTCGTTTTAATGAACGTTTATGGACTATTTATATGGCATCGTTTAAAGCGTCTTGCTAATGTAGGACATGTATGTATGCCTATCACGTAATTTATGCAGCACCTATTAAGATCTTATATATATATATATATAATATATATATATATATATATGATGTATATATATATGTGTGTGTGTGTGTATATGTGTGTGTGTGTGTTGTGTGTGTTTGTGTGTGTGTGTCTTCAGTGGCTAAGCAAGTTGAACCAGCATGAAGAAGTAACCTGAACAAGTTGGATCACTTTAAGAGTTAGGCTTCATTGGGCTACATCTTCAAGATTAGACCAAAATGTTATTCTGAATAATTATCTACAAACAGATGTTGCGAATTTTGCTCCATTGTTTACTGTCAAAAATAGCGCAGTCTAATGGGGGACTCTGTAAAAATGGCTGCTATAGGTGGCGCCAGGATGGGATATAGTTTGGCTACTCTAGGTAAGTGCATGTGTGCTCTGTTGTGCGGTAGGTTTATTTCATAGACATCTTACATTTAATATATGATGTCTATGGTTTATTTACGCTAAAGTTGTCTAAAACTTACCACATCACATACTTTGGCGACGCCTATCGCCGCTTAAAGGAACTGCTCACAGAGTCCCCAATTTGAATAATTCAGATTCTATTCAACCAGAATATATAAACACGTCGTAACAATGTGCATGTTTCCCTTGCAGTTTTTCTGTCCACACACATCGGGTTTCAACTGTAGCCTACTGCTCAACCGCGGTTTAAGGTTTCACCAAAGATCTTAAAGAGCCCCTAACGTCACTGGTTCCACTACAGCCAACCATCAACTGATACGTTGTGCAACATTATAACTGCCCTATAGAAGTCACTCGAGTAGAAAGACTTATTTTTTATTTTGATAAATTCACGATAACGGAGCTGTAGTAGATCTAGTTATTACATGTTAAGTTAGATTAGATTACAGGAACCTATTTTTGGAAAGGCGTGGTGATATTTGCGAGATGTAGTACCTATAACGAGGGCGGAATGTTTACGACATTTCTTCCGTTCATATTGGCTCTGCTTGTTCGACATATGTCAGCTGCTGTCATGGTGGCCTGATGGTCAGATCTCATTAACGTTTTTTCCAGGTGTAACATCAGCCATCAGTCATTCCGTACCTGTCCGTCATTCCGTGCATCTGTCTTGCCGTGTAGTTTTTCTTCCTCTCATCCTTCGGATGCTACATATGGCTGAGCAAACTGCTTCGGATAGGGTTGTTGCTACCTATGCTGCTACTGTTGCCGCCGAATTCTCTGGTTGGATTTCTTTCAACTGGTGATACCTGTTCATTTTCTTCCCTGCGGTAACCTTTCCGACACGGTATCTCGGGTTTACATCCAAGATTCTGTGGAACCTGGATGAAAGTGGAAAACAAACCTTTGGCTTGGAGTGGCCAACCAGATCCGAGAAACCTAAAAATAATCCCATTTAACCAATCCGGTAAATGTATAGAACCAGCCAATTCTGGATAACCTGGAAAACAGCCCTTGAGTTGACCAACTCATTTAGGCGTGTTTGTAACGAAACAACTCCGAATAAACCAGGCGAACATTATTATAGCCTTGATTGTGGAAGGCTGAAGCCTGGAAAATAGCCAGCGGTGTGCTTGTTTGAAATCGGAAACTCGGACTCGTTCCGCCATTAAAGCATTCTCGGATTTTCATTCCGGATGTGAGCGCACTGTATTCAGTAACCAAACAGAAATCCAGATCGTCGTCGTTCGGTGCGGGTTCAACGTCGGCATCATTCAGAAGATGCCGTAAAACCGAAAGGGCTTTTAACGTTTAGTGCGCTGGCCTGGTTTTCGATGCGTCCGTTCTGCTAAGTTTTGCATACCATACAATAAACAAACTATCTAAATTAGTAGATCTTTCGTCGCTTTGCCTGACCTTAGTGAACTTGAACATCATGAGGATTAATCCTAGAAGAGAGTTTTATTATTTCTGCGTCTAAGAAGCGCCACTATGTTATCACTCCTTTGCCAGCATTTGCATGGGCATTAGATAAGTAAGTAAGTAATCTTTTTTAGCACGAGATAAACGCTCATACGTTACAACGACAATGCATACAATGGCGAAAAAGTAGCAAAATAGCAGTAGAAAAACCGATGCAATTTTACAAACAGTTTAAAATATCTGACTTAATAATTATGCAGTTAGGCTATTTATTATAACCATAACCATCAACCATGACCATTACTTTATTGGTGCAAAAGAAGTAAGTATAACATCTTGTCGAACATGAACAAGTAAACTAATGGACACAACGGGAAACCTAGAAAAAAAGGGAGGTCCCGCTGGTTAGGGCCACCTTTGTGTAAACGATATCTTATTTAACGGCAGACACAGACTGTACATGTATGATTAGTTCGTGTTATCAATATCATAACACATAAAATATTAATGATCACATAATGTTTATTAAGCATGTTACCTTAACTAAAAGAAAATGTTGATTCTGACCAATAAGCCACAAACGTAGCTTTTTTAAAATACATTTATGTTATAAATACTACGAAGGTCTTGAGGGTGGCGGGGGTGTTAATCTGTTCCAATCAGCTGGACAAAAGCATCTTATCGCCGATTTCCGAGTGTTTGTTCGAGCAAATCGGCTTCTATCGATGTACAGGTTTCTCGACAGTGCCGGTCTTATGCACAAGCAAAGCAGGCATTTGCCTGGGACGCCAAAATCTAGAGGGGCCACTATGTGATTTAACAGTTTTATGTTTTCACTGTTTTAGCCATCCTTCAATTACTCTGATCATTTTCAGTTGAATTCAAACGTTCGCTTATGGAAGTTTTTTAAAATGAGTGTTGAAGTTCTTCTATTTTTAAAATCAAATCGTTGCTTGGAAATTTTTCGAAACACAGCTATTACAATGCGCATTTTGTTAACTGTTCCAGTCAGTGTGATAACTGGTGAAAGAAGCTGTTCAAAGTTGAAGCTAATGAAAACATATCTCCGGACCTCTGTGACACAGGAAAAGACTTACTGCTCTAGCTCTGCTGTCTATTGAGAAAGATGTAGCCAAACATTAATTAACAGAGATAATTATTATAAGCAATTTTGCAAGTAGCCTACAAGATTAAGAAATAATATTATTTTTATGTAAAAACAGACTTCTATCAGTTTCGATCAATTGAAACCTGAAGGAGAAACTACGAGCCAAAAATTTATGATTACTTCAACAAATAATTCTTTGTAATAAATATTTTCGGTAATTCGATTTTTTCAGTAAATCGACGTGTTTTTGCTTTCACCATTCCCCAAAAATTCGAATTATCCGGGTTTGACTGTACTAATCAAATCATAATTAACTAATTTGTATTTGTTTGACTTGTGCAACCTTTAGAATCCCAAGATGAGTAAATAATTGCTCCCTGTATATATGATAGGGTAGCCTGCTATTAATTAAACGAACAATGTTTTTAGAACATTTATTCTGTGGAGTCGAGAGTTATAATTAGAGGCCAGATCATATTGCAATAAGCTAAGTAAAAATAGATGAAAGAATAGTGCAAGGTAAGTATAATGTTAGATGGTAGCCAATAAGATATTCGTCGTTTATTATTCCTATATTGTTGGCTAGCTTTAGCGCTATTTGTTCTATATGATTATTCCAGGTAATGTGCTGGTCTCACGTAAATTCCAAGAAGCTTAACAGATTCTTCTTTTGGGATGTCAGTGTTATCAATTAGAAATTTTCCTTTCTGTTGTGGGGTTGGTTTCCAATGGGAGCAGAATAGAATATAATTAGTTTTAGACAAGTTGCGAGATAATTTGTTGACTCTGAATCAGTCTGAAAACAAAAGAATACTAGACTAATCATATTCTTTGTTAATTCAAACCGAAGTCCTCTGTTAACGATATGGCTACTTATTTAGTGGTGGCATCCAGTGTCCGTTTTAGCAAACGCTCTCCCAGTCTCCCAACATTAGCAAAAGATAGTTTATCATCATCTTCCAGCAGTGTAACACTGGCTGAACGTCTTCTGAGGCAGCTTCAGTAGCTGACTTTCGGTGTCGCCAGCATAAAAGAAATTAAAACCACAGAGGTTATTCCATATCGCAGAGCCCACTGTTACTCGATGCCATCGATTGATTCTCACCCTCTTCAAGAATTCCTACCCACATTCATCCAGAACTGCTCCTTTCAAACTCATAAACCAACTTCACCTCAGCAGCTCCTCTGCTCCCCTTATCTCCTCGGTCTTCTGGCAAACAGACTTAGTTCTTCACTCAGTGTCTTTGGACAACCACTCTGACACGACGCAGCGCTCGTGAATAGGCTGGTGCCCTGCGCTCCGCTTTTAAGTAGCGCTTCAGAAATTTGGATTATGATTGTACCATTTTTGTCACTTTCACAAAGTCCTCCATTGTGAGTGAAGGATTTGCTCAAATGTAATATAATGTAACTGAACATTTATTTTGCGCCCATTCAAGATATCTCAGAGTTGATATAGTACTATATCACCTCGAAGGGAGGTTCGAACCTGGACGCTCCACGTTGTAAGACGAGAAGTCACACCTATAGGCTACTGTACCGGAAGATTGCTGTTTCCAGCCAACGTTTCCACTCATATCTCCACGGAATGCCTTTCCATTCTGTTTCCATGGATTGAACGCGGAATTCGATTTCCTGGCCACGAGACGACGTTCGAGTTTTTATTGGTAATGGCATCTGATTGATATCGTTTACGTTTAATTTTAAAGGTTTACAGCGCTGTTGTGGTCATAGAATCACGTCTTTGATCAAGTTGCTGATCATGTTTTGATCCAGTTGTTGATCATCTTTTTGATCCAGTTGTTGAACTGCTTTGATCATATTGTCGATCACGTTGTTGATAATGTCAACTGTGTTTTCTTGCACGTTGTTCTGTTCTGACTGTCGATGCTCAAGGGTTAAGCTTCATCATCTGCATTACTATTTATATTATTATTTTTTTTCGCCCGAGGTAGAAATAATCCCTCAGGCTCTAAGAAACTATATTATTATCGTTCTGGAGTTATTATTCATTATTCATTATTATTATTATTATTATTATTATTATTATTATTATTATTATTATTATTATTATTATTATTATTATTATTATTATTATTATTATTATTATTAATATTATTATTATTATTATTATTATTATTATTATTATTATTATTATTATTATTATTATTATTATTATTATTATTATTATTATTATTATTATTATTATTATTATTATTATGTAGTGTCATTTTAGCATTATTATTATTATTATTATTATTATTATTATTATTATTATTATTATTATTATTATTATTATTATTATTTTTTTGATGCCCCGAGGTATACATACTTAAACATTAATTAATTAATTAATCTCCGGATTATTATTATTATTATTATTATTATTATTATTATTATTATTATTATTATTATTATTATTATTATTATTATTATTATTATTGTCATTATTATTATTAACACGGTATTATTATTATTATTATTAATATTAATATTATTATTATTATTATTATTATTATTATTATTATTATTATTATTATTATTATTATTATTATTATTATTATTATCTAGTGACTTACATAGCGCTGGATATAATACAAAAGGCATCAACTGATGACTCGCCAATCAGTGTGTCTTATTTTTTCAGTGCAGTCTGCACTGAAGTCAGGAAATTGTTTTTGTTCATCTTCTTCCTCATTATCAGTTGCAGTCACGATTCAATGACAGCTGACTTCATTATCTCTGCCTCTGTCTTCCTGTATCTGTCTGTCTGTCTCCCTGTATCTGTCTGTCTGTCTGTCTGTCTGTCTTCCTGTATCTGTCTGTCTGTCTCTTTGACCTTCACATTCTTTGTCCTCCTCTTCCTTACCTTACCTCTGTCCATCCATCCAATTTCAGTGTGTATATGTCTGTCTATAATTATGTATGTTTCTGCCTGTCTGTATATATCTTTCTGGTTGTCTGCGTCTGTCGGTTTGTCAACCTGGCTATATATATATATCTTTCTGCTGTCGTGTGTCATTCTTTATATATAATGTCTGCCTTTCTGTCTGTCTGTCTATCCGCTTGTTTATTTGTCTGCCTTTTCTGTCTATCTATCTAGTTGTCTGTCTGCAGACTTCTGCCGTCTGCATACCATTATGGGTACTCGTCTCTCTGCGTGCGTGGGTGTGTCTCTGCCTTCATGTGTGTGTGTGTGTGTTATTCTGCGTACGTTTGTCTGTTTGCTGGCGTGTCACTGTTTGTCGATGAGGCCAATGAAACGGAAAGCTTTATGGGCTGAAGGGTCACTGTCCAGTTCTGACCCGAAGGGTGAGCCGGAATTGTCCCCGGCTGACTGCGGTCGAGACATCCAAGGCATCCTCTTCCACCTCCCCTTCTCCCTATCCTCCTCCTCCTCTCTTTCTTCTCCCGTTCTTCCTCCTCTCCTTCTTCCCTATCCTCCTCCTCCTTATCCCCTGCTCCTCCTCTCCTTCTCCTTCTCCTCCTCCTTGACTTCCTGGCATATCATCTTCTTCTTCCTCCTCCTCCTCCTCTCCTTCCTCGACATCCCTGCTCCTCCTCCTCCTCTCCTTATCCTCCTCCTCCTCAGCATCCCCTGCTCCTTTTCTTCTTCCTCCACGTCCTTCTCCTCTTCCTCGTTCTCCTGCTCCTCCTGCTCCTCCCTATCCTCCTCCTCCTCGTCCCCTGCTCCTCCTCTCCTTCTTCTCCATCTCCTCCTCCTTGACATCCCCTGCTCCTCTCCTCATCTTCTGCTTCTTCTTCTCCTCCACATCCTCCCTATCCTCCTCCTCCTCTTCTTTCTCCTCCCTCCTGTCTTCCCCTCTCCTTCTCCTTATCCTCCTCTTCAGCATCCTCTCTTCTCCTCTTTCTCCTCTTCTTCCTCCACGTCCTCCTCATCCTCCAATCCTCCTGCTCCTTCTCCTTTCCTTCTTCTCTTTCCTCCTCCTCGGCATTCCCTGCTCCTCCTCATCTTCTTCCTACTCCTCCTCCTCCTCCTCCCTATACTCCTCCTCGGCATCCTCTGCTCCTCCTCATCTTCTTCCTCCTCCTCATCGGCTTCCTCTTCTGCATCCTGTGCAGCCTCCGCAACTCAAAGAACGATGCGTCAGGTACAGGAATGTCGCTCGTATATTATCTGTCGGGCCAGGAAGCCAGAGCAGGAATACCACGTCGACAAACACACAGCGGGTGGCGCAGCAGTTCTGCTCTTATATCTGGGGACCGAACCCACCACCGAAGGCTCATTGCTATGCTAATTTAATCAAAGCAACACGCCTATAAGTGCTACTAGCACTTCCGCCAACGGAAATCAGTCCATGCGGCGTTGGCAATTCGTCTCAGTCGGGGTGGTCCCTGAGGGGTGTGACCTTGCAGTCCACTGTTGAGAGAAGGTCTCTAAGCAGGTGCTCTACAATAAAGAATACACTTACTTACGGAGGCATGCGACCAGAGACATGGACTTATGACGTTGAGAGTTCTCCAGGCTAACTGATACACGCCGTGCAGCAGTGTCTGTTAGGAAGAGACACTAGCGTAGCCATTAAACTTTAGCGAACGACATTAATATTAAGGTCACGTGTCCGTGAGTGGGACTTAGGGGAGTGCTCATTTCCTTTCCGTAGGCCTTTGACCAGGCAATGGACCTAACCCAGGGCCCTTGACACGGGACCAGTACATCCCATGACTGACCTTGTACTTCCCAAATTCTAATGCTTGGTGGCAGAGGTGACTCTGAACATCCATGCCATCTTCAACTGTCGACGGGAATCCGTTGGTTGGTTCCACGTGTGTGCGTGGTCCCGCCACTGGTTACTCTTTCAGCTTACTGTGCATTGTTTTGCTATCTGATATAATAATATATTCGTTCGTAGTGACATTTAACACCATACAGGCTATGGCGCAGAGAGTATCTCTGAGTAGATACCTTGAGGGGCGCTGTATAAATGTTCAGTTACATTACATTACATGTACGTATGCATAAACAACTTGCCCATGCATGGGTCGTTACATGGATTCGAACCTGCAACCGCATGAGCGTTGACCAAGTGTGTTGCGTATAGACCGTCGTGTCGTACCTTAATAAGGCTCGAATCTTTTAGTTTGTGTGCGTTGCCAGAATATTAAAAGAAAAGACATCTTGTGACCGGAATTAGGCAAAGTTCGTTAGGCAAACAGTGTTCGTTAACCCTAGGGCTACCAAGCTTTTTTTGTAACACGGACTACCAAGGGGGGGGGTTACCACCCCCCCTGGATTTCGTGTTTGGTTTTACATATCATAACTTGTAATATAGCATTGGATTCAGCATTCATTTCTGCACAGAATGGTATATTTAGTTGTACATTATGTGAATGCACCTCGAAATTACATCACTTTTAACAACGGAACCCATTAATTAGCAATATTGTATATTATTGCGTACATTTTGTACTTTTTGGATAAACAAATATACGATTATGTGTGCTTTGAAACTAATCTATGTATAAAAGATACACAAAATCATCCCTACACATGTTTATATAGTATAAATGTACATCCATACATATATATCCATACATATATATCGGTTTACGTTGTAATGCTGTATTCAGCCATTTTCACACAGATTACGCGTATTATTATTTATTTTGATCACTTCCGGTATTCAAAAGACAAAGATGTAGGTATGCAAATGAAGCCCTTCATTCCCTCTAAAGAATGGTATCTTTGTTTCTCTTCCAGGAAGACAAATGAATACACTACAGACAAAAACCTAAGGGGAGTCCTTCCATTCAGCCAATTTTCACGCATATTACGCGTATTATTATTTATTTTGAGCACTTCCGGTTGTCTCAGGTCAACTCAGTGACCACAGAAATGTAGCCCCACATTCCCTCTATAGAATGGTATAATTTGTGTCTCTTAATATTAAATGACGGATAAGATATAGTCGAAAATCTAGGGGTTGGTATCCACCCCCTGGTGCCTCAGGTATATTGGGTATAACTCTTGAACGGTGTGAGATATCATCTCACATTTTACCTCAAAACGTGTGTAAATGAACCCCCTACAGCTTCCTAAAAGGTCAAATTTTTATTCCATACGGAAAAGTTTGAGATGAAAAAAACCTAGGGGGGGTGGCAACCACCCCCCCTTGGTAGCCCGAGGGTTAAAGCTGTTACACCCATTTGTTTTTTGGGGGGTTGGTCGAAGGTCACAGTGTGCACTAGACATCTGTGTACTTTTCATTTCGATTTTCTGCTAAAATCTGCATAATTATCACAGACCTCCAGAAATATAAGTTGCACACGAGCTACATACAGGATACATTACGCATCGCTCCATACAACCTAAATGCAAGCTGCTTATACCTTACATAAAAATACATCAAGGCCAAATATAATTAAGCTACCTTCGTACAAGATATACATACAAGCGACATGCAAGCTATATACATTATACAAGCAACATACAAGCTACATAAAAGTATACATTATAAGCTCCATGCATTACAGCCAAGTCCAGTTCGTATATATATATATATATATATATATATATATATATATATATATATATATATTCATTCATTCATTCATTCAGAGAATTTATATAGCGCCTCTTCAAGATATCTACTATAGACATACCTGTATGTATACATGTACACATATATCTATATATATATATATATATATATATATATATATATATACAGGTTAATAGCTGTATCGTTTAGCTGAATATAAACAAATCTCCAACCGAGAGAGACACTGACACGTTGTCATCTTTATGGCTCCATTGCCCTCGGAGTCACTCGTCCAACTGTTCCATATTTTTCTGTTATTATCAAGACTTGGTCATTGTTCTTCCAAATGCCATTGACACAAACCTCACCTCAGCCATTTCTCGCATGTCCCAAATCCGTGGCGTTAATAGGCTTTGAAAGCAATTGTATTTCTAACTATTCGTATAATAGCTTGTTAGCGTAGCTTCTATCCTCCGCTTGTACTCTCCTCTGCTACTTTTCAGTCATGACTGAAAACCGAGCTCTTCAAGCTATTCTATCCTGATTCTACTCATGAGCCACCACACGACCACCATCAGCGCCGATTACCACCGTATACTATAGGACCAGTGGCGGCGCTACAGCAGGTCGCAGCAGGTCATTTGACCTGCCTATTTGCTCCAGACCTGCTTAATGACCTGCTTAAAAATTCTTTGGAATTTTTAATATCTTCTTTCATTTCAAACATCAACATCTGTCCCTTAGGATCAGTATTGCAATTACTAGATCTAAACGACATTTTTACGTTTATGTCAACAGAAGTCTACATGTACGAGTATGTTGTAAACTATAAAATTGAAATGCTTATGTAGCCTAGTCTTTGCCGCCGTTACGTCAAAAATTAGTGGAAATAAATACAATAGGGCGTCGTCGATTACTTCGCGAAAATAACATTTTCGCGTCGATGCCTTTTTCAGTTGTTTACGATTTGCATCAACGTTACAATTATAGGTCTACATTAGCAACGAAATGAATAAATAACAATGAGGCACTGCAACATTGAAGATTTATTCGGAAATAAATCTGGCGGAAAACGCGTTAAGCAGAATGATAGGACTGTTAGCCTAATGTCGACGTTGGTGTAGTTCTGAACGATAATATTGCTACCGAATTGCAGGAGTTAAACGATGTTTCTGTAAATGTTGAAAACGTGGGTCATGCGACTCGTAAGTCTTATATAATTATGTATATAGCACAGGCCTACGTGTTCATTAGGTTCTGAGTAGCTCATCAGTATTAGGTTCTGAGTAGCTCATCAGTACTTCCAAATCTAGTAAAGTAACTAAAGTTTAACGTTTTAATGCTGAATTATTTTAAATTTATTTGAATATGCTACAACAATTGGGCTATAAACGTTCAATAATAATTTTCTTCGTTATCCACCCTTGTACTCTCCTCTGCTACTTTCCAGTCATGACTGAAAACGGAACTCTTCAAGATTGTACTCCCTCGCCACCAAACGACCACCATCATCACCGATTACCACCGTAGCACCATGCTTGACCTCCCAGAACAGAAAAAGCAGCCTGGCTATTGAACACTTGATATAGAGGTCAGTGTATAAGCTTGTCTCCCTGACGAGGCTTTTGTGTGGCGCTGGGAAATTTCGAAGCTTTGCAGTTGACTATTTTATTTACTACCTTTGGTTTCCACGTTCTATCGAATTTCACCACGGTTTCTCCGATAGACTATTTGACTATAATAGAATATTAAATTGGTTGGTAATTGTAATTTATATAGCGCATAATTGAGGGAGATTTTTCGCTGCTGCGCACAGAATGTTTTAGAGGCAGAACTGTTCTCCTATTGTTAGCATCTGCGTGTATTTATAACATACATGTTTTGTATCTGAGCGAATGTCAGGTTATTTAACAAAAATAGCCGTCCTAGAGAAATGCATGTTAAAGTTTTTAATAAAAATTAAGACATTGATATAATTTGCAATTGCTATCATTAAAATCAATGTCATCATCATCATCATCGTCATAATCATTATCATCGTCATCGTCATCATCATCGTCATCGTCATTATCATTATCGTAATCGTCAGAGTTATAGTTGTTATTTTAAAAGTGTGCATTAATGCCACTAATGCTGGTATTTGCCGTAGGAGTTTAATTGCTCTTCTTTGACGCTGTTGTATAAGTATTGACTGTAGATATCTTACATTGCATTTTGTACAGCAAACACAGCAATAGTTTCCTCCTTTTGGACATAGTTGAATTGATACTGGAATGGATTGAATTGGATTGGATGTCACCCTGCAAGGGTCAGAGGTCACAAAGGGTCATTGACCTCTGTTTACGTCGTTGAACTTTATGGTGGTCGATTGGGAGATGAAGAATCGTCATGTCGTAAAAACCATCCCCGAAATATCTCCATGGGGGCCTACAAGCCATGTTTGCCATTGTCAGGGTCACCACTACACATCGTATGAGTCTTGGTGTATGTTTGTGTACGTTGGTGTTTGTCCTTGTATGTTTGTGTATGTTTGTGTTTGTCCTTGTATGTTTGTGTATGTTTGTGTTTGTCCTTGTATGTTTGTGTATGTTTGTGTTTGTCCTTGTATGTTTGTGTATGTTTGTGTTTGTGAGATATTTCGGGGATGGTTTTGTCAGTCCATCGTCATAGTCGTCATCGTCCTCATGATCTCCCTCCCTCCCCTCTCTCTCTGTCTCTCTGTCTCTCTATATCTCTGTTTCTGCCTGTCTCTGTCTATCTCTATCTCTCTCTATGTCTCGTTGTTTCTGTCTCTGTCTGTCTCTGTCTCTCTGTGTCTCTGTGTCTCTCTGTTTCTGTCTCTGTCTCTATCTCTGTCTGCCTGTCTCTGTCTGTCTGTTTCTCTCTGGCTGTGTCTCTGCCTCTGTCTCTCTCATATTGCGGTGGTCACATGTTGATGGTAATGGTGGTAGTGTAGGTAGTGGTGGTAGTGATGGTGGTGAAGACGACGACGACAACGACAATGATAATGCTGATGCATCTTGACGATAGCATCATTGGTAAGGATGCTGCGAATATCTAGACTATGAAACTACCATACCTACTCGCTTCCAGCACAAGTACATGTAAGTCTACAGTGAATGCTGAATTAGGATGGTTTTGAAAACGATACATTGCGCCCAAGATGATCACGACTAGAGTCTTTAATGAGAATTCCTCACACACATACACCCAAACACACACACAAACACACACGCATACACTCACAGATATACACACAGTCACGCACACACCAGAACACGAAGTGCAACTGCGATTGGAAATATGGCATGCAAAGCCGACTCCGAATGATAGACGGAAGAAGTGAGTGGATCGGAGACGAGCTATTAGTTGGGTCTCGTGAAGGAGTAGGCATGGCGCTGGGGGGAATGGAGGCGCTGAAATCCGAGATATCGGTCGTTTGTAGCCACCGCTGGTTATTAGTTGGAACCTAAGGCCGCGTATTGGATGTAGCATTACAGTACGTAGGTATCCAGAGGTTCTTGGTTGAACTGACAATTTCCAGGCTGGCCAAATGTTTACATTTCAAAGGGAGTCTTTCTTTTACATGCACTGTCTTGCTATCTATTTATCTGTATGACTGTCTCTCTATCTATCTATCTATCTGTCTGTCTATCTATCTATCTATCTATCTATCTATCTATCTATCTATCTATCTATCTATCTATCTATCTATATCTATCTATCTATCTATCTATCTATCTATCTATCTATCTATCTATCTATCTATCTATCTATCTATTCATTTATCTGTCCATCTGTCTCCATCCATCCATCCATCTGTCTGTCTCCATCCATATCTCCATCTATTTCCATCTCCATCTGTCTATATCCATCTGTCTGTCCATGCCTCGATCATACCGTCCATCGTCCATCCATCCATCCATCCATCCATCCATCCATCCATCCATCCATATCCATCCATCTATCCATCCATCCATCCATCCATCCATCCATCCATCCATCCATCCATCCATCCATCCATCTATCCATCCACCTATCTATCTCATGATCTTTCTCTCTTGATGTTTCTCAGAGTCCCTTTTGCTCTAAATCTTCTCAGTCTTGCTTTCTGCACTTTTTTTGGCCAGTTGTGTCTCTTCACATTTCTCACCTGTCATTCCTTCTCTATCTCTGATTTTGATTGAGTCTCTCTGTCTATTGCTTTCTTTCACCTGTGCACGCTGGTTGTCTTTCAGTGTCTGTCTGTCTATCTGTCTGTCTGTCTATCTGTCTGTCTGTCTGTCTGTCTGTCTATCGTCTGTCTGTCCGTCTATCTATCTATCTATCTATCTATCTATCTATCTATCTATCTATCTATCTATCTATCTATCTATCTATCTATCTATCTGTCTGTCTGTCTGTCTGTCTGTCTGTCTGTCTGTCTGTCTGTCTGTCTGTCTGTCTGTCTGTCTGTCTGTCTGTCTGTCTGTCTGTCTGTCTGTCTGTCTGTCTGTCTGTCTGTCTGTCTGTCTGTCTCCCTGTCGCGCTATAGTATTTATCCGTCGTTGTCACCCTGGTTAACGGTTCGTGTAGATTCGGACGGATGGGAAAGAGGAGGAAGGAGGAAGGAGGGCGATGAAGATGGACAGTCGAAGAAGGATGGACTGATGAATCTTAAGACGCGCTACACGAGTATTCTGTTACATTACATTACACAAGGAACGGGATGTTGAAGGAAACTGTGAGACAAGTGAGAGTAACAGACAAACAGAGACAGAGACAGACGAACAGAGATAGAGACAGACAGAGACAGACAGACAGAGACAGACAGACAGAGACAGACAGACAGAGACAGACAGACAGAGACAGACAGACAGAGACAGACAGACAGAGACAGAGACAGACAGACAGAGACAGGGAGAATGGAGGAGAGGTGAAGAAGAGGCATTTTTGCGAGGAGGAACAGGATGTAGAGGCATTCTCTGAACCCGGCAGCTAATGTAGCGTCTGTGGCCCTAACAGCGCATGGCAGTATACGGTTCACGTATCCATGCGCCTGACAGCGCGCGGACGCTGGAAACAAGGATGCCATGGCAAATACATGCTACAGCCGACGCCGCAGCTGCTGCAGCAAATGCTGCTGCTGCTGGTGGTGGTAAGAGCCGTGGAGATCAGCCTTTGTTCATCCATTCGGTCCTTCCTTCATTCTGTCGATCGTCGTTGGTCGTCGTTGTTGGTGTTGGATGTAGTAGTCGCCGAACGCTAGAGGACGCTAGGAACAAGTTTTGCGTTTGGGTGATTCTGCATCCTGCAGTGCTATGTTGCCTGAATTCATCTGCTAAATTGGAAGCGTCTTTGCCAGGTCAGTGACCATTGCCTGTCGGAAGATTGCTTTCGACAAGGTTCTTAGTTAATTGAAATTAAGATTTAATCTATTATTGTGAAATGGGGTTCGATTTCTGGTTAAATTCGATTTCAGTTACTGGGAAATTTGATGTCACCTATGTATACTGTGAAATAATATCGAGTTTATAGAAAGAGGCCTGGATTCTAATCTATTGTTAATATGTTCAAATTTATTGCGAAATGATATGTAATATATGCAATATGCTTTAATTTATTTCAGAAAAAATTAATTGCTTTTCGCGAAATTAGGTTTAATGCAAATCACAGGGAGGAGGGGACAAAAGAGAAGGGCTTGGAGCTTTAGCCCCCAACCTGAAATCCTGGTGCCTCCGCTGGTGTTTTCTTAGTTTCCTGTCGTGATCCTTGTTCCTCCTGGGCATCGGTCGAGTGGGGAACCAGCGTACATTAAGTGGATTAATACGTAACGCTTTATGGTTGTCTTTTTGAGAGGTTCTTGGAAGGGTGCTATATAGATATATTACGCATACATTTGTATATACACACATACATACGCGCCTATGCATATTTGTACGTGGATGTGTTTGCTTGTGCGTGGGTGTACATACGACATCCATATGGTCATGCTACGTGACAAATACATACATGCCTTCATACTGGGGAGGGGGATAGTATAAAGGATAACACTCTTGCCTGAAGTGCTCACGGACCCGGTTCGATTCCCGCAAGGCCCTCTGGGTTTAGCTCATACCTTCATTTCCTAGGTGTTGGCAAAAGTACAATTAGCTTGCGCTTTGTATGGCTGCACTTTGTTGATTTATGTCTTCTGTGATTAATTTGTGTTCTTGTGAATTGTTTAATCGTCATAACATGTACGTGTACAGCAGTGCGTTTGTCAGGCGCTTCATTAAAGAATAAATATTATTATTATTATTATTATTATTATTATTATTATTATTATTATTATTATTATTATTATTATTATTATTATTATTATTATTATTATTATTATTATTATTGTTGTTATTATTATTATTATTATTATTATTATTATTATTATTATTATTATTATTGTTGTTGTTGTTATTATTATTATTATTATTATAACATGCATACATACACACATACATACATACAAGCAAACTTACATACATACATACATATGTATACATACATACACATATACATACTCATACGCACTTGTACATACAGGCATAAGCATACATACATACATAGATACATACATATATACATACATACATGCATACATACATACATACATACATACATACATACATACATACATACATACATACATACATACATACATACATACATACATACATATATACATACATACATACATACATACATACATACATACATACATACATACATACATACATACATACATACATACATACATACATACATACATACATACATACATACATACATACATACATACATACATACATACATACATACATACATATATACATACATACATACATACATACATACATACATACATGCATATATATATATACATAAATACATACATACATACATACATATATACATCCATGCATCCATACATACCAACATACGTACATACACATACACACATGTACATACAGGCATAAGCACGCATACATACAGACATACATGTACATGGATTTGTTTGCTTACATACAAACCAGCATACATTCATACATACTTAATGCAATGTCCACTTGACGCGTGATTGAATGATGCTGCCAGAGATTGGATCATCAGCCAAACAGGGTGTTAATTATTGGCAACAACTGCACCTGATCACCTGACTTCCGGTTTTAGAAACTACTGGCGCCACCTATCGGGCAGTTTCTGATCTAATCGTTGCGTTAGCCGACTCTGCTCTTACCCTGTGACCGAGGGTTTTTGAATAACCGTCAGAGAGCTCTGTCTCTCTGTTTGTCTCTGTTTCTGTCTCTATTTATCTCTGTCTGTCTGTCTCTAGTTCTGTCTCTCTGTCTCTGTCTCTGTCTGTCTGTCTGTCTGTCTGTCTGTCTCTCTCTCGTTCTCTCTTTCGCTCTCACTGTTTGTCAGTGTCTCTGTTTCTCTCTGTCTCTCTGTTAATCTCTCTCTCTCTCTCTCTCTCTCTCTCTCTCTCTCTCTCTCTCTCTCTCTCTCTCTCTCTGTCTCTGTCTCTGTTTGTCTCTGTCTCTGTTTCTCTGTCTCTCTGTTAGTCTGTTTCTGTCTCTCTCTGTCTCTCTCTCTCTTTGCATTGCTGGTTACTATGCATGTATGTATATGGATATTTATATAGCGCCAGTCAAGTACATCTCTAAGGCATTGAAACACACTTGTCTTGTCTAACTGAGCGGAGATATGCGACTAAAAATATTCTGTGACCTGTGAGTGTACATATTATACATGTAAATATATATATACATTTATATGTGAGATTTTTTATTTTGCGCCTTTAACACTTCTCAAAGGTGCTGAAACATGGCTGTCTGACTGAGCAAAGCAAAGACTTATGGACTAGCTGAGAATGTTTCTCAGAGGTTTTAATATAGTTATTACTGTGAGATGATTGGCAGCACAAACTGTCTCGCTGTCTATCAGCGTTGCCGCATATGCTTTATGAGTTACCACTAAAACATAACGTTGTATTAGGTAGAGCTGTTTTATTGTGTTACATTATTTTAGATTATGTAATGTTAAATTACAGTGTTGTGCTATGTAGCATCATGTATGATATGTAACATTACAGTTTGTTACATGATGTTACATTCTGTTGCATCAAGTTTTTTTAGCCCAAGGCTTACTCCACTCTATGTATCATTGACTGTCTTTCTTTCCCTATCTGTATTTTTTTTACATGTTTAGGTGTCCCTATTTAGCGGGATCCATGATCCCTTCTGGGCCTCCTTGTAGCCAGTACATGTCAAACCGTTGCCTTATTGTTTCATTGTTCGTTTTTTTCTCTTCTGATGGTTACAGAAATAAATGATTGATTGATTGATTGATTGATTGATTGATATTGCAATGTGTTGTTGTTATGCTGCATTACAATTTGTTGCTATTCAATGTTACACTACTATACGCTGGACGACATAATGTTATGTTACATTACATAAAGTTATATTATGCAATGTAAGAGTGATTTGCAAACATTCTCTACCATCTTGTTATGTATGCCAGGTGTATGTATCAGCTAGTACTTTATCCTTGCGTGGGCATGTGTGTGTATATATGTATTAGTGTATGTATGTATGTTTGTATGTATGCATGTATGCATATATATATCAAGGATCCTGAGTGGCCGAGTGGGTTGGTGCCCGCTCGCCGCGCCGGCGCCCCGGGTTCGCTTCCCGGTCGGGTCGGTTTATCAGAGATTAATTTCTCGGATCTTTACTGCGGGTGGCTCGGTCGCATTATAAACGTGGAGTACAATACAACACACAATACAACACATCACAATACAACTGGGGCGCGGTGGTGTATGGGTATGTTCGGTGCCTTGCAGCTGGAGGGTTGCGGGTTCGCATCCACCTCAAAGTCGCCGCGTAGGGACCCTGGGCAAGTCCTTCACTCGCAATTGCTCATGCGCTTCGGCGTGAAACTCCGATTCAGCGTTCGCGCAGTAGTCGGGAGCGCCTCTGAATGGGAAATCTGGTTGGGGCGCTATAACAAGTGTTCAAATACAATACAAATACAATATCAGGAAACTAAATACAGCGCATTTTAGGTAGCTCGCAAAAGTGCTGTAGTAATTGAACAAAAGTGCAAAATGTGTGTATGTGTGTGTGTGTGTGTGTGTCTGTGTGTCTGTGCGTATGTGTGTGTGTGCGTGCGTGAGTGTGTGCGTGTGTGTATATATATATATATATATATATTTTTGAAGTCATGCCACCTGTTAATAACGATGTACAGACCCACCGGCTGATGCCTCATGGTAGGTAGGGATTGCTTTAAGTATCACTTATATCACTTATATAGGCAGGGTGTGATTTGTGGGCATAAGGGGAACTTCCCCCTTACCTCCCTTCCCCGTTTTTCCATTCTTCCTTCCTTCCACTGGTTGAACCTCTCTTGCTGCTGAAGACATAAACATCTCGTTCTTTTAAAATAGCCTTCCCCAACTGCCGCATGCGCGCTATAAATCATAGCATGCTAAAGTACTATTCTTTAGGTATGTACACATACATCTATGATATATTATGTTCGTGTGTGTATGTATGTATGTTTGTCTGTACGCGGAAGTTTATGTTGCCCGTTTTCCGTGCCTCTGAAATGTGCGGTGAACTCGGCTGTACAACCGTCACGAATCTAACCAGGTGCTGAGACTTGGACTGAGCTGAAACTGTCTTCAGCTGGAGCAGTTGTAAGGAACTCCAGTGTATTTGTTATGTTTTGCGGAAGACCCTTTCTCGTTTCTAAGGCCAATTTCTTTGGCAATATGGCGCCCGTCCCAGAGGTAAGGACGAAAGCACGCAATAGCTCGATTTGGTGCCTTAAATGAAAGTAAAATGTAAATTTACCGCATGTTTTTGTACAGCGACCTTAATGGCCCTATACCCAGCTAATTTTTCAATGATCGGGTGAGATCCTTCACCACCGCTGCCCGTTTGAATGGACGCCACGCCATTTAAGGTCCCAGTGTAAGCACCGTGCTGGCCCGAGTTTAATTCTCTGAAATAGCCACCGTCGGTATGTGAACCGGTTTACGCACGCATAGAGACAATGGGATGTACGCTATTACAGCTGTAGCTAACTGGGCCAACAAAAGCAACTGACAGGAGACCTATCTTTTTAAACTTCCACATGACTCTAATTGATTTTTGTAGCTAATGTACTTAGCCATTTCCTTCGACCTCGGCTGTGCTATGGCTTAATACAAAACCGTCTTATGATTATAAACGAACAGAAATGTCATGAAGTCATGAAGTAAACTTTTTGTTACGCTAACTAGACTCATTTCGTTTTGGTAGGTGACACTGCTATCACATTCGTTTTGAAGGTCATAATAGACTAGACATATAATTTCAGCAGGTGACGCTACTAGGCTATCTATTGTCTTGCTGTCCAACATTGCGGGCATGCGACTCGCGGGGTTATTTGTCAAATTTTTTCTACTGTCTTAAGACGGGCAAACACCTAGTTATTATTAACGAATTAAAGTACAAGCAGATGTAATGCAACTGAAGTATTTATATAGCGCCGTTTTGGTACACCTCGATGGAGCTTCTCGCCATCCTAAATGGTGCTAGAGTTCGTTACGAACAAATTCATCTGTAATCGTAATCGGAGTCGTAAACTCCACCGTTTAAAAGCGTTACTTGAAAGTTATGCGCAGGGCAACAGCTTATTCACGAGCGCTTGAAATGATCAGCTGAAAAGTTCGTCCTGAACGTATTCTGCTCCTAAGAGTATAATACGGATACATCCGTTTTTATACAATGGGGAAAGTATTGCTTTGAATAATCTCTCCCTTAGTTGCTTTCCCCAGTCATAGGAACACATTATCATCGGACCTGGAAATTCGGTGATTTGCCACAGCGGTAGATCACCTCCACCACAGGCTTTGTATCTTTCTCAATCTCGTCCGTAATAACAGGTCGGCCCTCTGGTGTCGGACAATTATCATAATAATAGAATGGCTTGGTGGTGCTCACAGTTATTCGCTGGGCACGGATTCGATTTGCGGTGCAAGGACGGGTTCCCACCACGGTGCCGTTACTGGGGGATGTCGTCGTTTGTATGCTTTCAAGGCCTCTTCCCAGAGATCGTAGAGGCAAAGGAGATGAAGGAGAACAGACGGAGAGAACGCATTAAATGATGCCCGACCGTTCCATCGCCCGCTGTGTGGCGCCACGTTAAGCGCGCGTGATCGAAAGTCGCCGTGGGAGTCTAGTTTTACAACAAGTTGACATGGAGTTGATGATGGCGGATTTAGAATATTGGGATCGCGTTGATGGTTCGGACGTCGAAGACGACGATGGTAAAATTAGGATGAAGAATCGAGTTTCTGACTTCGGAACTATATTTGTTCCGTCCATTTCTGTGGTTGTTACTTGTTATGACGGTTGCAGCGAGGAAGAAGAAGAAATGTGATGAGGAGGATGTCCGAAAGTTTATTTTTGTCGGCGTACGGCGCTTTCTTGTTTATGCGCGGTGCTGATAAGCTCTGTGTAACTCGACCTTAAGAATGCAGATGAGAGGAAATTAAATCGGGTTTATGGTCGGCAAAGGATGTGTGTGTATGTGCTGTTGTGTATGTATCCATATACGTGGATGTATGTACGTATGTGTATGTACGTGTGTATGTGTATGTACGTGTGTATATGTATTTATGTATGTATATGTATTTATGTATGTATATGTATCGTATGTATGTATATGTTGTATCTGTATGTATGTATGTGCCTGTGTGTGTATTTATGTGTGTGTGTATCGTAGGTGGTATGTCTGTATGTCTGTATATGAATGCATAATTATGTGCACGTATGTATGTATGTTTGTGTATGTATGTATGTATGTATGTATGTATGTATGTATGTATGTTTGTGTATGTATGTATGTATGTATGTATGTATGTATGTATGTATGTATGTATGTATGTATGTATGTATGTATGTATGTATGTATGTATGTATGTTTGTGTATGTGCTTATGCATGTTTGTATATAAGAATATTTGTATGTAAAATGTATAAGAGTTTGTTTATCTGTTCTTCAGTGTTTGTGTTTTTGAAGTTTACAAATAAACTTGTGTTTGTGATTTCTGTGTTTGTATGTTTATTACGTGTCTCTTCTGTCTGTTGTACATAACTCTTTGATTTTCTTAGGTATCCAGCTGTCTTGACTGAGAACAATAATAATTATTATAGGCAACGTTTGACCTTTACTTAGTATGAGCTATGCAGTGTATAGTAAGGTCTTCTCATTGATATGGTCAGTTTGACCCGTTAGCAATAAGTAAGTAGGTAAGTAAGAATATTCTTTATTTGACTACAGCAAACGCACAGTAGCTTACAGAAGAAATAAATAATACAAACCAAAGTTATTCTCATAATAAATATATAATATTATAATGTTATAATATAAATATTAGTTATATACAGAGTGCGGAGTTAGATGAGTTTTATTACTCACAAATTCTTCTGAAGCTCCTGATTGAGAAGGAGCAGTACCTGCCGAGGCAACTGAGGTCGTTCATTAAGTAGATTCCTCTCCATCATGAGCAGGTAAATCAAGTAGGAGGTAGGTGGGTTAGTAGGTAAGTTAATTAAATAGGTATGCATGGTAGGTAAATTAAGTAGGCTGCAATGTAAGGTAGGTGAGTGAAGTAGGTATGCAAGGTAGGTAGGTAGGTCAGGAGGTAAGTTGGTGCGTGTGTGTGTGTGTGTGTGTGCTACTTGTTTGTGTGTGTGTGATAAACATACATAAAACATATTCTGGAATGTGTAAATTCAGACTGTGCTGTTGACGTGAGCTAAGGGTCAGTTAGTGGGGAATCTCAAACAATTGTTGATGCTCAAAGAGGAGCTCAGTGGCAGCAGCAGCAGCAGCTGTAACTAGCAGCTGTTGTTTAATTGTAAAGCTGCGTGTGTAGCATAGCTTTAGCAAACAATGATTGACCACTTAGTTTGCTTATGCTGCCTAGGATACATCTCCGGCGCCTGATATGCCGGGGAGCATGCCCCCTTCCCCCCCCCGAAGCGCCAGTCTCCCATATCAGTTTTGAGACCGTTCTGCAGCAGTGTGTTCGTCAGTAAACGGTAAACGCTGTATTGTGTAATGGAATGTAGGAACTGCTATAGCGCCGTTATTCAAACGTGCTGTAGGTATTAATTGATGGTTGACTAGAAGTATTATTATCATTCGTAGTAGTAGTAGTAGTAGTAGTAGTAGTAGTAGTAGTAGTAGTAGTAGTAGTAGTAGTAGTAGTAGTAGTAGTAGTAGTAGTAGTAGTAGTAGTAGTAGTAGTAGTAGTAGTAGTAGTAGTAGTAGTAGTAGTAGTAGTAGTAGTAGTAGTAGTAGTAGTAGTAGTAGTAGTAGTAGTAGTAGTAGCAGTACCATACGTATTCTATTTTTTGAAAGGTACGTACGTTTTTTAACGTACCCTATTTTAGGGTACGTAAACAATACAAAAATACGTTAACCACGTCATTGCTCATTATAAAATTGCATTCAATCAAATAATTGTTTTTCGCATTTTTCAACACTTTCACGTGCGTCCATTCCTTCCCACGTTCTCTGGGCATCGCTGAATCGCTGACATGAAGCGTATAAAGATGCACTACAACTTTCGAGTTACAGAAATTTGCAAACCAGTGACGTGTATTTAGCTCTCCTCAGAATGAAAGTACAATTTGCATTAAATTAATTATAAGTTTTTATAACCGAAGTAGCGGTTTCAATGACGCATACTGTTGACGTTAGATTATACGTAGGCTATGGGTCGCCGAGTAAACCATAAATAAAATTTTCGTGTATGATACGTACCATACGCGTATTCTATTTTTTTAAAGGTACGTACGTATTTTAACGTATTCTATTTTAGGGTACGCGTACCCTCGAGCTAGGCAGTAGTAATAGTAGTAGTAGTAGTAGTAGTAGTAGTAGTAGTAGTAGTAGTAGTAGTAGTAGTAGTAGTAGTAGTAGTAGTAGTAGTAGTAGTAGTGGTAGTGGTAGTGGTAGTGGTAGTGGTAGTGAGTGGTAGTGGTAGTGGTAGTAGTAAGTAGCGAAAGAGGAATGAACGAGATGGAAGAGTGAATGAAAAGGTGTGGAAGAGGAGAAGGAAGAGAACAACAGAGAGCTAGAAGAAGAGGCGTCAAAGCGTAGGATATAAGAGGAGTAGTTAGAATAGGAGTAGATGGAGAAAAGAGAGGAACGGACAAGAGGCGGAGGAGGAGAATAAGATATATGCGGAAGAAGAAGAATACAACTGAATGAACAGAAAGAGCGCGAGGAATTGAGAGGGAGGAGGAGGAAGTTAAAATTAATATCTTTTGTTGACCATCCTCTGCATTTCTGATAAACGAGTTTGCCAGCTATTCCTTATTATGTTTTGCATTTATCAAGCCCCACTATCTAGTGACCAAACATCAATTGATGACTGAGCAGTTATGAGTGGAGAAGGACTTGTTCAACGTCCCTACACAGTATCCGTCTCGGGGAGGCTCGAACCCGTACTCTTCGCGTTATAAGGTAACTGCTGTAACCAATAGGGCACCGTGTCCACTGTCCCTGCTTGTGGAGACTTGTGTTTTGAGCAAAGTGGTTAGGGTCAGAAGAGAGAAAAAACTGACGGTGTAGTGGTAACCTTGTATGTGCCGATAGATGAGGTGGTAAATAGTTGGAAGACGTGCCAAGGAGTGAAGTGGTAAAGTGATAAGGATGAGCCAACAGTGGAAGTAGTGAGTATCGATCCGGGTGGAAATTACGTGAGCAAAGAGATACTTGAGGCGGAAGACTCGTCTAATACGGAGGGCATTTTGTAGGTGTGGGATGAGGTAGTTTACAGTTACAGTGTAAAGACAGAGGATGAAGGGTGAGGGGTTATTGTTGACGGAGGCATGGACTTAGTGAACTTGTCGCAAGCGAGCGAGGAGCACTGTGGAAAGGCTCCTAAAAGGCGGTATAGAAATGTTCAATTTCTGGAACATTTCTTACGTACATACATGTATGCATGTATGTGTACAAAAGTAAGAAAGTATATTCTTTAATATAACCAGCTGCCAAATCTGGTGAACAATCATCAGCAATTTAAATACATATGAACATCAGATCTAGGCTGTCTAGGACCAGTTAGACAGTATGCATTTATGTATGTATGTAAGTATGTATGTATGTATCTATGTATGTATGTATGTATGTATTAAGTATGTATGTATGTATGTATTAAGTATGTATGTATGTATGTATGTATGTATGACCTTGTATGTATGGATTATGCATGTGTGTATGTATGGATGTTTGCATACATGTATGTATGCATGTATGTATGTATGTATGTATGTGGATAGTTGCAAATTAGGTTGAAGATATTTCTTGTGCAGAAAAAAAATATACGTACATAAATACAAGCATACAATTAACATGGACACAGATCGGCCGAATGTTTTCCTGAATGTAGGCTCTGTTCTCTGTATACAGTGTAGGGCTGTAGGCTACAACTGCACTTGATATTTCCGTCCTTCCTAATTTGACAAGTGTACGGCGATCATTTGACAGAACATCGATGGCGTTGCGTGAAGGACTTGCTCAAGGTCTTTACACGGCAATGTGATTCTACTTACAGATTTTATTTTAGTTATAGTTACAGTTATAGTTAATGGTTTTATTTTAGTTATAGTTATAGTTAGTGTTATTTTTTAGTTATAGTTATAGCTCCTGATTCAGAAGGATTCTGTTAATGGAGTTAATGGATTTTTATTTGAGTTAATTTTAGTTACTACTTAGTTACAATAATTAAGGCTATAAGCAAAATTGTGCGTATAAACACGCTGTTTAACAATTTGCTCAGAGCTTTGAAAGCCTTTGAAGCATGGGTGCATTCAGCTTCATGAATACACGAGTTTCCAAATAAACTGACAAATTGCATAATAAAAATATCGCATTTTTTCGTTCTCATTTATGTCGAATCGTCCATATTGCACTTCCCATTTTTATTTTTTGTATTAACGAAAATAAAGATGAAGTTTCGTTATTGTTATTTTCGTTATAGTTATAGTTATAGTTAATGATATTTTTTAGTTATAGTTATCGTTAACGAAATCATTTTATTTTCGTTAACGAACATTTTCGTTATCGTTATCGTTAACGAGAATCACACTGTTAAACGGTGACCAACCAAGTGGAGGAGGCTCGAACCCGTACTCTCGGCGTTACAGGCAGACCGCTCTAACCAATCGGCCACAGTGTAAGATTCTCTAATGTAAACCTCTGAATGTTCACGTTCCACACAAAAGCTGCGTCCCTGGAAATCGGTTTATTCATCTGTGATATATCAAATCAAGTCCGCAAATCTCTGAGTTCGGTTGCAATCAAGATTGATTTTCCGTCCAACCGCCGTCAGCTGATACTATACAGCGCTGACGACAGCGGCAGCAGCTCTCGGTGCCAGATGCTGAGGCAAAAAGAAACAGATGAGATCTAATCTATCTTTCCTAGTCTATGGATGCTGATATAGCTCGTGGTTTAGGTCCTATGGTTGTATCAACGCGGCTTTCAATTTTTTCATATGTATATTATTTCCAGTTGGGGTTGAAATGTTTCTTTAAATTGCTTCTGCCTGCAGAAGCAATCGTTCAAATACACCACAGCCGAACAGTGTATCCGAGAAGGATTACTGTGTCATATCCAGAAAATATTAATGTATTTATCTTTTTTATGTAATAAGTAATTCATCTACCAGCCTGGACCCTGGTGCAGGAGCACAGCCATCAGAAAGAGACTCATATATGTTGCACCCATACAGAACCGATATTCTCATTATGGACTCGAATAGAGCGATGTGGGTCCCATCTTTTGTCCATGGAAATGCTGGAAGGTGGGGGATACCCCATCTGGGCACAAACCGGACTGATCCGGATTCTGCACCTTTGGAAAATCTATGAAAAGCGTGACATTACATCTCAGCTGAACTCTGATTAATTTAGGTATTCTGTAGAAAATGCCTGCCTGCCTGTCTGTCTGCCTGCCTGCCTGCCTGTCTGTCAGTCAGTCTGTCTGTCTGTCCGTCCGTCCGTCTGTCTGTCTGTCTATCTGTCTTTCATCCCTTTGTTTAGCCACGAGTGTCGGATGGGTTTTTAAAGCAGTATGGCACTCTTCAGCTGAGGAGAAAATGAGTCGATTTTGGGTCTGTCTGTCTGTCCGTCTGTCTATCTGTATGTCTGTCTGTCTGTATGTCTGTATGTCCGTGACCCTTTGAATTTATGCGTCTTATGGGGTCTTCGCAGCATCGTGTAACTGCAACATCAGCTTCTGCTCGTAGTTGAGAGGAGAGAGGGATAATTCGGTTTCTGGCCGCCGAGGTTTTACACCTCGCAGATTGATTTGAATTGCCACAGTTGCGTGAACCGGTCGCCCGCCCGCCCGCCCGCCCCGCACCACCCTCTCTGTATACGACCAACACCCGTTTGATTAATGGTCTCGATAATGCTCTTTGCTTTCTAATTTACCCGGTCAGCTGTGGTCAGACAGCGACCACATCAAGAACACGACGTGGCATCTTTAACATTTGTCCACTCACGTGATATCATTGACATCGGCAGTTTCACGTTCCGGCGATTCCTACCTATTTCTTCAGATCAGTCCTTTATCGAAATCTCTCGCCCGCCGCCATAATTCGCGGCCCTATATTGCGGTGCCGTGTGCAAGTAATCTAGAGTCGGCGTGAGAGAGTGTTTTGATAATTTGATTTTTTGTCGATGTCATCCGCCTCCAAATAATCTCGCTTTGTCAGATTATGATATATATATTGATCGGAGGTTAGACATGCGGTCTGAACTGTTTTGGTGAACGTAATATGTGCCTTTGTCTGATGATTGTGTGCTTTTAGTAGACCTAAGAGACCCATCAATCAAACGAGGCAGAACCTGTCCATCCACAGTTCAAACTGCGGTCATTCTTCTTTATTATTCTTCATTCATTCATCGTCTTCATTATTCTTCTTTATGTCTGTAAGATCTAAATATACTCTAGTTCACAAGCTACGCTGTCTTCTAGAGAAGAGGATTTCTGAACTCTGTATTCTACTAAATAATATATTTAATGTAACATACATTAGTGTGTTATCTAAAAGATGATATAACCGGTAAGATAACACAAAACATCCTCTTGTCTGTAAGATAAGATTTAAGATAAACTATTATCCTGATGATAAGATATGTTATCTAATTGACTATAGAGGCTATTTCGTACCGTGCATTTTGTTAAACATAATGTAAAACATTCTGTTATTGAAAAGATAATTATGTACTCTTATTTAGAAGGTATTGTAAGACATTCTGCTATCCTTTAGTTGAAAGATCGTGTTTTCTTACAGACTAGAAGATATTTTACGCAATGTGTTTTATCAATTTTTTAGATAGCATTATATTCTAGAGATAATATAGCTTCCCCTATCTATAAGAAAACAAAAAATCCTCTTTTCTGTAGGATAACGTGAGTGAAAAAACTTGGTCAAATTATAATCTCTCATCAAATACTAGTCTAACCACATACTGAAAGCGCTAAGGAGTAGAAAAGAGTCCTTTAAGCCAGTCTTATAGGCAGCCATGGATATAAAAAATGGTTATGTCAGCAACTTCATTATTTCTTGGCCGACATATGAGGGCAAGTGTCCAATTCTCTCCCTGGCCGTCTGATCTTTCCGGGCCATGGAGCAGGTGGAGTTGAAATCTCGACACATATTTCTGCCGTGGCGCAGATTGAACCTCCGACCTCTCGACTGGCAGTCGAGGACGCTAACCACTAAACAACACAGAAGCCTAACTCTGTTGCAGGCCTCCCCACCAACTGTCAACTTTAAAATGATGTACAGGTCTTTAAATCTGGCACTTAGCATCGTCTCCAGTGAGAGTCAAAGTCTTGCGCATTATTACAAGACGTGGAACATTCTCCGGGTTCTTTTCCGGGTATACAACTGCAGAAATTGATTTACACAACAAACCACCTTTGACGCAAACAAAGAACATTGTTTCGCGAAGGAAAAACAACGCTAGGCGCCGAGCGGAACTTAATACATCATTTTCCTGTTATTATTTACCGTTCGTCGGGCACAAAGCATATGAGCTGCAATTATTCGAGAGCAGTTTTGGCCGCTGGGCATCCGAGACTAGGAGCCACGTCGGAGGATATCGATGTAATAATCTCTGCCGGAGGAAAATTCCTCCGAAGGTCTACGTTTAATTAGCTTTCGCTGTTTCGTTCTGAGTTGCGGTCAGAAACGATGGGTTTCGTCAGTTCTGCAGCTGTTTTGGCGTTTTTTTCTGACCAACCTCTTTTGTCTTTGATTTCAACGAGAACGTGTAAGTTAGCCTATACAGCATTCCGGGTCTGTTGTCCTTTTTTCTGTGTTGGGCCTATCTTTTAGAACAGGCTTTCTACTGTTGTTTTTTAAATCCTATTCCAACTGCCCTTCCCTAGGGAACACGTAGATATATACGTCTAAAATCAGGCTTAAAGCATGTAAATTCTCCAGGCAAGGGATTTTAATTAAAACCCAATTGCTTGGATCAGTTGCGGCACTTTTGGTAGGTACTTAAAAGTTATGTTAGGTTATGTGATGCACTTACTTACACATCGATGGCTGGAAGCACAAAGGTGCTAAGCGCACTTTTTTGGGTTTTTCAAAAAAGTAGTGCATAATATGCCTGGAAGAAATATACATCGGAGCACAAAGGTACTAACGTTTACGATGTTAATTTGGATCACTTGGCACCAAAACACAATTGGGCTAAGTCTCATTGGCTGAAATCCATAGAGCGCAAATAGCTCAAGCGCACTTAATACCTATGTGCACCCTCTTTTTTTAACGCCTTGTCTTTGTTGTTGACTTCCACGCCATTCGCCATTACTGTTTATCGTCGTCCCCGTTACAAAAATAATAAAAGTTACATTAAAAATAACAGAAACAATATCTCGAAATCTTTATTATTGAAATGCATAAACGAGTGCATCGTTTCAGTTCTGCAAAAGCGCTTCAGATGATCATGGACCTTAATGATTCAATCGAGGAATCCAGTGATGATGGTAAGCTTATTAATAGGAACCTTAGAAAATGCTGTAAAATTATGGAAAATAAATGTTGATGTTTGGGAAATTAAGTGATTTAAAGCTCGAAATCGGCTTATGTGGTAAAATTGTAAAAATTATGCGGTATTATGCAGTAAGGTTTGGGCTGCATCGAAAGGCAATGTCATGGACGTCTCATCGGTATTATTAAGCAACTACAGGTAGGATCGTGACCACCAGAACACACCTGCAGACGCATAGACCGGTATTGCTTGCCATAGTGAATATTAAAACCAGCGATGCATCCCTCCGTGTTTCTTTACATTGTTTAACTTGGGTATGCATTTTGTCTGTCTTAGGAACATCTACTGAACATCTGGCAACTGATTTGCCTGCAACTATGCTTCCTCTGGACCTCGAGGTTTCTTCTCCGCTTAATCGTACACCTGCTATGACAGTTGAAGGGCTTGATCCTACACTTCCTCTAGTCTTGGAGCCTTTTTGCAGAGAGGTTTCTGCAGTAGAAGTGCTCGACCATTCACACCCGCTGGCAACTGATTTGCCTGCAACTATGCTTCCTCTGGACCTCGAGGTTTCTTCTCCGCTTAATCGTACACCTGCTATGACAGTTGAAGGGCTTGATCCTACACTTCCTCTAGTCTTGGAGCCTTTTTGCAGAGAGGTTTCTGCAGTAGAAGTGCTCGACCATTCACACCCGCTGGCAACTGATTTGCCTGCAACTATGCTTCCTCTGGACCTCGAGGTTTCTTCTCCGCTTAATCGTACACCTGCTATGACAGTTGAAGGGCTTGATCCTACACTTCCTCTAGTCTTGGAGCCTTTTTGCAGAGAGGTTTCTGCAGTAGAAGTGCTCGACCATTCACACCTGCTGACGTCCGAGCCTTTCAACCTTCATGTTGCAAGTATGGCCACTCCGATGGAAAGAACTCGTACCCGTAAAGTTATCATCATTACTCGCCTAAGGTAGTTCTTTGTACTATCATTTCAAATGTGGTTTCAATTATTATTTTAAGATGTAGGTCTAATAGTCATTGTCTCTATGGAGTAGTCATTTTCTTGTATTTCTGCCATTATAATTGATGAATTAATTTACTTAAACTACTCTTATGATGAAAATACAAAAGTTAAATTAAACTTCTGTTAAACTTGTCATCAGTTACTACAGTGTACTATGATTATGAATGTTTCATTGTAATCGCAATGCATTCTGTGAATGTGAACTTCAATAAAGGAAGATTATTAAATTATTAAAAATGAGTGTTTAATTGGCATTTATTTTTATTTTACATGTCATGTAGGCCATCAATCTTGCAACCTTTGCAAGTTCCAGTCGGGGTTATTTCTTCTCAACAGATGTCACCTGATTCAGTGCTTCCAACAACAGTTGATGTAGTTAATCCTCCACATCCAACAGAAGTTACAGTGTCTACTCGTTCAACTTCTCTCTCTAACGAAGAGCCTGGTCCCTCAGGAAGTCTTCCTCTCAGCGACGATGCATCTACACCTTGCCTACCACCATCAGATATGGAGGAGCGTTCACGAAAGCGTAAACGAAATACACAAGGTTGGAAACGAAATGTTAGGCAGCTATCTCGAGCTAATGGAAAGGAGTATGTTTCGAGGAAAGGGAAACTAGTGGCGGGAAAAAAACCATGTGGGGGTTGCGAAGAAGGATGTCGTTTTAAGTGTGGGGTCATGATTTCGGAAGATAAGCAAGTGCAATTATGCAACGAGTATTACTCGTTGCAAGACATTCAGTGCAAGTCTCAGTTCCTCTGCAGCGCAGTCACTGAAGTTGCTGTCCGCAGGCGTAGCATAGATGCTGCAACTGGAGAGGCTGTAAGCACAAAGCGCAAGAAAAGTCGAGAGTATTATTTGATGTCCGATGATGATCGAATGCGTGTCTGTAGAAACTTCTTTTGCAGTACTCTTGCTATTTCAATCAAGATTGTTAACAGGGCTTTAAAAGGTAAATCAGATACTGGTTTATTTGTTGGAAAAGATGGTCGGAAAGGAAAGGTTCCTGCAAATAAAACTTCAGATGAGAATATCCAGAAGATCGTCGATCACATAAACAGCTTTCCGCAGGTTGAATCGCATTACACTCGCAAAGACTCACGTAAACGGTATTTGGCACCTGATCTTAATATTCAACAGCTTTACCGTTTGTACAGTGAGGATTACTGTCAAAGGCTTGGAGTAGCACCTGTTAAGCAAGAAATCTATCGAAGAGTCTTCAATACCCAATTTAATCTTGGCTTCTTTATTCCTAAGAAAGATCAGTGCTCCACTTGTAATAGCTACAGAAATGCTGTGGATACAGAGAAGACGAACTTGCATGATGCATGGGAAGCACATAAAAGGCGAGAAAAAGAGTCTATGGAGGAGAAGAGTCGCGATAAAGTAAAAGCTTGCAGTGACCAATCGTATCGAGCCATAACATTTGATCTTGAAGCAGTTCTCTCTACTCCACATGCAGGTGATTCACAAATATATTATAGAAGGAAGCTTGCTGTGTACAACTTTACGATACTGGAATCGGCATCCCAACAAGGATTCAATTACATATGGGACGAGACAGAAGGTGGTAGGGGAGCAAATGATATAGGGTCCGCCCTTCTGGATTACTTGCGAAAACTTCCAGCAACCGTCACGCACGTCACATCATTCTCAGATACTTGCGGTGGACAAAATCGCAACCAGTTTATCTGTGCAGTCATGTTGTACGCCATTAGAACATTGCCTTCTCTACAAACTGTTGATCTAAAGTATATGGAGAGTGGCCACTCGTATTTAGATGTAGATCTAATGCACTCCCTGATTGAGCGAGCTACAAAGCATCTCAAAATTTATACAACTCGTGATTGGGAAGTGGCGATAGCCGGTGCACGAAAGAAAGCTCCTCCATTTATCGTTCAGCGAATGATGCACACAGACTTCAGTGACTTGAAGATGCTGGCTTCTACTCTTCTACTAAATCGCAGCAAGAATATGGAGGGGGATACGGTGAATTGGCTACGTGTTAAGTGGCTGCGCTTCAGTAAACTTCACCCATTTGTCATTGAGTACAAATACCAGATTAGTGATGAGAATTTCCTTCGCCTCAACATATCCAGCAAACGCGGCAGGCCAAACACACTGATAGGGGACCTTACACCAGCCTATCTCTCTCGAATCCCAATCTCGACGGCCAAAAAAGCTGACCTCCTTGCGCTACTGAAGAGCAGAGTAATTCCGGCAGAGCATGCGGTTTTCTACAATGACTTGCCTTCAAATGCTAGAGCTCGAGACTGTCTTCCGGAGCCCTGTGCTGACGAGGAAGAAGACTGAATTCAAACTTAATGTTATTCTTTTCTTATCTGAAACTAATGGCTTGAATGCAGAGCATTATTTTATAATTACTGTTGCATTTTATTGTTTTACTTCTTCAACGTGTGAAATGTGGATAAATTATGGAGGAAGATGCATTTTGGTGCTTCTTGATTTTCATTATAATATTTTTTTCTTAAATCTTTATTGGATGTTAATTATAATGATAAGTATGACAGCTATGATTATCACATTAATTTGAAGGAAAACTCGGCGTAAGAGTCGCTCATACTTGAATTAAATTATTTTTGGTTATTTTCCTGATATTATTAGGAGTTTTTTTGCTTAAAAGACATTTTAAAATTAAATAATATAATCATGTGGTGCTTAATAAATTAACAAATGCTTAAAGGCTAGTTAGAACAGTATTTATTAAGGGTCTTCTAAAACAATTGTCAAAACAGTTGACATGAATTAGTATTTCAGGTGTCCCAGCATCAGCGCACAAAAGTCCTAAGTGCATATATTTCCTTACAGTAATTTTACAAAGTCATTTTTTTTTACAAACAGAATTATTTGTGCAAAAATAAAAATACTTGTAACACTGCAATAAGCTCTTCTTTTGGAAAAGTCATTGCAAATCGAATTATTTTGAATAATGAATTTTAGCAACACATAACAAAACTTCAACTTCAGTTTTCTTAGAATTAAGAAAAGTGCGCTTAGCACCTTTGTGCTTCCAGCCATCGACATGTAGGCCCTGTGTCTATCAGAGCGCGTTTTATTTGTTTTGTTCTTCGAGCGGCGCTATATAAATGTCTAATTAGAATCAGATACGTGTGTGCACTTGTGACGATGTGCTGTTTTATGGGACTGACAAATGGCTTTCAGCGATACAAGTTGTTCATGACTGAGCTGAAATCTTATCCGTTTTGGAATGTTTATCCATCATAAACTGTCGGTGGGTTCTTTGATTTTTGGACATGACTAGTTCTGTCCTGGAGATTGTGGTTTCAGAATGTGGATTTATTTAGAATCAGGCGTCGATGGATGGTGTTTGCATCACTGGAACGGCGATTGGCCGACAGAAGTTTCCAGGTCAGACGAGATTATTATTTTAACGGAAAAGCCATCCATTCCATTAGCTACCTAGGCTATAGCCATAAAAGTCATGAATCATTCTCCGAGAATGCTCTGAATTTATATTGATGGTGGTGGTGGTGGTGTTATAGTGCTTGTGGTAGTCGTGGTGATGGTGATATGATGATGGTGGTCGCGGTGGTGGTGGTGTGATGATGGTTGTTGTGGTGGGGTGATAATGGTGGTCGTGATGCTGATGAGAATGGTGGTCACTGTGGTGGTGGTATGATAATGGTGGTCGTGGTGATAATGGTGTGATAATAGTGGTCGTAATGATGGTGGTGTGATAATGGTGGTGGTCGCGGTGGTGGTCGTGATCGTACTCGTAGTTCTCTAGAGGTTGGCCTTTATTCCTTGCATCTGTAGTGTTGATCGGCTACAACACTGTTCTGAAACCTTCCAAACTGCATAGACCATTGATTAGACAAAGCGGGATGCGCCATAGTCTAGTGATTGCCATCTGGACTGTCAACATTAGTCATTGTTTCTCTTTTAATAGTATTATTAATTTTTATTGCTAGTTAGTAGTTACTTAGTAGTTATTTGTTTAGGCCTATAATAAGCAGTCTTGTTTACGTGTTTTGGTTCAAATATCATCCTTCAACCTAGAGAGTGACGCGGGGAGACAATCTCGTCCCCATCCCCGCCCCACAACAAGTAAGTCTTCCCAGTGGCGTAACGAGGGGGGGTCAGAGGGGGGCGGCCGCCCCCGGGCGCAGCACCTTGGGGGCGCAAAATTAGCCCTGAGTGTTAAGTACTATGCAACAGAAATTGCATTATTAAATTAAATAATTCAATATATTAAATTTAAAATAAGCACAAGTTGGTTTTCAGTTTAAAATGTGGCAAGAATAGTCAGCGAAGTATAGCAAGCTATAATTGCGCCCCGTGCCAAGCGTAAATCTAGCGCCCCCACGCCTACTCTTTCCCCAAAGATCAACTGAACCAATAACGACGTAAATTATGAGAACATAGCCTAGATAAAACAGATGAAAATATATAGATATAGGCCTAAGATGCATTGTAATGTAATGTAACAGTTCTGAACGGTTTTTGAATCTAGATCAACTCGATTTTGACAAAGTAATAGATGGATTTGCATCTGCAAAAGCCAGAAAAATTCGCTTGTATCCAGTAGCAGTTTCTTAGCCTTCGTAATCTTAGGCTCTTAAAAGACAATTATGACAATATGTTACTAGTCGTGTTATAATAGCGAATCTTTTAACTTAAACAAGTCTAAGCTACTACTCACTGCTGACCAGGGCTGTTAAAGGCTTGGTTTTTTTTGTTTTTTGTTTTTTTGGGGTTTTTTAAATAAAAAACAAAAAAACCTCAAATTTTGTTTTTGTTTGTTTTTTACAAATTTCAAAATTATAAATGCCAAAAATGTCGTCTCTTCAACTCTCTTGGCAATTGTTGTATGGTCTTTGTTAACTTTGTTTTATGACATTCTACGGTTCTACTGTTCTAGTTAATTTCATTTATATGCATCTGATTAATTTGAACGGTATTATGCCATTTTTATGAGTTTTATGATCTGAAATAGGAAAATCTCAAAAATAAAAAAAACAAAAAACCAAATAAAATCAAAAAACCCCAAAAAACCACTTTTCATTTTGAAAAAAGTTTGGTTTTTTGCACCTCTGCTGCTGACCTCTCTGTTCTTTACATTTGTCTTTTCGGATATAAAAATCGTTTCCAAGTTATGTTGCATTACTTATTACAGAGAAAAACCATTGAATAAAATCTGGAAACTATATCATATATGCAATTGTATTAAATTAGTGCACACTGTTACCCAGTATTATACTAGACCTATGATACGAACGATTAACAGTCAACTAGAAAATTATGAAGGGGCGCACTTTTTAAACTTTGCCCTCGGGCGCAGAATCCTCTCGTTACGCCACTGAGTCTTCCCCATTCCCGCCCCCATCCCCGCATAGTTTGTCCCCATCCCCGCAGGTTTTCTCCCCATTCCCACCCATCCCCGCAGGACGATATCACATTCCCGCAAAAAATGTACACCAATTCCAATTTAAAAAATAGCATTCCATAGTTTACAAAGCTATTTGTATTGCTGACTACATTAGTCTGTTATTATCTTAAGGACAGTTTGCATTAACCAAGTCCTGACTATTTCTGACTAGTAGGCTTTAGAAAATAAAAAATCTCCTTATCACTTCTCAAATTCTTAACATCACCCGGGTTTATTGCCGGCTGTTTCCCCATCAGCCTACCGCGGTATTAGCGCGAGAGTAAACCCCATAACCGCTGTATTACCGCATTGTTGTCCCCATTACCGCGGTATTACCTCAATTGTTGTCCCCATTACCGCGGGATTTACCGCGGTTTACCCGCGGGAAAATTCCCCATGTCACTCTCTACTTCAACCACAAGAGCTACAATACCGGGGTCCCTTATCGAATATAACAATTGGCTTCGATTAGTCTTTAAAAATAAATCTAATCGTTACAATTAATTAAGGATTAATCGTTAACTTGCCCAGCCCTTATGTATACATGTGTATGTATGAATGTATGCATACATGTGTATGTATGTGTATATGTGAAATGTAGGTATGTATGTATACATATGTATGTATGTATGTATGTATAATGTATGTAAGTATGTATGTGTGTATGTATGTAGGCTTATTGCCTCATCAAATGTTGCAGGACCATAGCTTCGGTAAATATTGCCGGACTAGGCTATATCTCTCCATACGGACTGAGTTACCGGTTCTGCCGTTTGTTCTGGTTATGACGTTTGATTCTCGTCGGGAGCCGCAGAATAACGAAACGAAACCTGGTTCCGGTTTGAAGTTTTCGGTTTCGTTTCAGGAAAACGAATCCAGTTTCCAATATTTGTGCGACGAAAGCAGACGAGATTTCGTCTACCCAGTAATTTCCCTTTTTTGACCTTCCGCAGTGAACGACCCTGTCCTGTTCGCGGACACGATGCCAATTTGTCTGTTGGAAGGTCTTCCCCTTCCTCTGCCCACGTTCAACTAATTAATTGGTTGTTTCGTCTTTGGAGATACAGCGGATAATATCTTTTTTCGCGCTCAGCATCAGACCTTTCTCGGGATTAAATTCTTTGATATCAGCCTGGCAGCCGTGCTAATGTGATTCTCGGCTATTTTCGGTACAAAAACAACCTCAGCTGGAGGTTATACAGGATCTCAGCTCGTGGCTTCCAGCTGTTACGCTGGAAATATATATCGGATCGTCGACTCCGAATGAAAGATTGGCCTGTAGGTCGCTTGTGGTGCGGAGAGTACGAGTGTTCTTGCCGACCCTCAGACATATTTACTGGTAGGTATACGTTGAGCTAGTCAGTCCTTCACTTACAGTTGCTTTACACCTCAGATTCAGCTTCATTAACCTTACATGCGGAATAATAATAATAATAATAATAATAATAATAATAATAATAATAAAAATAATAAAATCACTGAGGGATCATTGATACCTCGGGTAAAAAAAAAATAATAATAATAATAATAATTGTTGGTTTTATGAAGAAATAAATTTGTCTTAGGCTATAATAATAATAATAATAATAATAATAATAATAATAATAATAATAATAATAATAATAATAATAATAATAATAATAATAATAATAATAATAAAATAATAATAATAAAATAATATCAATCAATCATTTTATTTTTGTAACCATCAGAAGAGAAAAACGAACAATGAAGCAGTAAGGCAACGGTTTGACATGTAATAATAATGTAGCCTAATAGGCCTAGTAATAATGATAATAACAAAGTATTATACTAGGCTAATGATGATAGTACAGGTTGGCTCAGAAAAAAATTCCCACTGGACAAAATGCAATTTCTCCGCAATAAATTGAGATTTTTCTACCAAAATTTCAGGATTTACAAGGGACAGATTGTTCAACAATCCCTCAAAATTTTACTAAAAAAGTTTCATTGCTTCAGAAATTACAGCTGTTTAAAATTATTATATTCCGTATTTTCAAAATTACGCAGAAAAATGGACCGTCACTTGTAATTATTTGAAATGTCAAATAACATCACCTTTCGTTACGAATTCAGAAATAGCCTGAATACAGGCTTAAGTACATTATTAACTTGTTTTGCTGTGTTCGGTCCATCATCCTGGAATAAATTGCCTAACAACCTGCGACATCAGCTCCTCATCCTGTCTTTGCCTCTTTGTCACTAGCGCTTTGAAGACCATTCTGTTCGACTGTCGTTTCATTTGGTTATGTCGGGAGCGTCTCTCTTGAGTCTATCTCCAAGTGGCGCTATATAAATGTGCAATTACAATTACAAATTACGTTAATAAATCTTATAACTCGCACTGTAAATAGTCCAGCGTAGGAAGCTTAACGTTTGTTTCATCCGGGTATTTAGCTGCGCTTAAAGTTGCCGAATCTGACCCTATTCGCAATTTTGTTCAACCGTTTCTTGGCTTATTGGCTCCCGTTCGTCATTCTGCACCAAACTTAGATTCAAATCCTTTGATCGGTTTTCGCAAATCCAGGATTTTGACGGCGACATGCGATTAGAAGTGTCGCTTGTACCGGAATGAGCGGTTGTTAGCGAAGTTGGTTGAACTGGTTCGTATTTTATCGTCATATTTTTGTTATGAAACATTAAGTTAATGCTGATTGGCAGAAACTATGTCACGACTCATCAATGTCATAGCCAATCAGATTTTATTATGCTCAGCGTATTAACTAATAACCAAGGACCAATATACACAGGACTGGAATCTCCTTATGTAAGCGCGTTGGAGAGAAAATGGCGGCTCATGGAGCCTGGCCACCTAGCGACAAAGGCGTAGAACCTCGTGTTTACCATGCTAAACGCCTATCTCCGTAGTTTAGATTATTTAACTGAAAGTCATTAAAAGTATCTTTACATTTATTATTATTTACCTTTCTTCGTTCCTTAGAAACTGAAATAAAAATAATTCTGATTTGTTTTCCTCAAATTCGTGCAATTAATCGCTGAACAACACATCGGGTTCACCATGCATTTTTACGTCCAAAGACGCTCCTTACACCCGCATCGCCAGGTGGCGCCAGGCTCGTTGCCTTAAACCGGAAGTACACGATATTATCGCGAGTAACCAGTCCTTTAATATAGAGTCCTTGACTAATAACGTTAAGCCCAATAAGGAATCTAAGAGTCTTGTATACAGAGAAATGGAAACTCGTGCAAATAATTGTGTATCAAGTTGATTCCTTACCCACAGATGTCGCCCCACTACAATATTTACGCTGGATATTGAATTATTTTTTATTATCCACAGGCAATTTTACTCCGCAAACACAATTATTTGTCGAGTTTTCTTTAGTAATATAGTAAATTGCAGCACATTTTTTAAGTAAACAGGACACGATGCCTTCCTGCCCGCCAGAGGGCTCCACTCCAATTAGCCAAATAATAAGGACTTTCCAGTCCGGTGTAATAAAGATCCTTGCGCTGTGCCTTGTCAGCATAATAATATGCTGGTAAGTATTTACATAATAATAATCTTTGGTTAATTTCAAACTGACACAATGCAGGATGATTACAAATCAGTATGAACGGATGATCATAAGTTATTACAGGAGTCGAATTTAACTGTACATATTTATGTAGCGCCTTTCAGAAGAACTTCGTAACACTATAGCGCTGGAACATCTGTGTCTTATTTATAACCGTGTACCACGTTTAAGGTATGCACCACGCTGAGAAATTACATTACACAGTATTTCGGGATGTAATGTAAAGAAGACAGACTAGGTCCTATAGTGTAAACAAGGAGAGCGTGCAGCTTATTTATTATTATTATTATTAATAGTAGTAATAATAATAATAATAATAATAATAATAATAATAATAATAATAATAATATAATAGGAAAGAAATGTCTGTCTGACGTGATGTCAACATTCCTGTTACGCGAGTCCGCCGTAGGCGGATGAGTACCAGTCACTTCGCTTGTATACACAAGGTAAAACAAGCGGAGTATACAAGTAGACACTGACAGACAGATGACACGCTTACACGAAACTAGGACATCATCTAGGAGAGGGTAGGGTAGGGAAGGGGAGGGGCAGAGGCAGGGAAGGGGTAGGGAAAGAGGAGAGCAGAGGCAGGTGGAGGTGAAGGAGGTACGTTATGAAGGTCATTTCAACCGTCTTAGGACGGGCAAACGTCCAGTTATTATTCAGAGGAGAAAGAGAAGAAGAAATAGACAAGTATAATGCCCAGACTGATGTAACTAAATACACCGCAGTATCAAAATTCCTTGAGTCGTATAGGGCCTACGTTATAGTTCAGTGTAGACCTGTTTTTGGAGCTAAGACGTAACTTGAACTTAAGTTTCATTTTTAAGAATCGGGACGCGGACTTTCATTCTCGTGACTCGGAATGGCGGATCAAAATAACAAATCCCATGGCCAAGACATAGAAGTTAAAAAGTCATGACTTTCATTCAGTGGCGTCTCAGAGCTACGGATTTGAGGGGAGCAAGGTAGGGGATCCGATTGACTTCATTGGAGTGCAGAGGTAGAAGCCAACCGTTCTGGGATTCGGGTTCTTCTAGAAGCTGGAGTTTTTGCATTTCTGGCTGATATTTTTGTACTAAAAATTCAAGGTAACGGGTGGAAAGACTAGTGACAAATAGCAGATGCAAATCAGTGACGGCAAGTTTCATACTTTTTGGCATGAGCTTCAGGTATCCCCATGTCAATGTGTGATGAATCAAAACTCATGGAAGAATATGTCAAACTACGTAATGTAATCGAACATTTATATAGCGCCACAGACATTAGGGGTAGCACCCCAAACTCATCGGATTCGGATGAATGCCACGGCCCAGCCTAAATAGTGGTTGGGTCAGCTGCCTCATTGTCCCCCAGGCGACTCTAATCATCATCATCATCATCATCATCATCATCATCATCATCATCATCATCATCATCATCATCATCATCATCATCATCATCATCATCATCATCATCATCAGTTCCTGACGCCAGCCATTTGGCGGCGATGGGTACGAATAAATGACCTCCATTGTCGTCGATCAATTTTCAAGTCCATTGCTCCCCTTAATGTCAGTCCAAGTGATGTCATGTCTTCATTTATATTGTCTATGCAGGGTTGTCTTGGTCGCTATTACTTTCATTTTAAAGCTGGGCACATGCATAGATATTCGTTTTATTTTTCTGACAGGTTGACAGACCGCAACCAGTTACAATACAAATATGTTAAATAATGAAATCAAAAACAAACAACAAACAAAAAAACCAGACAGGTGTGCAGTCAGGTGAGACTTAGGGCAAGCGTTTGTAAAGTACTCGAGGGATAAAGTTCTTCACGTCCTTAGCAGGCAGTTCAAAGTTATGACGTCTTGGGCGGAGGTTGTATCGTCGTTGTACGATTGGTGGGAATAGCCCTCGCAAGACATGGCAGTCATTCCTAATAACTGCCTGGAGCAGTGTGGGCACTGATGTCGAAACGTTTTTCTCTGTCGCGTCGTGAGGACTGGAAATAGTTTTGTCAAATGTCAAACGTTTTTTGATCAGACACTCGAGATGTCCGTCATTTTAATCTAAAGTAACGATCGGCATCATCGTCGACAGCACCAGCAACCCCAACATCACCAACATCAGCAAAAGACACGGCTTCAGCAGCAGTTGCATATGTTAGCAGTTGCATCATTTAGCAGCAGTTGTATCTTTAAGCAGCAGTTGTATCTTTAAGCAGCAGTTGCATCTTTCAGCAGTAGTTGTATCTTTAAGCAGCAGTTGCATCTTTCAGCAGCAGTTGCATCTTTCAGCAGCAGTTGCATCTTTCAGCAGCAGTTGCATCTTTAAGCAGTAATTGTAGCCTATCTTTAAGCAGCAGTTGCATCTTTAAGTAGCAGTTGCATCTTTTAGCAGTTGTATCATTTTGTAGCAGGCGTTGCATCATCATCTTTTAGACCTGAGTACGATTTGGGTTTGGTGTGCCATAGACTGATGCATTGTGCACTATGCAACGGTGCTGTAGAAGAAACTACTTAATAATTTAGCTGTAGCAGCAGTTGCATCATTTAGCTATAGCAGTTGTGATTGCGTAAACTTTAACAGCAGCAGCAGTTGCATCATTGTTGCAGTTGCAGCAATTGTATAATTTAACAGCAGCAGCAACAACAGTGGCATAAATGCAGCTTCTTCAGTAGTAGCATCAGAAACAGCTGCATCCTTTTCAGAGCTGCTGCCACCCACTTGTTTTGTCTTCACCGCCGTCTTCTAATTGAGAATTTCCCGATGCATAGAACATGGGCTGTTCGTTTAGAAGAAGACCACTTTCCCTCCGACAGATAGTCGCGTAGCAGCGTCTCATTTGAGAAGATTTTTAAAGGCGCTAAAGCAATTTCTGTTACAAAGACGACTAAAAACTATTCTAAAACACTGCAGCGCTTCCTGTAAATGTAAATCTTCGAAATTTCTCGGCGCGTAAGATAATTGGATTTGTTGGAAACATCGTGCACGCATATACTCTGACGTAATTTTTGTGTATGGCGCATGGAGAAGCAGTGCATCCAAAGATCAAAGGGATGATTAATGATTGAGAAATTGTTTATGCTGAACGAAAACTTTGGTTTACACGGAGCTCATTATTTGCAGAGGCTGAAAAGAACTAGTGGGAAATTAGATGAAGAATAACAAAAGACAAATCACTTACGAATTCCTAGTGTTAAATTATAATAACAATTATTACTACGGTCGCAGTTTGTCGTGATCTTGTCAAGACCTGAGTCTAAAGAATCCATGATGATGATGATGATGATGATGATGATGATGATGATGATGATGATGATGATGATGATGATGATGATGATGATGATGATGATGATCTGCCCAAAGACTTGACTTTTTGTGCCACCCGAGGATTAGATGAGTCAGGTGGTTTCCCATTGCCTTCCTCACAGACAATTGTGGGTAAGCAAGTTGTCGGGGGAGCGCTACGCAGTTGTTTGAGGTAGATTCGAACTTGCGACCCTTCTGTTACAAGGCGCAGAACATACTACCCTACTCCACCGCGTCCCACAAAGAGTCCATATGAAACTGGAAATCGTTTTAGCCTTAGTTGGAGCTTCTTGGCGTTCAATCCAAGAAGCCGAGAGTGTTGCCTTTAAAAAATACAACACACACACACACACACACACACACACACACACACACACACACACACACACACACACACACACACACACACACACACACCTGAAGTCTTATTTATTGCTTAGCTCTTTTGACACCTGCTCTGACAACTGAACACATGACTCACCACCGAAGCAGCTCTCGACTTGCCATGCTCGATAAATCGTTGCCATACAATTACAATTACGATTACGAAACAAAAGTCCCTGCGGCGAAACACGTTCACGGCCATTGGGCACCATCTGACTAAGATCGTTTTTTGCCGAGTTAAGAGCATAGCTCTGTTGTCATAGGCACGCCGTCTCCTTCGCTCCACTCGCCGGTGGTGGTCAGGTCGAGGGAGGCAAGGAAGTAGAAGAGGGAGGATACAGGAGGCTCGATACAGGCTTAAGTACTCACTCAAAACGCGCCGGGATAAAAGCGGCGGCGGTCATGGCGTTTGGCTTTCAGAAATCTGATTTATTCCTTGCTATCTGGACGGACGGACGGACTGAGCGGCCTAGTCAGCAGAGGCAGACCGCCCGCCCGCCCGCCCGCCCGCCCGCCCGAAGCCTCGGGCCATCGAAGCGTGCTTGAACAGTTGTTCTTAAGGGATTTCGTCTCATTTCTGGGCGAACCGCGAGCCACGGATATTAAGAGCGACTGCCGACGGCGTGCCAATATGCACATTAGGGGGGTCGACGGCGTCGGGGGGGGGGGGAGGGGCAGGAGTCGGTGTAGCCGTGCGCTGACCGACGACGGCAGATGGGTCTATCGATACGAAGGGACGACGACACATCCGTCTTGTCTCTTGTGAACTCTCGGAAAAATCACGACTCTGCCAGGAATCAAGAGTTTCATTACACACACACCCGCACTCTCACACACACAAACACAAGCATATATATATATACATATATATATATATATATATACATATATATATACATATATATATATATATACTTATGTATATGTACGTATATATATATAGATACACGCCTATAACGGCGCTAGAGTTTGCTTATAATAGCCTCTCTATCGCATGCAGCATAGCCTATATATGTGCTCTGGTTCGGCAAAACGTCATTAAGTTTTTAAGGGTTATGTCCTCTGTTGCCCTCCATCATCGTCGTCATCAACATCCATGGCACGTCGATGGGTACGAATATAACAATCTCAGTTCTTTCTATCATTTGTCAGATCTAGCGCTTTCTCTCGTGTTTAGCCAAGTCTGGTGATGTCTTCGGTTATAAACTTTAGTAGTAGTAGTTGTCTTAGTACGCCTATTATTGTTGTTTAATAACAATAACAATAATAATAATAATAATAATAATAATAATAATAATAATAATAATAATAATAATAATAATAAACAATAGCCCGACAGCGCATTGGATAACACGCTGGCATGGAGAGCGAGAGGTACCGAGTTCGAGTCCCGTAGGGTGGACATGCTTTGTAGGCTGCTATAAGCGCCGTGTATTGCAGGCTGTCTGCTCTGTTAGTAGTTAAGATATATGTTTTCTGTCATTTGTGTTCTTGTGAATTGTTTCAATTGCATAATATGTAAATGTACAGCGCAGTGCGTTTGTCAGGCACCTCATTAAGGGTCGTCCATTAATTATGTCAACAAAATAGGGGGAGGGGTTTGGAAAAGTTTGACAGTTGTTGACAAGGGGAGGGGGTTCAGTAAAACTTGACGTCAACAAATTTTTTTTCTAATGAATCAACACAGACCCCTCAAAAGGGTAGCGAAAACATTAAGTAATGCTAAAAATGTGTGAATTGCTTAATGTTTAATACTACTAAAAGCTGGTAATAAATTAAACTGGTATATTTTGAAATTTGAGATTGCATTATTTAGTGTAAATTTAAGAAAAATTTATTCTACATGTATTGAACCATTATGTTTCTTTTTGTAGGGGGGTTCTGCGATTGTTGACATAATTTTTTAGGGGGTCCGTCAATGTTTGACAGTTGTTGACAACGGGGGAGGGGGTCAAAAACTGCCTAAAAATTTGTTGACATAATTAATGGACGACCCCTAAAGAAAAGATATTATTATTAATCTATTATTATTATTATAGTTATTATAGTTATTATTTTTTTACCCGAGGTATTAAGGATCCCTCAGGTGGCCTAAAAAGTCCGGAGACTACTGGAGAAGATATTATTATTAGGCCCTATATAATTATTATTATTATTAATATTATTATTATTATTATTATTATTATTATTATTAATATATTATTATTATTATTATTATTATTATTATTATTATTATTATTGTCATTGTTAAATCACAGTAAGGCTTAGTGTTGTTGAGTTGGACGCTCCTCAGCGCCGGGCAACCTCGACATGGTGCCCTGGAAGGCAACCGCGTTGAAACGCTGGACCGTAACCGAAAGGCGCTGGAGGATGAATCCTGTCTCTCTGCGTCTCCGGATATTATTATTATTATTATTATTATTATTATTATTATTATTATTATTATTATTATTATTATTATTATTATTATTATTATTTTTTTATTTTATTGTTATTATTATTATTATTATTATTATTATTATTATTTATATTATTATTATTATTATTATTATTAATTACGTATTTTTTAAGTGCCAATATCTAAGCATCAATCGATGGCGCTCAGCAATTATGAATAGTGAAGGATTGCACAAGGTCCCTATACATAGTAACCGTTTCAAAGGAGGCTCGAACCCATATACAAGGCAAGCGCTCAATCAGTCAGCTTCCGTACCCCATGCATGTCTACCCAGGGCAGTCCTTGTGATCTTCCTTTGTTTCCTTTTTGTAAAATATCGCGTTGGGTGCTTTGGTTTCGGTGGAATGGCATTCTGTGCACGTGAACCCAACCACTGGAGGAGTCTTCCATAAACTACCTCATCCAGCGCAGCTGCCTGCATATAACCATCGACTATCGAACGGGTTTCAGCAAGCTTAGTGTTTAACCTTTAACCTTTCACTTTTTAACCCGTCGGGTGCAGCTGGTCTTCCTTGGCTTTCATCAGTCGCTGGCTCTGCTTCTAACGGCTTTTGTTTTTCTTTATTAGACGGTAACGGAGTCGTCTTCTCGTTATTGGATGCTAGCAGAGACTGGCTATTAGTAGAAGTTGATGAAAAACGGCGTTTTATACAGAGATTCTCGGTAAATTGGGTGAGAGATGAGAGGATGATCGGAATCAGATGGTTTGGGTTAGTGGAACTGTGTAACTGCACTTTGCCATTCCCGACAAATTAGAGACCTTAGTAATGTTGAAGTCGACCAATCCTTCGATTATGGCTAAGTGGATGAACTCGTTTTATCCTCTGTCTGTAGATAGATATATATGTCTGTGGGCGTGTTGCTGTGTTTCTGTCCGTTTCTGTCTGCCTGTTTGTCTGTGTGTCTGTCTGCGTGGCTTTGTCTGCATGTTTTTTTCTATCCATGTATGTTTTTTCGGTCTGCTGCTGTTTTGGATGTATGGATGTATGTCTATGCGTCAATCATTCTGCATGTATTTTGGAGTAGAGGTACTTGAAGCCCTCGGTTGTTTATGATTGTTTGTACTGTTTTAGAACGGTATTATCTATATATTCGTTATTATCTGGTACTTTAGTTATGATTAACTTCCTCTAGTTAACTATAAGTTAAGTCTGTAACTGTTTATTCCAAATTACTGAAGAGTAGACGTTTGGTTTCCGTGTCATCTCGCACTCTAGGCAACTTCTATGAAATTCACTACTATTACTGCTGCTGCTGCTGCTGCTGCTGCTACTACTACTACTAATAATAATTATATTAATAATAATAATCGTCATTGTCATCTTCATCATAATGTCATCTTCAATAGAGTAATTGTCATCAAAAATCGTAGTTTTGGTGATTTATTTATTTATTCACTGCAAAATTATACAAAATTATTCGACTCAATCTGCGGAGGTGCAGTTATATTTTCTCCGAGAAGAAACCCAAGATGAAGACCTAGAAACAACATAGATCCAGAGATATAGCCTACAAGCTGCAGAGATATATATCTAGAAAACCCAGACATAAAGGTAGACACTATAGCAGCAGACACACAGGCTACGAATATACACCGCGTAGATATAAAGATATACACGAGGACTATATAAACAGCATCGACACTAAAGCATTTACACAGAGACGGAAGAGATATACAGAAGATATACACAGATACATAAAGAAGAAGCAAACCAAGCAGACGATAGACGCATAACAGAGACACGAGCCGCAGCGCCGCAGACGCAGTGGCTAAGCAAAAACAATGGCGTACAATTCGATCCATTTGCTCAATTGGCGGCGTATACGTAGAAATAGGTCGAAACCGCTACACTTCCCCCTCTCCCGGCGAAAAACGCCGCCGGCCTTTTCCGAACAAGACAAATGCCTCGGCAAACAGCTACAGCATCGAACGGAGGAGTCTGAGCGTTCAGGTGGACGAAACGACGTGTATACAATTGCATCGCATGTGAGCTATGCATTTTCAAGCGAGTTCATTCAGCTCGAATCGGTTCTTGTTTGCAGGCTGCACGCAATTAACGTTCATCGGGAATTCAGGAAAGGTTCAGAGGTCATCGTAAATATGAAGATTACCGGTCAAATTGGTATTTATTACGATCGGCGTAGTGTAAGCGACGATCGGCAGTTCCTGTGGCTAATGACTTCATTGCAGGCAACGGATGTGGAGACGAGTTAGCGGTGATGGCGTCTTTTTTGTGATCTGCGTAGGCTCTTAATTGTCTACTTTGCAGAGGCTGGTGGCTGAGTCGTGTAATGCGTGGAGGGGGGGGCGTACACGCTGTGGCCGGGAAATAGTGCATCTCTAACGATGTGGATGACGACGATGATGATGATGATTATGACTATTTGCATTATGTTTATTATTATTATTATTATTATTATTATTATTATTATTATTATTGTTGTTGTTGTTGTTGTTGTTGTTGTTGTTGTTGCTGCTGCTGCTGCTGCTGCTGCTGTTGCTGTTGTTGTTGTTGTTGTTGTTGTTGTTGTTGTTGTTGTTGTTACGCGTTTATTGAGCGCCACTACTAATGACCAAACATCAAGCAAGTGTGAGTGAATGACTTGCTCCAGGTCCCTACACAGTAACCCGTCGCAGAGGAAACTCGAACCCGTATGATGATGATGATGATGATGATGATGATGATGATGATGATGATGATGATGATGATGATGATGATGATGATGATGATGATGATGATGATGATGATGATGATGATGATGATGATGATGATGATGATGTGGTGGTGATGATGATGATGATGACTATAGAAGGTTCTTTTCAATTCAGCAGCTGCTTTGTAAGCAGCTGCTGAAAGCCCTCTATAGAAGGGAGAAGGAATGGTAGGAGGAGGAGAGGAAGGAAGAGTGGAAAGAGGAATAGGAAAGGGAGGAAGGAAGAGGAGAAGAAGAAACTTAAGAATGAGAAGAAAGAATGAACGGGGAAGAATATAGGAGAACAATTGAAAGGAGGAGAAACAGAGGGAGGAATATGAGGAGAAGGACAATTAGAAGGAGGAGAAACAGGAGATGGAGGAGGAGGGTCGAAGAAGGAGGAAAAGTGGAGGAGAAAAGTAACGATAGACAGATTGATGAGCAGAAGAAATAGCATGAGGAATAAGAGGAATGGGACATGGAGGAAGAGACTAGAAAAAGGTGGAGGTATAGGAGGAGACAGAGAATGAGGAATAGAAGGCGTTGGAGCGGAAGGAGGCTTGAAGGAGGAATAGCAGGAAGAGGAGGAATGAAAGGAAGAGAGTAAGGAATATAAGGAAGAGGAGAAGGAGGACGAGCAGAAGGAAGAGGAAAAGGAATAGAAGGAAGAGGAGAAAAGAGAAAAAGGAAATGAAGAAAGAGAAGAAAGAGTAAAAAGAAGAGGAGAAGGAAAAGAAGGAAGCGAAGAAGGAATGGAAGGAAGAATGAGAAATAGTAGAAAGAGAAGGGAAAGAAGAGTAGAGGCATAAGTGGAAGGAAGAGGAAAAGGGAGGATAGGTGGAAGAGATGGTGGAGGCTGAAGGGATGTAGAAACCGATGCCATGCCAAGGAGGATTAGGAGGATGAGGATAATTGCGTAAAGTGGAGGATAATGGTCGGCATTTGTGCCTTAACGATGTGATGTCTTCGATCGAGTCAATTTGCAGATGGTAGGAAAGAGGATCCGTGTAAGAGGCACCGTCGAAAATTAGGCCAGCGATCACTGATACTGTACAAGATCCATCCAAGTGAAATTGGAGCCTGGCTTCTGACGAGAGCTATATAAATGCTCATTTACATTACGCTTTTGTGACTGCTCAACGGGGTCATCGTCATCATCACCAACATCATCATCATGATCATGATCATCATCACAACCAACATCGGCCCACTTATCGTCACCGTGATCATTGTCATCATCATCTTCACAACATCACTATAACTTACCATAGCCATTATGGAGCGGGAGAGGAGTAGATAAATGATAGCATCACTGTCGTGAAGTGCAGAACATCAAGTAGGAAGCGGGATCGAATCCCGCTACCCCTTTAAAGTTGACTCAGCCTTCCATTCGCTAGATGGCTTGGTAAAATGTGTAGTAGGACAGATGGGCACCTTGCATGGCTGCAATACAGTTGAATTCAACTCCTGTTAAACTTGTTATCGTCTGTTGTTACTGTTTCATGTAATCTTACTGCATACTTGTTAGTTTGAATCAATAAAGAACAATATTATATTATTATTATAATTATTATTATCATCATCATCAGCAGCAGCAGCATCTTCACCCACATCATCACAATCATCATCACCAGCATCACTAGCATCATTACAATTATGATCACTATCACTATCATCAAAATCATCAGTACCACCCTCACTCACCATCGCCATCATTATCATCAGCAGCAGCAGCATAATCATCATCACCACCAGTATGATGACAATCGTCGTTATAATCGTCATGGTTCTTATAAATCCCAACAAAAAAGTCTCGATCCCTTCACGGCCTTTACCCGTTGAACGATCCAACATGTCATTGTTACAGTTATAATTAAACCTTCACAAAGCGTCTGTCCAAAAGGTGTTTATGCATAATACGTTTTCGGTTTGGCGCCACTTTGTAGGCGCGCACCGGCCTTTTGTCGGAGCAATTTATGTGACGCCAGTAGAAGGACTTTTGAAGACCGCCCGGCCATTTCATCCGTGAACTCCGACCAGGTGGCCCTTGGATGCTTTTATGGCCGATAAATCGTTCGCGGGATCGGTCGAAATGCAATGAATGCTACCGAGAAGAAGTAACCGTTTTCGACGGCTTCCGAAATGACCGATTTTTTTCACCAGCGGTGGGGCGAGTGTGATGGGGCGGGAGAAGGGTTGGCATTGATTTTTGTAGCTGTTGTTTCTCTGGGTCGTTTAAAAACGTGGGAAATGGTCCGGTTTTGCAAGTATTATTAACCTAGTTTATCATAGCCATGAAATTAATTACTGTTAAGTAATTAGTTCTTCATATTCATGAAATGAATTACTGTTAAGTAATTAGAAGTTTAAGTTATATGATAAGAATGAGTTATTGGGTCAGAGGCAGGCTAGGCCCTATATATACCATACGCATAGGGCCCTGTACATTTATGACATACATTTTTATGCATACAGTACATTTACATACATTTATCTCATACATTCACATGTATACATTTAAATACATTTATCTCATACATTTGCAGGTATAAATTTACATACATTATTATCTCATACATTTACATGTATGCATTTACATAAATTTATCTCATACATTACAGTATTTACATACATTGATATCATACATTCACCTAGCAAGAAATATGTGCATTTGTTTGTGTGTGTGCGCCCGCGTTTATTTGTGTATATGTTTGTGTGTATGTGTATGCTTATGTGTGTGCACTGTACATGACATTGTGTGTTTGTGTGTGTGTTTGCATGAGTGTGTGTATGTGTGTTTATATCTATATATCTATGAGTTTGTGTGTACATGTATGTCTGTGTAACTGTGTATTATTTTGTGTGTGTGGAACGGTGCAACCGTGCAAGGATGAATGTCATTTAAACTGGCACTATATAATTTTGACATTACAGCGAATATTGGAATGGTGTACGTTGATTTTGTAATAACCTGTGTTACCAATAAAATGATTACTTACACGTGTGCGTATTAGTCGCACTCTTACTTACTTACTTGCTTGCTTACAGCTGGCTTGCGTTGTTATGCCATGCTTTTCCCGATTATTTCTGGCTTCGTTAGTTTTCAGTTTCTTTCGGTAGATGGCGTACAATGTTTCGTCCTATTCAGTAGATGGCAGCACAATTTCAAAAATACTCTGCAACGATGATCTGGCAATGCATTGCGATGAGGTTTAGCAGCAGTGGGATCGGATCAGTTTGTGAGCGACGTTCTGCAGCTGGTTTTAATGTGTGCGGTAAAACAAACTCAATGTGTTTGTTGGTTTTGAGATGGTTCCGTCGTTTTTTCACTGTTATAGGCCTATTTGCCTTTGAGAGTTTGTCGTTCTCTTTGTGTATGCAATTTGTTCTGTTTGTTTTTGTGTGTGTAGGGTATGTGTTTTACATTATGTTATGTATGCCCGTAAGTATGCATGTGAATGTATACATGTATATATTAAGTACATTCCCCAAATACTTTATAAAAATGCATATTGACAACTGTGTTTGCCTCTATGAACTGAGATGAACTGATCTACTAATTGTTGAACGACAGTTACGACACTGTGTAACTAGTTGCGTCTTTTGTCAGCTAGCTTTTTGAAAAAACGAATATTTTTTATTGATTGATTGATTGAGTTATATGTGTGTGCGTCTGTTTGTATCATGGGGGGTGAGTTGACACCTCCTAACCTTCGAACTTGTGCTTGCAATCATTCATGGCTTCAGGATGGATGTGGGGTTGAGTTGACCGAGAAAACCTGGTAGTAATAAATGATTTACTTACTTACTAACCATGCTCGACGTGCTTAAATTCACCGTGCGCACCAGCATAGCATCCACAGCACAGATATCGACATGAGTGCCGGTATCACGAAATAGAGTATCCGTCCTAAGACTATCCGGGGATGTATGAATTTATCCCGGGGATGTATGAATTTATCCCCCGGATGGAATAAACCGGTTTAGAGTATCCGGGGGGATAAACCATTCTATCCCCCATCATCATACGCGTCACGATAGCCTCGACGAAAATCCAGTCAAAATAACCAAAAATTAAGTAAATTGATTTCAGGTCGACTTACAAACTAAAGATATACAATTTAAAAATGTTATGTGTACAATAAATCCAAACAGTAGGCCTAGGCCTACGACTGAATACACTTAGAAACCGCCAAAAATGCAAACTAAACCAAATACTGCATTTCACTAAGGGGATACTCATTTATGGGGGATACTCTATTTCGTGACACCGGCCATGCTAATCTCTTTTGGTGGTTGACATCTGATCCAATCTAATCTAATCCACTCCTGACGGCTTCTGTAGCGCCTTTATCATAATGCAAAGGTAGGCCTATCGATCTATTGTCATTTCGTCTTAACTCTTAAGCCATAGTCAAACATTATGCGTTTGAGAGGTCTGGCTGAAAGGTTTCAGAAGTGCATTAGTCCGCGACATTTGGTCGATTTTGTTGTATGAGGTTGACTGGCAGATTTCTATTGTTTCACTTGTCTGAGTTTGAAGCCTTTTGTTGGGCTCTTCATTTATTTCATTTGTTCCAATGTTGTATGAGGAAGAGACGTGCTGCCTGAGCGACTGAAAGAGACGTGTCATTCGGCAATCATAGCCCGTCAGAAGTTGGCGGAGTCTGTCTCTATAAGCCACAGCAAGAAATAGGCTATGCAAAGAAGTATGCCAAGGAGAATGCATAGGGGGATGAGAAGAATGCAAAGAAGAATGAGAAGAAGAATTATGTGGAAAGAAATACGAAGAAGAAGAATGCGAAAATGTAGTGAAGAATGCGAATTAGAGTAATGCGAAAAAATGCAAAGATGTATTGTAGGCCTACAAGAGTGCGAAGAGGAACAAGATGTGAAGAAGAACAAGAACCTGAGAAGAACAAGAATGTGATGAAGAACAAGAATGTGAAGAAGAACAAGATGTGAAGAATAACAAGCATGTGAAGAAGAACAAAATGTGAAGAAGATCAAAAATGTCGAGAGAGATAGAGGGATAACCAGAATGAGAATAGAAGATTGAGAAGGAAGAGGAGAAGCAGTTTCCATTGTAGCGACTTCTTAAGGCTACCAGGGCAGTTGACGTCGCCCTCCTTTATACCGACTTCGGAATGGCACTACCAGAGTACGTCTGTGCGGTGGAGTTCGTAAAGGAACAGTATCTACAGCCGTGGATAGCACAGACTTGTCACGTATGGAGTTTAAGGAAATGCATCGAGGGACTGTTTTGATGCCCCAAACCGCTTCAGTGCATGAAGAGTGTTTAATTAAGAGACGTCCGTTTAAGTAAATGAATAAGGAGGCTAGTGAGTAAGATGCCAATCGTACATCTCTCTGCCTCTGTCTCTGTCTCTGTCTCTGTCTCTCTCTCTCTCTCTCTCTCTCTCTCTCTCTCTCTCTCTCTCTCTCTCTCTCTCTCTCTCTCTCTCTCTCTCTCTCTCTCTCTCGTTCTGTGTCTCTGTCTGCCTCTCCGTGGTCTCTCTGTCTGTGTCGTCTTGGTTTGGTAGACTGCCGCCAACATACCTGTGTCTTGGACCCCATTGCTTATTATTATTGTCTGCGTATACAATGTTGTTTGTAGTGACGCCAATCTTCTTTGACATGACGGCGTCGTTAAATAAACGATTAGCCTATCACTCTCTGTTTCTTCGCTTCTTTTTCTGTCCTTTTATATTTGTCTGTCTGTCTTTCTATATCTGACTGTCTGTTTGTCTGTCTGTCTGTCTTCCATTATCTGTCTCAGTTTCTTTCCTTTTGTCAATCTCTCCCTATCTTATTCTTCTGAGCCACTTAGAACCCTTGTTATGTTATGTTATCTCTCTATGTCTCTCTCGCTCTGTTTTTCTGTCACTGTGGACCTCCATCCTTTATTCCTGGACGCGACTTGCCTTGCTGAAGCCATCTCTCGACCGAAGTCGAAGGCGACATGTCGTCTGCCACAGTCCTATAATAACTCCTATTATGGGCTTTGACCGGCGTTCCTTCACAATAAGAAGGAGACGAAGGATATCTTTCTATGTCTTCCTAAAATAACGTCTATTCTTTGCTTGGATCTTGCACCTTTGTGATTAACCGTATGTATATTAGCTGTGTCTGCGAAGCCCGCCTACTGTATCATTATCATGACCATCACGATCATCACCATCATCATCATCATCATCGTCGTCGTCGTCGTCGTCGTCGTCGTCATCACCACCACCACCATCATCATCATCATCATCATCATCATCATCACCACCACCATCACCATCATCATTTAAGAAGTTCATCCTTGTGACCCCTTTAAGAAGTTCATCCCAGTGACCCCTTTAAGAAGTTCATCCTAGTGACCCATTTAAGAAATTCATCCTAGTGACCCCTTTAAAAAGTTCATCCTAGTGACCCCTTTAAGAAGGTCATCTTAGTGAACCCCTTTAAAGAGTTCATCGTAGTGACCCCTTACGAAGTTAATTCAACCAAGTGACCCCCTTTAAGAAGGTCATCCCAGTGACCCCTTTAAAAGAGAAGTCCCTCAAGTGCACAGTTTATGGGGATGTGCGACAGATACCCAGGCTATGGGATTTACAGATGTACCGCAGTTAAACTGCCGCTACAGATAAATATTCAGCCACGAATGTTTATGGGTCTGTGATCCCTTCGTCCGTTTTATGGACGATGTTGGTCATCGTAGCTATAAGTGGGTCGTTGGAAATAGCTTCGTTCTCTGTACGTCCTGTCTGTGTCCAGAGACAGATTTACCACCTATAAAATGTTCCACGTCGAATCGTCCGCCGCCGTTTTAAGATTGGAAATCTCAGTATATATCCGATGCAGCTCAGAATCCAGTAAAACTTACTTGTACTCTGCCTGTGTTTATGTATATGCATTTATGTATGTATGCATGTGTTACAGGGAATGTGTATAATCAGGGAATATGTATATACCGTAGGGAATATACATATGTGTATAATCAGGGTAGTGTATATTTAACCCTGACCCTAACCCCATAACTCTAACCCTGACCCCTAACCCTCTCGCCCTAACCTAACTCTAATGCTAAACCCTAACCCTATATTTTCAGGGCATATACACATACCCAGTTTATACATATACCCTGAAATTTCAGGGTATATGTATATGAAATACATATTCCCTGATTATACACATTAACTATAACACATAATATGTATGTATGTATGAACATATGAATATGACTCATATTTACAGCCATACGTTGATACATATAAATTATATGTATCAATGTATACGACTGTACGTGTCTGTATGACATTGTGTGCCAGCGCATATGTAGCAGCTTCGAGGATCTCTGAAAAGAACTTAACTGCAGTCTTAAAAGTGATCATTACGACGACGCTGAAAGTTCCTCTGTTTTACCGAGGCCAAGTCAGAGAGTGGGGCGAGTCGGGGGCGGCGGGCCCCGGAGACTCGGGGCCACTTGGCCTTGACTTCTATAACACCTTAGTTTCTACCTGTTGTACATATATATATATATATATATATATATATGTGTGTGTGTGTGTGTGTGTGTGTGTGTGTGTGTGTGTGTGTGTGTGTGTGTGTGCAGGCTGTATATCTGAATGCCGATATAATCCGAAGCAGGCAGGTTGTGATTGGGGGCAGTGGCGTAACGAAAGGGGGGGCCAGAAGGGCAACCTCCCCCGGGCGCAGCACAAGGGTGCAAAATTAGCTTTCAGTGGTACACAGTACTATGATATGAACGATTCAAAGTCAACTAGAAAATTTAAAAAGGGCTCAGTCATCAAATCTTGATGAAACCCTTTGTTACGCCATTGACTGGGGAGGGGGAATTTCTTCGCCAGCTGTTTCTCTTTGTAACCGTCGAAGATATATATCGCACCTGCTCATAGGTATTACCCCAACCTAACCCCACAAACCATCCACAAACCTCAGAGTATAAGCTGAGGGGCCATATTCATGGGGCAGGAGTAAGCTACTCCGGGTGTAACGCCTACTCTGGGAATAACTATTCTCTGAATAAAACTTATTCGTAGTCGGTATTCATAAACAGGCGTACACGGCCGATTAGTTACTCTGGGCATAAAGTGCGCTTACGCTGGGTTTTCCCAATATTTGAGTGGTTATCGTTGATCGCGCATGCGCAAGAGCTACGGTGAAGTTGGGACAGATCAATGCCTAACGGAAAGATGCGGCACTTCGAATGCAACATCGTCAGAAATCTCGTCAAATTTTAACATTTTGTGACGGCGAAATGAAAGGCAATTTAAAGGTCGCCGTTGGCGAACGAAACGAGTTAATTACAGATTCTCTTAAACACTTATTGCTGTCTAAACGTCGTCGAATGCAACGAACAACGACGGCCGCCATTTTGTTAATCGCCTTTAAGCTGTGAATAGAGGACTTACTCCTACCTCAGACTCGGAATAGCGTTATTCGCAGCGTAGAGCGTTGCACCTGTCTCATGAATACCGAGTTAACCCGCTACTCCCGCGTAGGCCAGATTTAAGCTGGGAATAGGAGTTAGTCATGTCCCATGAATATGGCCCCAGCTGCTGGAGAGCCTTCCATTGCGGATCTGGATAACACATAATGTATTGAGCGCCTCTGAGTAGATTTCTTGAAGGGGCGCTATATAAATCTCTCAGCAGGGCCTAGGACAGGGGGGGCCACCGGGGCCATTTGGCCCCAGGCCTCACTTGATAAAGGGCCTCGGAATTTCGGAATTACGGAGTTATTTATTGAAATGGGGAATTACGGAATTAAGGAGTTATTCATTGAAATGTAGCGTTATACATATTCTAATTATTTTGTGACGAAATCGTTGAAGTAACAATAATTGCAAACTGTAAACAAATTTTTTGTAAATCTGTTATTAGTTGTAAAATTGAAAAGTTGTCAACACTCAACAGTCTAAACTCTATCATAACTCGTTACTCGTAAATCGTAAGTCAAACTCTCAGACCTAAATAATGTTTTAATATGAATATATTGTTCTTATCATCCGATTCTCTGTGGATAGTGTAGCCTACACAGTACACTATAGGCCTACTATAATAGTCTATGGGGCCCGTCCATAAATGACGTCACGCTATTTTGGCCGATTTTAACCCCTCCCCTCTCGTCACACTTCGTCACAAAACGTAAGACCCCCTCTGAAAATGACGTCACAAAGCTCTGACCCCCCCTAAAACCAATTTCCATGGCGAAGCAAAATGCTCCTTCATGGAACAAATAGCGAAAACATGAATATTTTAAAATCTAACGGTGACCAAATATTGAAATAATTAGAAAATTATTAATAATGGTGCCCGTATACATTAAGATAATTTAAAAAATAATGAAAATTTAATCCTCAAAATTAGGTCTGTTATTATTAAAGTTAAATTGTTGTTAATTGTTAAATTTAATAACATAGACCTGGTGTGACGTCACACTACTCTGACCCCCCACCCCATGTCACACATCGTCACAAATTTCCGACCCCTAGGTGCGTGACGTCATTTATGGACGGCCCCTATATACATATTCTTACTTTCTTAGTCTCTAAGAGTGGTGGTGTATAGCCAGGATTTGGAGTTTGGGGGCAGTGTTGAAAATGAATGGGGTGGTGGACGAATTCGAGCGGAACGAGGCCGACGAGTGCACGATTAGGGGGTTTGTTTTTAACTTATGAAATTGATATTTAATCTACATTAAAAGTTTTAACATACAATATCAGTCAATTTGACAAAATTGACCACATTGTCAATTTTATTGAAATAAATAGCATTATCGATAAATTCGTGGCTTTGAAGATGCGAAGGATGAATTGAACCTTTCTGTTGAGTTTTTAAAAGATATCTGAAAAAGGCCTTGAAAATTAGTTGTGGCCCTGGGCCTCCAAATCCTGTCCTAGGCCCTGATCTCCAGAATGAATGAATGAATAATGTGCTTTACATATGTTCGTTACATTTTACAGTTCGTCATGTAATGCTCTGAAAAATCTGTTTATGTAGCGCCTGAATGGAGATGATAATATATTCGTTTATTCACTTTATTGGTATGAAACAGGTAGACACACCGCTATCTGATAGCCTACATGTAGTAGGCCTAATAGGAAAGATTAGAATGAGTGTTTTGTGTTTAGTCATACAATGTCGGATTATTTATGATGGTTTTCGCTTTGCTAGGTTTCCCACCGCTGTAGACATGTAAATGTAATTGCACACGTTTTATTATTTTATATAGCGCCCGTATGGTCTCAGAATTGATCGGGTGAGATCCTTCACTACCGCTGCCAGTTTGAATGGGCGCCAGGCCATTTAAGGTCCCCGTGTATTATAGGATACACTACAATGTCGTTGTATTTATATAGCACCATTTGCGGAGACTACTAATTACCCACGTGACCGGGCATGTTCGGTTTTATGCGAACTTTTGATGCGAAATGTTTGAGCGAATAAAGCGGATCGCTTTTATCAGCATTCTGTGCAATGTGTCGGCTCTTGTTTCATGAGAATAAAGGCCTTTACGGTGGAAGGATTGCGAATGTAACATGGTCGGGCATTTATGTTGCGCTTTTTGTACAACTTTAGAGCTTGCAATGTAACGCAGTGCAAATGAAAATTTATTTGACGCCATTTTAAGAACGTGTTTGAGGTTCGGTTCGAATTTTCGGCAACGCTCGTGAATAAGCTGGTGCCCCGTAGGCCTAATTAGCTTTAGAGTGGGTCTAGCGCTTTAGAAACTTGGAGTTTACGATTAGGATTACGACTCGGCTATTAGACAATTAACATTTTATTAATGGTGTTATTTAATTACATGAATTTGCATCATAGTTTGTTTAATTGTATTTATTTGTATTGTATCACGTATTGTATTGTTTTGTTTTGTATCACGTATTGTTTCACATTGTATTATATTGTATTACATTGTATTGTAGGCCTACTGTAGTTTTTTTATTGATTTAGCCTACATAGCATAGTCTAGGCCTATTGTATTTCATCCTCTCATGATGTAGGCCTATTAGGCTCTATCAACCAATTGCATTGTATCCTATTTCTTTTTATGGCTATGCATAGGACTATTTATTAAACGTCCATTTCAATCACATGCTGAGGTGTTCTGTGCATTCTGATTGTCTCTGTAATGGGATCTGCCGGTATATAATGTCTACTGACTAAAAGCTAAAGTAATGTGATCAGAAATTTATTTGGCGCATTTGTAGCAGTCGTAAGCGCTGGGTGTGGAATTTGGCGGCTGTTGCCGAGAGACACAGACAGAGGCAGACATACAGACAGTGGGAGAGAGAGAGGGAGGAGGGGAGGGGAGGGGGAGAGAGGGGAAGAGAGGGAGAGAGGTTGGGGCGAGTGGCCCTAACTTGGTGCGGCGTCTGGTCTGGGCTGTCGGGTCGGTATGTCTGCTGCCATTCATCGAGACCCGGTCTCTCTCTAGTGGTTCTCAGAGGAGATGGTATCATTAATGAGTATTGATCATGTGGTAGAGCCTTGCTTACGGCCTGCCTGCTTGCCTCTCTGCCTGCCTGCATGCCTGCTTGCCTCTCTGCCTGCCTGTGTCTGCGTGTGCGCACGTCTGATGAAATCTGTCACTGCTTTCCACTCTTGTATTCGTCGAACGCCACCAGAATCAGCCGCTACTAACGCCGAAGCCGAACCGAACTATGCAGCGCTCGGGCGCAAATAATATCTTGTTAGAGGAGGATTTGTTTTGCTGGCAGTCGTTTGATGGCGCCTCCTCCTTCTTCGGACCAGTGCATCGTCGTCGTCGTCGCTTGGCGTTCGTGACTACTGCGCTGTGATCGTTAGTCCGTGCCTGAGCGTCGCGGCGTGCAGTGTAGAAGTGGGACGCTGCGATCGGATGAATAAAATCGCATTTTATTCGCATTCGTCGCATGCAAATGAAACCATTGTTAGGCAGTTAGCTGCCCCATCCGTTCCAGGTGGCCACCCTCTGTTCGTTTGTCGTCCCAGCTGAAGAATTATTGGCAGCGGGCGATCGAACCGACCGCCAGCCAGTCAACATACCCCCCTACACAGGCCAGTATATTCCATTTTATTTCTTCATTTGTTCGTAGCTCGTCTTTTTGCCAATCATCGTCGACTGATGTTAGAGCTCGTCTTCAGCGTTTAGTGGTCTTTCTACGAAGCCACGACTCAAAAGACACTTGCCATGACGGTTCGAGCGATAAATGACGCCCTAATCAGCGGCCTCGTGCTTCTACTGGCGGCCGCACTAACCGCCGTCACAACCCTCACGGAAACTAACGGTAAATGATGTTTTTCTTGTCATTCGTTGAGTACTTTAAGACCCACTAACAACTGCTTTCACTGCGAAACCAGAAGCTAAGGAGAGGAGTGCTGTCCACCCCACAAATTGGACCTACTATTGTTGAAGCATTGATGCACTAGTTGTCACGAAATTAGCCACATTACTGAAATTTTGTAGTAGAAGCTCAGTCACGCACACATATTAGGCTGTCTTACTGTTGAAGAGTTATTTCCTCATTTTTGTTTTTTAATGATGTCATTATATTATTACCAGTATTCTACAATTATTAATTTATAATTATTATATTATTATATTTATTATAAGTTCAGGAGCATAGCCAGACTCAAATTCAGGAGGAGGCAACTTCACAGACCATTGGCAAAATCCTGGTTATTGGGGTCATTGATCAATAGAAGTTCCAGTATATAAAAAAGCAAGAGGAGGCAACTGCCTCCTCGTGCCTCCATGTAGCTACGCCTATGTATAAGTTATAACTTATTACTGTCAGCAGAAGTTTTTAAACCTGAAAACTGCACATTAGTTGAGCCATTAATGGCCACACAATAAACACTAAAAATCAAAATGTTTGCATTTAAAAAATAGCAGACTATGTACTTAACTCTAGAAATTTATATAGCACCTTTCTGGTACTGCATAAATAAACATTTAAGCAAAGTCAATTCTATGAGCAGGTCATAACCCACATATTTATTTATTTATTTAAAAACAATTTTTCATAAGAGGTAAATAATGACATGGGAATAAATAATCCTTTTCAATCAATTGGTCAAAATTTATATAGCACCCCTTCAAGATTCCTACTCAGAGGCTCCTGAACCAGGCCAAGTGGAAAAATGAAACTGAGAGCAGGTGCCCTTAGGGAGGTGGCAAATTGCCAGAGAGAGCTTGTTTCAGGATATATATATATATATATATATATATATATATATATATATATATATATATACACACGTATGTTGCCAATAATTAATTATTCAGAGAGCCAGAACATGTGCAGGTTGTTCCTTAAGCTGAATTGCTTCTGATCTGCGGATGATTCGTTTTCCATCTGCCTGGCAGTCGTACATTTAGATATGTATGGGTCTTCTTTCGAGATGCTCCTCCAGTTCAAACACCTGTGTCAAAACATTTATAAATGCTCACCTTTTAAAAATTTGAGCTGTCAAATCTGTTTCCAGTTATGCTGCTGCATTGCTTAGAATGATAAAGGGAACCAGTTAGTTATTTGCTGTTGAATGAAGCTGTGTCATAACAAAGATGATTAGCGTCGCCCTCCTCCTTTTTCCAGGCATGGGACTGGCACTACCGCAGTCAGGGTAGTGACCCTGTTAGCCAGGGTAGTTGTGGAGATTTTACTTATATCTGTGCTGACACAAGTGGACCTCTGCACATGCTCAGTGGAGTTACCCAAAGTGGGGCAGTGCCTCAGAGACCAATCGTTTACCATTCATCCTTGCCACTACTCTACTGTGGCAGACCCTTGGCCTAAAAGACTGTCTTCCGGTTGGGATCTAAACTGTTAGAAGTTGTCTCTTGACTGCAGATACTGTTGTGTCTAGGGCCCTGGTTGGTATGATCTGTCTGTTGTAAGAGGCCATACATCGACAACGCCTGAGTCTATGAGGGGCCTGTCTTCATTCAGGAAAACAGTTTTGTTTGTGTGTTTGTTGTTGTCCTTGCTGACCTCGGATTGTCCTTTTCTGTTTGTGTGTTGTTATTTTGTCCTTGTTGTACTCTCAGAGTGGCCTTATCTTTTCCTTTTGTTTGTGTTGATTTTGTCCTGGGATTTCCCTTCAGGCCCTTATGTTTGTGGGTTTTTTATTGTCCTTGTCACTGCAGTGACCCTTTATGTGTGTTATTGTCCTTGTAGTCTTCAGATTGTGCTTTTCTGTATCGTTAGGTTTTTGTGATTGTTCTTTTCCTCGATTGTCCCTTTTTATCCTTTAATTTTTTATTTTTGTAATTGTTTGCCACAGATTGTCCCTCTCTGTACCTTTTAGATCTTTACTTTGTCCCTTTTATTGGTGTTGTTTGAATGGCAAGACAGTTCCTAAAGCCTTGTCTCTTTTCCAGTCATCAACATCAAAGACAATTAATAATTGTCTGTTGTATCATGTGCCTGTAATTGATTGAAGCTCCCCTCTTTGCGCATGTGGGCTGACCATGATTTCTTTAGGATTTACTTACCCTTTTTTATAAACACATATATTGCTTATAATGAATCATTCAAAATAATTAACTAGACATCAATAAAGAATTTGATGCTTGTTCATTAATAACTGCGTTAAAAAATTTTGTTGACTGAGGCACTAAATAAATTTTGCCATTGCAAATAATTGTCAGTGTAGTCTGACCATATTGTATATATGACCAATATGATCAACAATGACAAAAATAATTTTTTTAGCCATTTGCCGTTTTGCCATTACATCTCTTCACGTAGCTTAAACTATGTTACATTTACGATAAAAATACACCAAAGCCTAGCCTCCTTATTACTTGCTTAATTTTAACACGAATTCTGATATAACACTCTCAGGAACGTGCATTCCAAAATTAATCCACCTAAAGAAAATAAACACAACCTTTCTAAAAGGCGGTTCTTGATAATGGCTCCCAAAGAAGCAATTCATTTTTGGCAGTGCAGTGTGTATCGTTCTTCATGCCAATCAATAAATACATATTATTTCTGCCCTAGGTACGACGTATGCATTAATTATGTATAAAGTGGTCGAGTGAAAAGTCTACATGTGAAGCACAATTCTTGTCGTCCACATCCAGAACATATTTCATGACAGCTGTCTTCCAAATCGTGTTACAGGACGTTGTTGGGTGGACGCTTCTTCCTGTTGCCTAAGACTGAGAGCCAACAGTGGATGAATCCCAAAGCACCATATTGTATATGATCAATATGGAAAGTCATATTGTAATTGCAAAATTTATCTATCACCACTCCAAGATAAACTCATCAGATATGACAAGACAAAATACGAAAGGAAGGAAATGAGTATAAATAGCAAATAATATAAGTAATAATAATTAAGACATGTATAATCAATAAATATAAAAGCACAATGCTCAGTTAAGCCTACATGGAAATTGCTCTACAAATATAAGCAATAATAATTAATGCATGTATATTGTATAATCAATAAATAAATAAAACACAATAGTCGCATGGAAATTGCTCTACAAATATAAGCAATATAAATTAATACATGTATGTATAATCAATAAACACTAAAAGCACAATACTCAGTTGCATGGAAATTGCTCTACAAATATAAGCAATAATAATGAATACATGTATATTGTATAATCAATAAAGAAATGAAACACAATAGTCAGTTGCATGGAAATTGCTCTACAAATATATAAGCAATAATAATTAAAATATATATAATTAATAAATACAAAAAACCAATTGATGCTCAGTTGCATGGAAGTTGCTCTACAAAAATGTAGATATTTTGTTTGATCTTTTTTGGAGTTGCTACAGCTGATCTGATGGAATGAAATGGTTTCAAGCACTTACAAAAACGAGGCTGAGAATGACAAAGGAGCTCATGTTGCAGTTTAAATTAAATCCAGTAAAATGGACTGACTGCATTGAAACTTCTATGCTGGACCGTGGAAGCTTGAGCCTAGAGGACAACCAGGTCACCGTGTGCAGGGATGGATGGGACGAAGACTCACAAAACCCCTGGAGATATGATAGAGCACAGTCTACTAGACAATTACGAATGTTGCACGCTAGCCAAACAGTCCGTCACTAGATAACTGCAGCAACTCTGAAAAAGATCCTGAAGATGAAATATCTAAATTTTGTAGAGTAATTTTCATCTAACTGAGCCCTTTTTGTATTTATTGATTATACAAGTATTGATTATTATTGATTATATAATTTGCTATTTGCGTATTGCTTCCTCTTCCTTGTGATATTCCCTAAATTATTGAAGCGCCAACATATACATCCTCCTGCTTCCATCGCAAGCTAGAGGTAAATATTGGCTTGATGCTGACAGCGCTCATAAGTCAGACACCCAAATGTTTTTGGAGTAAATTGATGAAAATATTGAAGTCCCTCAAACCGTGACTAGCGAGCCATGTAATTTATTGGGAGGGCTGATTGTTTTGCCTTGTTTACCGAATTTATAGGCCTATGCCTTTGTAGTTTTGCAATTTGAACATAAAGACAGGACTTCATGACCGTGGTGTAATTTTGGCTTTTCTTTTCCCTGTCATGTGCCTCTCTTATCAGGCTTCTGGTTTCGCAAAAGTGTTTTGTTGCAATATAAATATTATGCTAGATGCATTAATAATTTTTTTGTAGCATTATCGCAGCCCGAAGGAAATAACAGTGCTGTGTTGTGATGCTATTTCTGACTGCTTTGGACATTTGTCAGTGTGCGTGTGAGTGTGTATGTTCGTCGTGAGCTGTGAGTGTGTATCTATGTGTGTGGACTTTGCAGTTAATCTTTTTAGCCGTCTGCATCCTTGTAGCTGATTGGGAGAGTCTACATAGAATGTTACAGTCTTATTTCTTTTGGTAAACTCCTGAAATTGGAATATTCCCTAAGGCAGGCCATGTCATGGGCATCTTCTTTTAACAGAGGACCACCCTAAGATTTTAAGGGCAGCGCAAGGGCTTTATGCCAATTGCGGGCTTATTTTGCAGATTCATTTGCCGCAGAAATTGAGACAATATTAATTTTATTCAAACTAAATATTACAGAATAACCGTTAAAGTAAATGAAGATAATTTTTATGATGAAAACCGAATTATCCTAATACCTACAGTCCTACACTGCAATAAAAAACTAACAAGGTTTAAAGTTTATTCAGTTTTAAAAATATATGAAATGGATAAAAGGTTCCCATGTGCCAGGTTCAATGCTAATATAAAAGACATGTCAAGGGCCGGTTCAAAGGTCCCCAGGGGCCAGACCAGGCCCGGAGGCTGTATGTTGCCCACCCTTGCCCTAAGGGATGCGTCAGACATGGTTTTTGTCCTCTCTCTGCCACTTCTGATCTTAATTGTATGTAGCACCTCAAAGATACTCCTCAGACAAGACCTTTATATACTAAATTCTATTCTAAATTATTTGAATAGTTTTCAATTGCTGGTGAAATATAGGCAGAGAAAAAGGACTTGAAATGTCCCAGGTTGGATGGTAGATCATCTTCATCATCATCAGTTCCTTATGCCAGCCATTTGGCGGAGACGGGTACGAATAAATGATCTCCATTGTCCTTGGTCACTTGTCAAGTCCATTACTCCCCACAGTTTTAGTCCAAGTGATGTTGTTGTGTCCTCTGAGGCTCTTTCATATTGTCTACCCACCCTAGTCTCGGTCTGCCTTTGTTTCTCTTTTCCTGTCCTTCCATACACCTTTAAATGACATTTATTTGCTATGGGTAGTTAGAAGTGTTTATTGTTGAGCAGATGACGTTTGGTAGTGTTATCTGGTAATGTAAAGTGACCTATAAATGCCTAACTGTGTGGTGGTGTTATCTGCCATGATTGTAGTGTACTCTAATGCCTAACATGTGGTGGTTATTTGCTTATGCAGTGTTACCTAACATTCGACATAAAACTAAATGCTGCTAGTATGCTTAAATTCACAGGTGTCATTTATTGCACTGCATCTTGGTGTTTGGTTTGAAAGTCCAGTTTTTTTACTACAGGTAGTTTAATTAATTAATGTATCGGCCAAAAGGCAGATTAAATATTGCATCATAGCAATGTCAGTAGTTGGCGCTCCAACTAGCGATGTGCTGAATTACATATAAATATTGTCAGATAAGTCTCAAAGCCAAGCATAATTACAGCTCAAGCTCTGATTAACATTCAGAAGATGAGTCTGTTACCACAGAGAGATAGCTGGCTCTGTAAAGATATGATATTGCTCTCTGCAATCTCTTTCTATAATATACAAGACATAAACTATAGTGGCTTACAGGCTTTATGATCTCGATGACAGCCCACTGCTTCCTCTAACTAGAGTATTAAATGCACCAGGCTGCAAGGCTGTGTGATACAGGCTCTCTTACCAAGATCATGTCACATCTGCACTTCAGTTCTCTACACTGGCCTGCTGTATCTGAGGGTATCCCCTTCAAACTGTATCTGAGCATATCCACTTCAAACTGGCACTCTTCATGTATAAAGCATGTGCAAATCATCCGCTATCTTACTTATCATCCATGGTTACTCCTTATAGGCTGTTGAAGGTCAATCCTGTCTTCAATCAACATCTGCCAGATAGTATGTTGTTCCTGGTAAATGTCTTATCTTTGGCTGGTGTTCATTCACAGTTGTTGGACCATCCATCTCATGCTGGTTAATCTCCTAGACTCCTACCAAGACTGTCTTTCACCAAACCGAAAACTTACCTGTTCCGGCCTGTTTTGTGGTTTTTAATTTTCCCGACTTCAGTTAGGAACTTTGTAAGCAAGCAAGTATCGGTTTACAGTTGTGTGGTATTGCATAATGCACCACAGGCTGCCTCTCTTTTTTAGTGGGTCTGATCTTCTGGATATTGACCTGACTGTAGCTTGATATTGGTGTTCCACTGGTTGATGCCTTGTGCTTTAGACACGGGCACAACAGAAGTTGCTCCTTAATAATAATTAAATTTTAAATATGAAATATAAAATTATGAGATATATGTTAACAAATATGTGCAACTACGTCATGGCCTGTAGTGAACATTCAGCCATGCCTCATATTCAGATTTAATGACTGTGTGCACTTAATAAATTTTCAAATTGATATTTGGCATGAAAAAGCCTGAGCTTAGGCCTACTGCTCTTTCCTTTCTTTCCTCTTGTATACATGTATACATGTAGGCAGTTATTGAGCGTCTTTTAAGAGCATCTGCAATACGCTTTGTCTTGTCAAGTCTATCCTCAGACAACCAGTGTATGGAAATCTATAATCCATTTCTCCATTCAGCCAACTCCATGGGACCATTTCAATCTAAACTATTTTGACCAAGATCATATATGTTATATATATATATATATATATATATATATAAATCAAGATCATTTTATATATATATATATATATATATATATATATATATATAAATCAAGATCATTTTATATATTTATATTCACACTCATATTTTGCATGACGTGGAAAATGCAAACAGAAATAGATTTTGATTGAGATCATTGCAATTGAGATCATTCTGATTGGGATCATTGCAATCACCTTGAATCTGTAATGAATTTTTCCATTCAGCCAACTTCATTGGACCATTTCAATTAAAATTATTTTGATCAAGATCATTTTATATATTGCATATGGTAGAAAATGCAACAGAAATAGGTTTTGATTGGGATCATTTTGATAGAGATATTTTCAATCTACGTCGTTTCGATCGGGATGGTTTCGATCAGGATCGTTTCGATTGGGATCGTTTCGATCGGGATCATTTCAATCATCTTGATCGGAACCCAACAGTAACTGTTACCCAATCATCTTTGCCGACTGAGTCTAATAAATCAGATTTATTCTGGCTATCTTGGCATCACCTGCATCTCCAAGCATCCTGCTGCTGCTCTTCCTCCTCCTCCCCCTTCTCCTGCTGCTGTATCAGACTACGGATGCCGATGGAGCGTGGATGCATCCCTGGGAAATGGGATGCTTCCTAACCTCCTGACCTCCTTCATGAGTTGCCTCTGCCGCCGCTGCTGCTGCTCAGCTTGACCCTGCCCTGATATTCTTTTACCTACTGCTTCAGAGGGTGCGTGCCTATTGAGCTCAGAGAAAACTGGAGGAGCCTTGCTGAGCTGCCTGCTCCTGTGACCAGCGCAATAGGAAGGTTTATTATTTTCAGCACTTGAGATTATTATTATGCCGACTGACAACTGTGTTGGTTGATGATGATGCTGAGGACAGTTGACCATAGTGACCATGAGCTGTTACAAAGTCAGCATTGTTGTTGTTGATGATGATGATGAAAACAGCCCTGTTGTGAGGTGCTTAAATGTGCTATTAATATTATAAATATTAAGTGTCTTGATACATTGTATTGTATTGTATATAGAGATTTATAAAGTGCCTCTCACGGTACTACCTTCTCAGGGAAGCTCCCATACATACATACATACGTAACGTCGGTACGTGCATGCGTGCATACAAACATACATACATACATATATACATACATACATACATACAAACATGCATACATACAAATCCTTGTTGACGGTTAGGATGATTGGGATGATTTTGAAGATGAGATGATTATTTTTAGGATTATAATAGAGCCATGCATTACTAGGCCATGACCGGGGCAATCCATCCTGTTGATCTAGATTGAGGGGGGGATTGGTGGTAATTTACGATGCATGGAGACTGGCTGATGTCAGACTGATCTTGGTTTACCTGGAACTGAAGATAAGACAGAGACTGGCACTGATGAGGCCTACTTCTGGCTTCCTTGAACTGGAGCTGTCTTTAAAGGACTCCGCACAGCAGGACAATATCCAGATGACTTGTCCACGGTTGGCTTCTAATTACACTTGCATCTCTCCCCCCCCCCCGTCTCCCACTCCCACCCCCTGCAGGCAGGCTATCTCACTGACACTCGGAGTGACAGGAAGAGATACTGACTGACAAACATACTGACTTGTTATTAAAGTTGTTAAGGCATACTGAGTCTTGGTGATTGATTGACTTGTCAGGCAAAGTAACAGTTACTGGTTGACAGGGAGATATAGACAGACTCAAATGACTGGCTCCTTCAGTCACTCTGAAAGCCAAGAATTGAGACAGCAAAAGAGAGGCAGACAAACAGACGGACGGACAGACAGACAGGTGAGGCAGAGGAGGAGGAGGAGAGGAGGAGGGGAAGGATGCAATGCAGTGCTGAGACAACTGGATAGGAGATTGACAGAAGAAAATCAGGACAACAGATAAACAGACTCATTTCAGTTGCATTGTCTTCCTCAGAGGTTCTTGATAGTATAGTGGTTAGCATGCTGGACTGTCAATCCATAGATCAGGGTTGAAATTCCCTCCAGGGCAGAAACTTGGTGATTTCTGCTCCATCTGCACCCTTAGCCAACCAACTCAGCTATTATGATGAGCACATTGACAGTACACTGTCGGTGAGAAGACGAGACGGCAAGGAGAGGACTGGCCACCCGCCCCTCATATGCCAAGGCTAAGAAAATGAAGTCCCTAACAAACATCATACGCATGTCTGCCTCAGGGATAGCTTAAGGGACTGCTCTTCTTCTTGTATCTTGCATTCGACTGAATGTATGCGGTTGTGCCAAAGCGTCTCAGGAAAGCAGTACAAACTGATTTCCCCCTACTTGAGAGTTGCCTCTTTTGAGTGAGTCCCCTATTAATACCTCATTAATATGACTCTACTTACAATCTAATTGTGCTCTTCAGTTTCCATTATTTTATACTCTGTATTCTCGATCTGTTATTTATATCTCACCTGCAAGATGTAATTTACTGATTTAACCTGAAGCCTGACATTTATAAAAGTACGGCTGACTTGATGAGGTTCGTAAAAGCTGCTATGAATAGCCAGCTAAATATATGTGCATACATACATGTACATACATATGTACATGCATTATTATTACTACATGTACATACATACATATGTTCATACATAATGTACATGCATGACTTCTTCTACATTATATATATATATGTATGTATGCATGTATGTATGTGTGTATTATGTATTCCTGCACATATACTCATGTACACACTTATGTGTAGCTGCTTACTTATATACTTGTAAACTTTGCTACCTACGTATTGCCTTCTTTCTTATACAGTTACAATACAGTTACAATAGTCTTAGTAATGCTTGAGATTAAAATATTTGCTGGTAGAGCTAAACCAGCCTTGAACCCTATAGATAATAAACTGCTCTGTATGACTCTATAATAAGCTGCTGACCAGTTAGACTGGAGGGTTATTGCTATGAGGCTTCATCCCATGAGTCCACCTTCCATAAAAGCTATTAATAAATCGCCTGCCATGCACCCCTCCCCAGTTCGAATGAACTCGGCTTTGGCTTTGTTTTACTGTGGTGCGTGGTTGATTCTATTTAGTTTGTGGGGAAGGGGGGAATTTGTGAGGGCAATGGTTGAATCTGGAGTTCTTTAGTTCTTTGTCCTGACATTTACCTGGTGGACTGACCCGTGGAGGGAGGGGGGGTTAAACTGCAGAAGGTCAAGTTTTAGTGGAAAATCGTTACTGAGCAATGCTTTGCTTTCTGGATTTCTAAATGGCAGTGAAACCTCCCCCCCCGCCTGATGAGTATGGGAAGGAAGAGGAAGAGTAGGAGGCAGTGGAAAAGAGCTAGGAGGAGGAGGAGGAGGAGCAAGATAAATAGGATGAGGAGGAAGAGAAATAGGAGGATTCGGTGCAAGGAGGGTTAGAATGAGGAGGAAGAAAAATTGGAGGAGGAGGAGGAGCAGACATAAGAAGAGGTAGAGAGAAGTAGGAGGAAGAGAAAGAGGATGATGACATTGCAGGAGACTGATTAGTTAATGGAGGAGGGGAAGAGGATAGGTAAGGGAGGCATTGCAGCATCCTATAAACTATAAAGAATGTAACTGTAGCTGCGGAGGAGGAGGAGGAGTAGGAGGTGGAGGATGATTAGTAGGACGAGGAGAACGATCTGGATGGCTCTGTTTTGTCCACGAAGATAAAGACAAAGATGTCCAGTCTCTTGTTATTGTGGAAATGGGTTAATTTCCCGGCTTCTTCCCCACTGCCCCTTCCTCCTCCCCCGGGTGAACCGCAGGTGCGTCTTCGGCTGACATTTCCACGTCGACATCCGGTAAATGAAATTGCTCCAGGCAGAGAATCAGCGGGAATTTCCCAGGAGGGGTATTCCCAGCGGGAGTTTCCCTAACGGAGAACTGATTAGCAATTTAGCAGTCTCTTAGCATCGTCCGTTTACGGTCTAGTAATTGCAGACTTCGTGGCTTCCTTAGATATTTAATTAGCGGTTCTAATTTAAGATAACTATCGTATTTCTATTCCTAGAGTTTCTTCTAAGAAGAGCTGTCCTTTTGAGCTAAAGAGCCCGGGAGGCAGCCATGGGTACATGGTAATCGTAACCGTGATCTCGATATTTTGCAGAACTCAGAAAAGCGAAGTCGCGGGAACCAGCTTATTCACAGGCACTAACCAATTCAAAACAAAAATCAATAGGAGGGGTTGGTTAAAAAACGGTTCCAGGTCAAGATCTCTAAATTTAAAGGGGTCAGGCAGGCGTGAGGATGCAGGTTCGCGTGTCGATCGTGGCTTATGTAAGAGATTTAAATCTCGGGCTAGCACCTTTACTCTTCACCACTGCTCGTAATCTGGCAGTGCCAGTCCCAAGCCTGGATGAAGGAGGAGGTCAACGCTAATGATCTTTGTTATCATACAGTGTTGTTAAACTTAAACTGCTACTAAGGCTAGCACCCATTCAAACTGGCAGCGGTGGATAAGCACCTCATTGATCAATTCATTGAACAATGAGCGGGTCAAACCCATACGGTCGTTGTAGGACCTGTAATGGCGTGGCATCCATTCAAGCGGGCGAGCGGTGGAGAAGGAGCTCACCCGATCAATTCATCGAACAATGAGCACGGGTCGAGGCCATATACGGTCCCTATAGGAAAGTGTGTACATTTACATTTTACAAAGTGTTAGTCACTTCATTTTCATACCTTATGTGAGGCGAGGTGGCCAGCCCTATCCCTAACAGTCCCTTGCCGTCTGAGCCTTCACGGATGGTGTGCAGTTGGATGTATGAGTTAGCGATGGGCACTTTGAAAGTCTTGAAAGTCTTAGGAGAGATCTGAAGTTCAACCTCTGTGAACAAGGCTTTGTGCCCATATTGACAGGGTTAAGCTTCGGTTTAGCCGGGTTAGGGTTTGGTCAACTGATCATCTACCTTCCATGTACTCTCGACCTAAACGACACCCACCTTTACAGCTACTCTGGCCCCTCTGATCATCTGGAAACCGTACTACTCTTTAGACAACCCTTCTAACTAGACGCAGCGCTCGTGAATAAGCAGGTGCCCTGCGCTTGGCTTTCAAGTGGCGCTTTAGAAGTTTGGAGATTACGATTAGAATTAGGGTCAGGCTGGAGGTGACAGTAAGGGTCTGGATATTTATGTAGTGCATTTTGGCATCAGATGTTGTGTGTGGCTGTAGACACTTTATGCCTGTGATGTCTAGACACACTCAGGGACTGTTCACTGGTAGAAGACGCTGCTGTTAACATGTACCTTGTTGCAGCATTTGAAAATTACCCAATCACTCTGAAATGGCTGGGAGTACTTTTGGCCGAATTGTTGATGCCCTGGGAGAACAGTGACCTCGGAAGGAGGAAAATTGGGGGTTTCTGGACTAAATATGCCCTGAGGCATGTTGATATTATTGGGATAAATGTGCCAAAGTTTATCTCAATTAACGGAAGGTACAGAGGGCGGGGGAGCTGGCATCTCTGTGGTCAGCGGAAATGTTAAGGTCACTGATTTTATCTCAGTTAAGCCATAGGTGGAAACAGGTCAATCATAGCCCAAGGTGGTGAAGACATTTAGAAACATTTCCTGAGAATGGCCCATTAGCCTCTGTTCTGTTCTCATCTGCAAGGTCTTTGTAAGTGCTGTCATCATCATCATCATCATCATCATCCGTGACTGTCTTCATATATTTACTTCATCAAGACGTCTTGAAGATCATCATTGGTGTCCAGTCCAAAAAGTGTTGTTATTTTATCATGCAACCAGAGGTTAACGTGGTTTGGGTGAGGGAGTTTTATTGGAGCACATGCGTTACCAGGGTTCCATTGCATGGTGAGCAGTGGGAACTCGAGAAACAACTTTTGAGAGCAGTGGGAGTGCCATTCCAATTGCGCAAGCTCATCCACTTTAAACGCTGCATGCAGCATGATTTCAAACTCTCAAAACTATTAAATAAAAATGCTTTGCTCTTACTGATCTGGCCAATTTTCTCAAAAGACCGTTAAGGCGTTTACGTTCCCCTACATTGGCAAATCGCACCAAACGGAAGGCATTAAGTAGCGTGCATAAAGTAACCGTTTCTCGGAGTGAGTCACAATGTCTAATCGCTCTAATGTATCTACCCTGTTAAAAACATAAAATATTTGTTTATGTTTGTTGAGCTGATATTCGAGGCCACATGGTCTCTGTAGCAAAGCGTGTACAGTTACATACTAGAGATTCTAGTGTAGACAGGCAAGTCATCTAGAAATTGTTGCAGAGCATCTGCACATTGCCAACAAGCGAAACATAAACAATAGCTGTTGAGTTTAGAAGTCAAGAGTTTTAGTCCACAAGTACAAAGTTTTAGACCAAGCTTAGACGTCCACAGTCTAAGACCAATATTCAGCCACATGGTCGCAGTAGAAAACGGGTAGAGTTACATACTAGAGATTCTAGTGTAGACAGGCGAGTCATCTAGAAATTGTTGCAGAGCATCTGCACATTGCCAACAAGCGAAACATAAACAATAGGTGATGAGTTTAGAAGTCAAGAGTTTTAGACCAGAAGTCTAAAGTTTTAGACCAAGCTTAGACGTCCACAGTCTAAGACCAATTCTCAGCCTCATGTTTTCAGGGAATGGGTATTTAAAAATCCCTTTTAGAATACAGTTAAGTCTCTGGATACCTATGCAGTAGGAGCCAATTTCAGTAGGGCAACATGGGTGTGTATGTTGCCCCAATGAAACTAAATTTCTAATGCATGTCTGTGTGTATCTGAACATTTATATAGCACCTTTTTAACCTCTCATAAACCCTGGACCATGGTTATCTAACAGTTATAAATTAATTAAGATTAATTAAGTTTAAATAAGATTAGCAGTACATTTTTCCTGTGCATCAACCGTAAAAGTTTAGATTTCTAGCAGACTTCTCGATATCGGAAATCATGGTTGCTTACATTACATTAGAGCATCTTGTATTGTAATTACTGGAATTCATATAGCATTGTCAGTAGCAAGCTACGTCTAGGGTGCTTTGCAGTGTCAACTGTCGGCACTAATGCTAAGAGCTATATAGTAAATAGAGTTAAAACTGTTTTGAAACACATGAATACGGGAAGATATGAAGTTGGGGAAATATTTGGGTGACTCGTGGGCAATTAAAAGTGTTCCATGGGCTTGCGGGGCAGGTACAGTCAATTCAGATCTGGTAAGAGCGCCCGTCCCATGCCTTTGTGCTTGATGATGCCGGTTGACATACTGCTGGTAACGTATTTAAGAGGTTTAAATCTTGGGATAGCGCGGTTTGATACTTTAAATGGTATTGCACCGATTCAAACGGGCAGCGGTGGTAAGGATCTCACTCGATCAATTCATTTTAAAAGGGTTGAGGTCATGTACGGTCGCGGGTCGGTATAGAAAAACATTTACATTTACAGTCGATTCAGATCTGCTGCATTCTATTGGCGCAGGTGACTCGTGCAGTGAAGCATTTTATGTCAAAGAGACTGCTTTCATCTGGAGGTAATACACGATCTGCCAGCATCCGAGGCGCTGAACCCAAACAGGTGAACGGGATGGAGGGGCATGCGGTGGGATTCATATGATGCTATATTACCCATCATTGCTGCAGGATGAAAAACATGGCCGCTCAAAAAGACAAATAATGCACTCTGCTACAGAATGACCAATAAGCCGTATCATCACAGACAAAGAGAGAGAGACAGACAGACACAGACAGACACAGACTGAATGGGTGGGTGGCTTTGTGGCTGGCTGGTTAACTGTGAGCAAGACAGAAGAACCAACGACAGAAAAGGAATGCTAGACAAAGATACAGAGAAGCGGACATGCAGGTAGATTGATTACCAGATAGAGAAAGGGATGGAGGCAGGGAGAGTGAAATAGCTTCAGACCAAGAGACAGGTTGCCAAACGGATTGACCGAAAGAGGCAGGCAGGCAGGTCAGTTATTGAGCCGACAATCTATTCAGTGCCATGGTAGTCCTTGCCTTAACACCCTCAGGTTCTCAAAACCCCTTCACACGCACACTCCCACGCACACACACGCACGCATGCACACACGCAGACATGCACACGAAGTCGTGTGGGATGCAGGTTTTGATGGGGTTGAACTCTGGAGTCAGAACTCTGTGGCTAGGGTATGCAATACAAAGTGGTTTCAATTTTTTTTATGTTTATGTAATTCTAATATCTAATGCTAATATGCCAAGACAGAATGCAGAGTAACCCTTCTGCCCTCTTCCAGATTCATAGTGTGCAATGCATTTGCATTTATACTTGGGGGGAGTTCAACTAGTGCAAATATTCGTATGTTGTGCCGTCCGTAGAATGAGTGCTGAAGTGCAAACGGCCACAAATATTACAATATAAACATGAATATTATGTGCGAGAGGCCTTGAATGGGGCTATAAAATGAGTACATTGACCGTACACTGTCTACGAGTAGATCAGCTGGCAAGGGAGAGGCCTGACCGTGCACCCATTGGCCAGAGGAAGTCCTTGCTAACATTTCTCACTTCTCACCTGTGGCTGTCACTCTGAGTTAGTTTATGGGACTGCTCTTCCTCCTCTTCTTCTTCCTCCTCCTTTTCTTCCTCCTCTTTGTATCAAGACATCTTAATCTTCATAGGGCCTGCCAGGGGCCTCTCAAAAGCACTGCTGTCTCATGCGTTTATGATCGGTTCCATTGCTAAGCCTTGTTGTGCTTCAAATTAATCTTTTATTAATGTTTTAAGTAGTATGATACATGTATTTATCTATCTATACACACATTAAGGGGTTAAGCTACATATAATAGATGCACTAGTGCACTATTAAGGCTTAGTATGATGCATGTATCTATCTATCTATGCACACATACATACCTGCATGCATACATCATGCATACTTATATACATACATGCATACACAGATCATCAGTTACTGACGCCAGCCATTTGGTGGCGATGGGTACAAATTAATGACCTCCATTGTCCTCGGTATTTTGTCAAGTCCATTGCTCCCCTTAGTGTTAGTCCAAGTGATGTCATGGCCTCATTTATATTATCTATCCAGCATAGTCTTGATCTGCCTTTGTTTCTTTTTCCTTCGAATCTTGCGTGTAGTGCATTGTGTGGAATTCGGTCAGCTGGTATTCTTTCTACATGTCCAAACCATCGGAGTCTTCGTTGAACGCCTTTGTTTAGCAGGGTGGTTTGGATACCTAATGCTTGTCTAATGTCATCATTCCTTATTTTCTGTAGTCTTACACAGATATATACAGACATATATGCATGTACATACAGAGATACATATGTATGTAGATCCCTGGATATGTAACTGCTCTTCACCAGGCGACTGACTAACCTACTGTCTGACCGTGCTTCAGATTCATATTTCTGTGTGGCCTTGCATGTGTTACAAATTTCTTTAATAATAATAATAATAATCACTACATACCTTATGATAACATTGCAGTTGAAGTCTTTGATTTATATCAGATTGCATTAGATTAGAATGGGAATGCAAGAAGAGTTGAAAGTCTGGGTGCCGGCTGAGGGCTGTTGCCACTTGACAAGAAAAACACACCGTTCGGCTGTTTACAGTGTTTAGGCTTTCTCTTTTTGTCTAATGGACAATGATATTATCTTTAAGTGTTTATCCTTAACAGTTTTCAAACGGAGGAACCTGGGTTGATCTTTCCCTGCAGTTAAGAGTTTCTATGCCACACTGTAGCATACCACACTCAATCCAAAATAGTGTGGCCAGAGTGGTCGCTAATGTCAAGTGTCTGGTAACTGAGGAAAATAATTGTGAGCTACGGAAAACAGGATTACTATAAAACAATACAACTGTATAATACAACTGAATACTTGATATTGCCCTCCTTCCAAAGTTCAAAGTGCAAAACACGCTTGACTGTTTTCTAAGTTGTAGACAATTTGTGTCTTTAACTTAGTGTCTGGTCACTGGCGACCTTGATTGCAGCAACAGGGTTTCTATAAAATGCTGCAAATGTGTCTGATTGCAAGACACTCGAGTGTTGATATAGTTGGAGACAGCTGATGTCAATATTTATCCCTAAAGTTCATGCATGGCTCTTGTATTACTAACAATTGATACAAGAAATCTTTTTATAGAAAAATCTTACTGAGAAATTCAGAATTTGGTACCTATATCGGAATAAAATATTTGGTTAAAACTTAAAAGTCTAAAAAACTGGGCCTTGGTATCAGATTTTGATATCGCTTCTGGCTACCCAGATCCGGACTGGATTTTGAATGGATTTCTCCAATGTATTTACGGTATTTGATTACCGTATTCACTTGAGACGAGCGTGGATTGATGATTTACGATATTAATGGCTCTGATGAAGTCCTTTGATTTATGGTAGTAGCATAGGGCGCTGGTGTCTGCTGCAGAAGGTAGCAGTGGATGGCTCACAAAACCAGGTTGTAGTTCATAATGTAGTGGTAACATCAACTGGCGTGAAGAGCAGTAGGTAGCGGGATCGCTTCCCATACCCTCCCAAACCCTCCCACTCAGCATATCATTTGCGAGATGGCGCCTTGGTAAAATGAGATGTAGGACGCGATGGGCGCCTTGCATGGCTGCCGTATACAGTAAAATTCGACTCCTGTAATAACTTCTGATCATCCGTTCATACTGATTTGTAATCATCCGGCATTTGTGTCAGTTTGAAATTATAGGAAAATTATTATTATTATTAGTCAAGTGAGTAAGAGAAAGTCAATGCAGAGAGATGAGATTCATCATCATCATCAGTTCATTAGCTAGAATTGCTAATCGATTAGAATTAGAATTAGCTCCTGAAATTTGCTAATCGATTAGAATTAGAATTAGCAAAAGCTTCTAGCTAATCGATTAGAATTAGAATTATCAGCAGCTAATCGATTAGCAATTAGAATTAGATATCGATAGTTTGATACAGTGTATACCGGTATATTTCCTTCATGAATTTGTCAAATTTTAATCAAAGCACAACAAGTTACTACAGCTAGTTGCTGTAGCCTATTAAAATACATAAAGCTGCAGCCTATTACAATGCCTAAATCTGTAGCTTATTACAATACCTAATGTTGCACAACTGCTATATGTGAGAACAGTCCACATACCGGCAGGCAACACCACATCGGTCAATACATGCTGCAGTTATTGACATTGCTACTGCATAAGCTCACTATTGCATTTTGCAATTATCATATCTTGAATCAGTGCATCACTTAGCCTATTGCGCCTAGCTTTTACGACGTAGCCAGCAGAACTAAATACAAGTTCCATGGCAGCTGAGGCTGCAGAAAAACAGTGATGATTGAGACGAAGAACATGAAAACGTGAAAAATTTTCAGTGTTACATGAGCAGAATGGACATAGAGCCATGACCAGATAATTGAAGTTTGAAACAGCCTTCAGATAAGTAAGTAATTAAGTATATTCTTCAAACTCAATATTACTAAACTCATTCTTAATGAACGCTTAATTTTCAGACAGCTAATCGATCAGCTAATCGATTTTCGATTAGCAATTAGCTGCAATTGCTAATCAATTAGAATTAGAATTAGCTTCAGATGACAGCTAATCGATTAGAATTAGAATTAGCTGTTTGTCTAATCGATTAGCTAATCGATTAGCATCTAATCGATTAGTTACCCATCTCTGGATTCATCATCATCATCATCAGTTCCTGATGTCTGTCATTTGGCGGAGATGGGTACGAATAAATGATCACTGTTCTCGGTCATTTGTCAGATTCCTTGCTCCTGTCAGTGTTAGTCCAAGTGATGTTATGTCCTTATGTAAACGAATGTAATTATAATTGTAGTTGAACATTTATATAGCGCCACTCAGTAATGTGACTAGACGAGACAAAATGTGCCTGGAGTTACAGGAATGTCTGGTGAATGGGGGGCATTACTTCTAAGGAAGAGGATGTGTGTTTATGCAGTTAGGTTTATGCAGGAGAAGGAGGTGGATGGTTTGGTGGACTTGCTGGAGCCAGGAGAGAGCTTCTGCCACGCTAGACTGGAAACAATTTGTCATCCAGTCCCGTAGAACGTCGGTGGTTTTGTTAACCAAGCATTGAGGGCAGATAGGTCCGTGTTCGGTCGAGAGGGGGAGGGTGGGATTGGGGAAGGGTGGGGGGGCTCCGGCGATCGACGCGATTTTGTTTATGTAACTTTCCATTAGTCATATATCCATCTGCCTGTTGGGGGGAACCGAACCAAGGAGATTAGGAGGAGGAGAGGGGAGGGGAGAGAAGTGGGAGAGGAGGAAAGGAAAGAGGAGAAGGAAAGCCGCAGTGATGAGCAGGAGAGGAAGACACGGAGAGGAAGAAGACGAGGAGAGAAGGAAGAAGGGAAGAAAGGAATTGGGGATGAGGGGAAGCAGGAAGAAGAGAAGGAGGATTGGAGGAAGAAGGGAGGAGGTAGATGAGGATGGGGATGAGGAAGGGTTTGCTAATGGACCGTGGTCCAGGAATAGGAGGAGTAGGAGAGGAATAGGAGGAGGAGGAGTGGAAGATGATGAGGAAGGGGAAGAGGGGAGAAGAAAGGACCTGCTAATGGACCGGGGTTGATGGATATGAATTTGTATATTGTTGTGGACTGGAATTATTCTCCTGGGTCAGTGAAGCTCATTTGAAGCTCTGCTTTTCACAGGCCATTGGCTCTTAATTGCCTTGCACCAACTTCTTGAATCATAGTCATCTATAGGGATTTCCGTAGACCTTTATGGTATCTAGATGATGTTCTTGACCTCTATTACCACTCCATTTAGGTTAGGTAAGATAAGTTGAGGTAGAGTAATTGTTCATTTATTGTGCTGCTGTGGAAACCGGACTACTCTTTTGAACAACCCCTCTGACTAGATGCAGCGCTCGTGAATAAGCTGGTGCCCTGCGCTTGGCTTTCGAGTGGCGCTTTAGAAGTTTGGAGATTACGATTACGGTAGCGCTTTAGCGGCCAGTTTTGTTTTTCATTGCTTGATAATGAATTCTCAGTTCATCTCGAGGCGCTCGGAATGAAATCCAACGCGGTCTCGAGACTTCTACAGCAGGCAGAAGTCAGATGATGCCAGGCACTCAGTCAAAACAAACTCCATAAGCAGTAAGGGTCAAAATCGATTCCAGGTCACAAGCCAAAGGGCTAGGTAGGCAGACAAGGAATTCGAAAGGGGTGGAAACCTTCAAATGTTTAACACCTGTAGACCAGTTTAAACTTCGTTCTTGGGCTGGCTGCCCCATTGTAGATTGGTCCATTCACTTAGCTTTTTATTGGCTGCTGAATAAATATAATCGTAACTAATGGCTGTATTTGTTTAAAATATAATTATAGACAAAAATCCGATTGAAAAACTGTTAATTCGTTTCTGTTATAAAGCAATGTAATGTAATCTAACATGATGTGATGTACTGTGAAAGAGCTCAATGCAGTATAACAGAGCAGAACCAGACAGCATAACATGACCTGACATAGAAGAAGAGGAAGAAGACGCGCCCCTTACGCTAGCCCTGAGTGGTAGCCATGGGTATGAAATGTTAACGACTTCATTTTCTTAGTTCTGCATATGAGGGTGGATAGCCCACCGACAGTGTACTCGTTATGGCTGAGTTGGCTAGGGGCGCAGTTGAGCCGAAATCTCGAAACAAATTTCTGCCCTGGCAAGAATTTAAACCCCTCCCCTTGACCTCTCGGGGTTGACAGTCTAGAGCGCTAATTACTGGGTTATCGAGCCCCACATAGCACAACCTAAAGCGGCATTACGTAGAGAGTAGCAGCAATGATCAGAGGTGACAGGCGGCCCTGGTCATGGGGTCAACCCGTGCAAAGATTCAACAGATGTCTCATGCTGCATGGTGGTATTACAAGGTGTCACTGGGTTCTTGGGAAAAACTGGACTTACACTTGGAATTTAGGAAAGTGGATAACGTTGATCCCACCAGCCCAGTTGATTATTATTCATTTAGTATTAAGGTGCGTGTTCTGCGGTAATTTGCCGAGTCATTACTCATTAGCTGATGTTTATTTGTTCAGTTATGCCTCTGCAAGTTTAAACAGACCAGTCTTAAGCTGATGCAAGTTCTCAGTTCCTCCACTAATATCACCGCTCATCCACCATCATCGTCTGCCTCAAGCTCATCAATCACCCCGCGGGCTTTCCACTCGAACTTTAAATCTCACCTCATAAACAATTCCTACCTCAATCCATTCACTCCTCCACCTCCAGTCTCTCTTGTCGAAACCTGGACTTCTTCTGCACTTTGTATCTTTATACAACCCTTCTGACCAGACGCAGCGCTCGTGTATGAGCCGTTGATTACGTGTTAAGTCATACATGTACATTTTTGGACAATAATCTAATCTAATGATTTGTATGGGGCCGTTATCTTAGTCGATTAGTGATCTGGGGAGTGATTGTCAGTGAAATAAATAAAAATCCATAATGGACCGTAGAAGGGGCAGAAGATACATGGGTTGCTGTACACACAGGTTATCGTGTCGTGTCTAAAGATTTATATAGCGCCTCTCTCATAATAACTATTCAGAGGTTATGGTAGAGGATCTCTTTGTGTTGGGTCTTCGGTAATTGGGAGCAGCCCTCGAAGACCACCTGCCGTTTAAGACTGCTGAGAGAGGAGGACGTCGTCGATAGGCTGGTTTCGGTTAGTGGGGAATTATGGATCTCTTTCATAGGAAAGAAATAAGTAGGCGGTGAAAGGTGTTTTGTTATGATGGATGGATGATGGATGGATGGATGGATGGACTGATGGATGGATGGATGGATGGATGGAAGGTTAGATGGAAGGTTAGATGGATGGACTGACGGACGGATGGTTGGTTGGGTGGATGAATGAACAATGGATAAGTGGATAGATGGATGGATGGCTGGATGGATGAATGGATAAATGGATTGATGAGCAATGGATTGATTGAATGGATGATGCATGGATTGATGCATGGATTGATGAATGGATGGTAACTTTTACTGTTTTTTCATTACTCCTATTAAAGGCTGTTATTAAATTGTTGATCGGGTGATCAAGTCCTCTGAACCTGTTGGCCTGCCCCCCCCCTTACTAGGCTCCTCCCATTTCAGCCAAAGCCTAGGCCCGTGCGACCTTCTCCCTCCCTCTATACCGGTCGTAGAAAGTCAATACTGAAGGTGGTTGGCCGTGCTAAGGCACGCTTCGCCGGGGGAACCATTCATCCATCCATCTATCGATTAGGTCCTATTAATGCTATCCATTGTCATTCGAACGACCCATATACGGCACAGTGGTTAAATGGAACGATAGCCATTTGCAAGGCTCCGGTTCAAAATCAGGTACATGGACGGTTTTGAAAATGTCTGTCTTGCTGGATTCTTCTAATCAGATCTAATGTACTAATTATATTTTATTGACTTAGGGCTATATGGCTGTTTTCAAAATGCGCAAGGCATTCATACAGGGTCAATGCACATGAGCCAAGGCTGCAGTAAAATAAATCGAAACCGTTGCAGAACAAGAAGGACTCCTTTGAGATATCCCAAGAGGCAGCCCTGGGTTTGAAATGTTAGCAACTTCACTTTTCTTGGTCTCGGCATATGAGGGCAGGTGGCCAGTCCCCTCCCTCGCTGCTTGATCTTCCCACTAACAGTGTAGGCAGTATAGCCGAGTTGGCAAGAGGTGGAGATACGTTTACAAGCAGCATTTAAAGTGGGGTGGGAATGCTTGGGAACGGCATTCCCACTGCTTTCGAACTTTTTGCTTGCGTTCCCACTGCTCAATGCAATGAAACCCTGGTAACACATGCGTCCCAATAAAACTCTTCTTCAGAGTTCCCACTGCTCACCCAAACCACTTTAACCACTGCATACAAGCATATACGAACATCAGAATGTTCATATGTAGGTAGCATGTATTTTTGTATACTTGTGTTTGTGTATGTACATGTATGTGTATACATTTACAAGTCTATATACAGACATCAGAATGTTACTATGTATGTAGGCATGCATGTTTGTATATATGTATGTTTGTCTATATGTATTTTTGTAAATGCATGCTTTGTATGTATATGTATATATATACACTTTATATATATATGTATGTATTATATATATATATATATATATATATATATATATATATATATATATATATATATATATATATATATATATATATATATATATATATATATAAAGGAGTCTATCTCAGGCTAGCATATAGTCAGATCGGAAGCGTATAGCCGTAGATGGAAAACCTCAGTTCACTACCCTATGAATAATGAAATAATTGGCAGTTTTTCCTGGCAATTCAACCGTGCGGCTCCATCTGTGGATTGCTTTTGGATAGTAACGGCCAGGGACATTTGCTTGAATATAGGAGGATGTTTGGGGAGATATTTGTTAGTCATGCTCTAAGTCAGTGTCTGCCTCTATGTTGCTGTGTGTCGCTGTGTGTTTCTGATAGCATTTCTCTGAAGCTGTTTTTGAGTGTTGTGTGTGTGTGTCTCTCTCTTTCTCTGTGTCTGTGTCTCTGTCTCTCTCTGTCTCTGTCTCTGTTTGCTCTGTCTGTCTGTCTGTCTCTCTGTCTCTGTCTCTGTCTGTCTCTCTCTCTCTCTCTCTCTCTCTCTCTCTCTCTCTCTCTCTCTCTCTCTCTCTCTCTCTCTCTCTCTCTCTCTCTCTGTCTCTCTCTGTCTCTCTCTGTGTCTCTGTGTGTGTGTGTGTTTGTGTGCCGTGATGAGCTTCTTCACGTTCATCTGATGCTTTAAAGAATTCCACGTGGTAATTGACGACGTAACAGTGAAAGGCTGACCGATGGACTGCTATATAATAGGCTGATGTATGGGAATTCGTGGCTGACCATGCGTTGTTGTGATAATCGCCGTATTTGACTTTACGTGAAGCTGTTACTCGCCGGCTTCTCAACATTCGTCTGGCTTCCTATTAGGTTTCAACAGTCTTTATCCGCACCGCCCTTGCCTGCCATCATGCCTTACGGATTGCACACAGTATCGTCTGTCCTGCTGAGTCTTCTTGGAAGGGTTGTCTGATAACATCAGGCACTACCGCTGAGGCATCTGTACGGCTTGTTGATAGATCCTAAAAGGCCTTCTTCTAATGATCAGATACATATACTCTGCCTGGGGCTTCTGATTTCCTGTGTTGGATGCACGTCAAACTCCGCCCCACTGAGGGGTATACTGGGGAAGAGCCGATTATTCAGCGGGAAATCGGTTCCGTATTAATCGGAATCGGCGCATCCCAGGCCTACCGATCCGAATACAAAAAAGTAATGTTGTTGACCAAAAGCAATTTCTTCTTTCATTAATTCAGAAATAGTAACCTGTTTTGTCGACCTACGGTAATCTTTAATGTTTTTCTTTATCATTGAAAGTCCGTGTAAAATAATGATATAGTTCAGTGAATAAACTTTTGTTTGAATTACATCTCTTGGTTTAGCTTTAATTATTATATCTTTGCAAATGAAAAAAAATTGCTGGTTAATCAGATCGACTCCAGATTCGGCCGAAAAAGCAGGCCAAATATCCGGTTACTATCCGGAATCGGAAAAACGCAAAAAATGCCAATCGTACATTCCCTAGTATATACTATGAGTCTAAGTGGAATGTTTTAACTGATTTGAATTATTAATATCAACTCTAGACATCAACTCTACACGGTAGCATATACATACTTTAGTTTAGGCGCTTCAATAAACGGTAAAGTACCCTCAGCAACTATACCCCATATATTAGATCTCTCTGCCTTTCCATTATGTAACTCACTGCGGTTTGTCAGTTTGTTCTATTAAACGAAGATATATATTTATTTTCTCTGTCCTGAAACACATATGGCCCAGTTAGCTACATTGGTCCCATTAACCTCTGGTTTATTTCAGGTGTTTAAATCTCGGGCTAGCATAGTACGTGTACAGGGACCTTACAGGCCGTGGCACCCTCTCAAACGGGCAGCAGTGGTGAAGGATCTCATTCGATCAATGCATTGATAAGGGTCGAGACCATACGGTAGCTATAGAAAAAAGTTTACATTTACATCTGACCTAAGACCCTGACCTGTAAAGTCCATCACTTGATTACGACCTAGCTTAGGTCTCACAAGTGACTGTCTATTCTACTTAGAGAATCTAACGATTACCAGATACCCTCTTGCTTTTTGACTGGAGTCACTTGAGTCACTCGACTCATCCTAAAGTTTGTATATACATATACTCCAGTTTCACTTAGCAGAAACCATTGAAGCCATTGTTATTGTGGTGCTATAGAAGTTATCAGATTACACGAGTTTAGACTTTTAGACTGGACCTCATCATCATCATCAGTTCCTGGCACCAACTATTTGGCCGGCGATGGGTACGAATAAATTATCCCCATTGCCCTCGGTCATATGTCTAGTCCATTGTTCCCCTTAGTGTTGGTCTGACTGTGGACCTGCAGTTGCCAAATCTTGTTCAAAATCAAAAATCAAATCAAATTAATGCAGTTTATTGCAGTGTGATTCTCCTTACAGATTTTATTTCAGTTGCAGTTATAGTTGATGGTTTTTCATTTTAACTATAGTTACAGTTATAGTTAGTATTATTTTTAGTTATAGTTATAGTTTTCTGGATTTTTATTTTAGTTAGTACTTAGTTACAATAAGGGTAAGCGAATTTGTCTACAAACTAGAAACAAAGAGAGACATTGTATTGCCAACAAAACAGCAAAAATCACAAAAAACATGGAAGAGCACAGTTACTTTTACTGCGCACTAATATCTCACCAGTTTTGATTGTCTTCGCCGAGTTCCCTTCTGTACATCTCATTCTATCACTCTCTGCAACGCAGACTTCTTTTTACGTAGGTTGATGGTAATATTATTTGAGATGATTGAGTAGATTAGTCGTATTTTTACCGGCTATGAGCCCGGCCACATAACTTCACCTTATTTACACCAACGCCGCTGATGAAACACGAACCTAATACCTGGGACTGATTCGTAGGCCTACTTGAAATAACTCCAGGCAGCATTCCCACAATTTTGGCCGCTGATGATCATCAGAGACAATTTTGACTACAAGATTACTACAATTATATACTACTTTTGTGAATTTGCGCCAATCAACTTGGGTCTCAATTGTAGAAAAATTCACAAAATAACTTAATTTAATATAAGTGCTCCACTACTGGGTTAATTCATAAATCCAAAATCCAGGGTGAGCATAGGCTATTAGTTTTAGCACATTTTCACATTCTCATATTTATTGATATTGCACTTTTTAATTTTGTAGCGAAAATAACGAATTTTTTGTTAGTGTTATTTTAGTTGTAGTTATAGTTAATGATATTATTTAGTTACAGTTATGGTTATCATTAACGAAATCATTTTATCTTCATTCACGAACATTTTCATTACCGTTATCATTAACGAGAATTGAGACACCAACAAACTGGACAAGCCAGAACAGAGCATTAGAAACTTAACAGTTGATGCCCGTGCTTAACAGGTCATCCAAAAGCGAAAGGTCCCCCAGCTACAGACTCGGTAACCCAAATTAATATAATACAGGCGGCTTTATAAGTTGCTATAATGTATTAATGCAAATATTATCCAGAACTTTACAGTCTGACTAGTTTAAAAAATTCAAAACTATGGTTCAAAGTGTCAATTTAAGTTGTGTAATAAAAAGAAGAACATGGAGAAAATACACAAGCTCTAGGAATGCAACTGACTGCGGCTACTTTCCGGTACATGGTGTAATGTGATGAATAAATTAAGTCCAGACGAGACAGGTTGTTGTGGTCCGTTTTCGTGTTGGGTCAGAATTCGGGTGAGGTCAAACCAAGGAGGTGCTATGGTGGAAATCGTTGGTGGTGGTGGTTTTGGGGTGGTGTGGGGCAGAACCAAGATAGGATAGCTTGATCTGAATGAGGCCTGTTCGATAAATGAGTCTCATAAGGGATTCAGTGCCTGCCCTACATTCCTCTAAAGGATATTGGAGACTTTACTTACTTACTTAGCCGATAGATGTATTACTAGCGTCTGTATGTCTGAGAGTGTTCCGGCTACGTTAGTGTTTATGGCTGCCAGTCATTGCTTCTTCTGCTGAATGGATGGATGGAGTGGGGCTAATCTTATCAGGTTTCTGTATCATATACCATCGACGCTTTAGCGGCATTAGTATAGATGCTGCTGCTGCTGCTGCTGCTGCTGCTGCTGCTGCTGCTGCTGTTAGTCTTCCCAGTGAAGAACAGCTCATCCTAAAATACTACGGATGCCATCTCATACTCTTTGGAATCTAACTACCATATGCCGAATACATGACTAATAGATGAGACTGGGTGACCCTGCCCGGTGCACTTTAACCTTTGGCAGGGTTTTAATTGTCCTGGGTCATGTGAAGGGAAGGGGGCGTCAACTGGGGAGTGTGTCACCCCAGAACGAAAGGTTGTCCATGCAGCTGGTCGATTGCTGTTGTCGTCTGTGTGCTTCAGCCGACCAACATCCTTGCGACCCCCCCCCGCCACAGGACAGACGACTAACTGAAACACTGTATCCATCCCCTTACACATGGACCCTATATAATAACCTCTACTACTTAGGGCTTCATGCCTTACCATACCACTATAGAATGGATGTTGCTTATGCCATGGGGATGGCCTGGACTCACAATTGGTTTGCCCACCTGCAATATGGGTTCCAATACTAGTCATGTGAAATTGGTTCACATGTGATCACACTGCATTACACATGTGTATGCATGTACATGTGTATGTTTGTGTATATGTGTGTATGAATGAATGTATGTACAGATGTTTGTATGCAGACATGCGTATAATGCCGTATATGTATGTATGCATGTATGTATTTCATGAATGTATGTACAGATGGTAATGTATCAAATCTATCTGACACATAGATACATACATACATACATACATGCATACATACACACACATACATACACATACACACATACATAAATGCTTGCATGCATGCACCAGTGATCATACATACAAAAAGCACCATTCTCATTTGCTTTCAAACATGTGGATATCTGTAACTGCTTTTCAACAGGCAACTGACAAACAGGGCCTCAGATTACATTTCTGTGTGACTGAATTCATTACACATTTTTTAATAATAATAACAATACATTATGATCCTCATGCATGCATATATGAATACATATATACATACAGGCAAGCATACATGCATACAAGCATTTATGCATACATCATGCAGACATGTATACATGTACAATACAATGCAACACAACTGTATTTGATGGATGGCCCTCCTTCCAAAGCTCAAAAGTGCATATGACAATACAACAGAACATCGATGGTGCTGAACAATTGTATGTGGAGGACGCGCTCAAGGTCCCTAACTCCCTACACAGTAACTGTCTCAGATGAGGCTCGAACCCATACTCTCCATGTTACAGGCCGAGCACGCTCTAACCAATCGTGCCACATGTACTTACATTCCATTACACGTACATTCCATTATACCTACATTCCATTATACGTACATTCCATGGGGTAAGACCAGCTGGCGATATTTACCCTTCTGAGAGGGGGAGTCATGCAGGAAACTGGGGTGAATTTATAAACTTTGTCACTGGATGACTTCCTGTCTTTGTCTAAAGTAACTCCGGATCAGGCAGAGAAGGGACAGGATCTGATCAGCATCAATTCCAAGCTTTATTTAAACGAACAATGTAAACAGACCATCAGACAATGACTCATTAGTAAATTTCAATTGTGTTTATAAATACCTATAGATAGGTATTTATAAACACTTGTAATTGAAAATTATTTATAGGTATTTATAAATATAAACACAATTGAAAATTATATATATATATATATATAATTTTTATATAATTTATATATAATATATATATATATATATATATATATATATATATATATAATAAAATTATGTAGCCTATAGGTATAATATATACGAAGTTATAATGCATTGTAGGGATATCTATAGATTTTAAAGTGCATTGTTATAAAACGGCTTCAGATGGGTCTGGAATTTAATTCAGCTCCGTAACTTGACCTCACATTGACCTCGTTGTCAATATGTGATCTCTGATAAGGCTCCAAGAGGCACGGCTGTGTAAACAGTTTCCAATGTTGTCATAGGTACTGCACGTCTGTATAATTAAACTTGGTGGCGTCCATGTTAAGTGTTGTCTTGAATTAAACGATAACGGTGTTTAATGCTACTTATATTTACTACAATGTAAATATGTAAGTTTTTGTTACTTGTATGCCTATATATGTGCTATGCATGTATATAACAGTGTATATATATATATATATATTATATATATATATATATATATATATATATATATATATATATATATATATATATATATATATATATATATATGATACTATAGCCCACATATCACACAGACTATAAGAAGACAGTTTTATTTTGTGGTGTTTAAAAACATCTGTATCTGCAAGGGCCGTTGATAACTTGACATAGCCTAGACCTTCCCATATACATGTATTAGATGTATACATACATTTACTGGCGATTAACGAATTTGGTGAATGCTGTAGGTAGTACAGGGTGAAAGTGTTTTAAGGATGTTTGTAATCACAAATCGTAAACACCAAATTTCTAAAGCCCTGTATAGTATGTATATACAAAAGCTATGCAGCGTTGTGTCAAAGGGCTTATCAAGCGATGTGAAAGAAAGAGAGACAGCACAAAGTTGCGCTTTTGTGTGAGGGACAAGCAACTTCAAGTTTTTATCTTTTGATCTAATGTGCTGGTAAGGGTATTAGGGGTAAGCGAGTAGCAAGAAGCAGAGACAAGTACCAGAGGTAATCTGTTCAAGTCATCTCCATTGACTTGAACTGTCTGGGCATTCATGTGTAAGAATAATAATAATAGTAATCTTTGCTTAATTTCAAATTGACACAATGCAGTATGATTACAAATCAGTATGATTACAAATCAGTATGAACGGATGATCACAAGTTATTACAGGAGTCGAATTTAACTGTATACGGCAGCCATGCAAGGCGCCCATCACGAATCACGTCCTACATCTCATTTTTACGAACGCGCCATCTCGCGAATGATAGGCTGAGTGGACCTTTGGGAGGGTTCAGGAAGCGATCCCGCTACCTACTGCTCTTCACGCCAGTGATGTTACCACTACTCTATGAACCCCCCTTGTGAAAGTAATTTCATACAGAAAACAAAGGACTCTTTATGGTAAACTAACATACATGCATAGTAATTGGATATTTTTTAGAATGCTGCTTCACTAATTAATCGAGGCACTGTCTACCCTAGCGGAAATGATGTTAGACGTAATCAAGAACTAATTAATTAAGAACAAAAAGTTCTTAGATTAAGCATTGTTCCGATGACCTTAGATGTCACTAGCAGCACGCTCGGTTATGCAATGTAATTAATGAATGTAGGTCCTTTTTAAGGCTTTCAAGGTTTTCTTATGGGACTGCTCAGTTTTATAACCAAAGAAAATTATGTGGATGGTTAAAGAAAATTTTATGGAGGACGGCCTGAAAATGAAATAAATTCACCCTGATCATGTTATATTCAGTTATACCTAGGAACTCTTCAACTGAATTTTATAGCTCTCTGAAAGCTACTCTTTTCAGCCGTGGTTGGGCCGGGATTGCCTCTGAGTAGATATCTTGAAGGGGCGCTATATCAAGTTGCTTTGATTGATTGAGTTCCGTTTGTTTGTATAATAGTTGGTAATGTTTATGAGATGTTTTGTTTAATTGTTTATATGAGCTGTAAACAACATGACAATATCTGATGAAGGTTGTGGTTAACCTGGCCACTCCCTTTAGGGTTAAGAGGGTATCTCTGTGTATGTGTGTGTATCTGTCTGTCTGTCTGTCTGCCTACCTGTCTGTCTGTAGTTATGTCAGACACTGGGTTAAGTCTCCCTGTCTGCTATCTCTGAATGTTTCCATTGCTGTTTGTTTATCTGTTACTCTCTGTTGTTGTCTGTCTGTCTGTCTGTCTCTCTTGCTCTTGTCTCTGTCTGTCTCTCTCGCTCTTGTCTATCTTATCGGTTTTATCTTGCCTGCCTTGTCTGTCCTTGTTTCTTTATTCTGTGGCCCATCTATTTTATATGTCAGTCTTGTCTGTCTGTCTGTCTTGTCTGTTAGTGTGTGTTTTGATGTTGCTATCATTTGATATTCTTTATCGATAGTTCTCTGAGCTGCTATCCCATCTGCTTCTGGTTGCTGATGTTGCCAGACAGATTACTAGAAGCACCGCATCAGCATCAGCATCGTCAGATACAGCAGCTGGTGGCAGAGAATTTGTGCTTAATCTCACACATTACCCTGGATTTATGATTAGTAGAAAGCTAAAAGGATGATGTTTCTATGGGCAGCCGTTTCTATGATAAATAAGGCATCTAAACTAAGACCACGACCATCGCGGCAGAATGGGAGGCTTATCGGTTGGCATTAGGGATGTCGTTGTTGCTGATGCTGGGTGCGGTGAAGCATCACTTGTTGCAGCAATGTGTCAGGCGTTTGTCCTGGTTCTGCTGCTGAGGAGAGGAAATGAGCAAATGAAACTGAAACTAAGTCGAGGTGATGCTGTGTCCGGACACTGAGCTACAGTCCAAGGTTGCTTACTGGGATCATAATCATAAACTCAGAACTTTCTTATTGTGATTAAGAAATTACCCATAAACTGAAATTCCTCACAATCTTTAGTTAATTGGTAAAGTTCTATTCAGCGATTCAGAGGATCCTGATCCAAGTCAATGCTATCACTAACATATCAATCAATCAATCAATCATCATTTATTGTTAACCTTTGAACAGTGCATTTACAGTTATACAGTTTTCATTTGAAGTGTAACAAGGAGGCCCTGAAGGGATGAGTATCCCGCTAAATTAGGGTCACCTAATCAAATGGACTTAAGGCATTTCCGAAAGAGAGGAAGAGAAAGACCGAGGAGCTCATGACGCAATCCTGTGGAATATGGTTCCAAAGTGCTATGTTAAAGCTAAAAGCAGGACACGAGTATTTACAAGAGCTGCGTAAAGTCAGAGGGGAATTCCAGAGATACCACAGGAAGCAGAAGATCTGTTTACGGGAAGAAAAGTCCTGGAAAGAGAAAGAGGAGCTGTTACAGTGGTTTGTGTAGTGTTGAGATAAATTGAAAGGTTGTGAATTGGAGGTGGATCAGAGTAAGATTTCTGGAAGAAGCAAGACTACAGTTTTGACGGGATAGCCTGGGAAATGATTGATGGAGAGGATTATGGTAACTGATTTTGGGTGGAAGATCAGAGAACTGGAATGGCTATTGACAAACTGACAATGCATTTTTGCAACAACTAAAGGATAGTTGCACCTCTGAGAGGGATTCTTCCAAGGTGCTGTAGAAATGGCTTGATAAATGGTAATGGTAATTGCAAATTTATATAGAGAGACTTACGCATATACAATATAATATGCTGAATTAGTAAATTCTTAAAATGACCCATAAACTAAGCCTATAATATGATGGATGACCTTTGTCTTGAATCCTGTACTGTAATCAGCAGTTTGGATATAGCAAGCTAAGTAAGTTATGAATTTCAGTACAGTACTTTGCTCTAAAATCCTCATGACTCATATATAAGCTTGGTTGAGGGATCATTTGTGACAGCTGACAGTTGGTTTCTTAGAAATCGGAAGTTATTCTCATTCTCGACCTTTTATTTAATTTTTGATTTACCATTTAGTTGACTGCTGTCCATGGCAGCTACGTTTGTTGGGGTCAAAGTGGGGTCACAGCTGGCCTGTGGTGGCACAGTCTGTGGGGCCAATGATTGTGAATATATGGGTGCACCTGTGAAGGAAAACGTTTTAAGCTTTCTCAGTCAAACACTTTTACTCATTAAAAAGCAAGACTTTCCATTGAGGGACAAATCTTACAATAGTAGCTTCCTGGCCACTGAAGACTGCAGTGGAATCATAATTTCTGGCTTCGAAAGTATCTGATTGCAAAGTCCACACACTCGGTTTTGTGCTTTGAGGTGATGGATTTGTTGATGGCTAACATGAACTAACTGTGTGACAGACAGTCTGGCATTGCAGATGAAGTGGAAGGAGATGATCAGAATCAGATCTTGTCCTGTTTATTTAACACGATGAAAATTTTGGGTGGAAAACTACTCGGTTTTTGTACTGATTCGCCTACAAAATTTTATATTAAGTAGTAAACCAGTTGAAAGGAATTTCACAGATAAATAGCAAGAATTTTCCTAAAATAATAGCCTCTATGGTTGACATTTTACTGTGTTTACTGAGACATTTGCTAATGTTGCATATACATAAAGGACCTGGATTAATTGTTATAATTTTTAATTACTTAAATTATGTGCCTTGCAGTCTATGATAATCTCAGAATCTTGAGTAAACTGCTAAATCTGTACTAAATTCTGATAAAAAGAGGAAGACGTCTCCAGCAGTTTGACAGATCTTTTATGCAACGGTTAATATGTTACTTTACACTGGGAGAAGCCAAGGTCTTCTGCAGAAATACGAATTTAAGACTCAATATTGAAAAACGACATTAAACAATCTTCTCTATATAAAATCTAAATTAGCGGCAGATTACTTGATGGTTGATGATTATGCCAGACTGTCTTTCAGATGTTTTAATTGTTTTTTTAGAACTTTATAACTGCTGTTGCTATTAACCCTGTAGCATGCTTTCACAACACATGACTGATCTGAATTCATAACATGAGCTAGTTGCACAGCATTCTATCACAATTGTTATTGTTAGTTTGTAGTAATTCTGTAACATGTTGCTGTTTGTGATCTAACTATGTTAAATTTCTTGCAAACACATCACAGGTAGCAACTCGACTCAATTTCGGTACATCCAGTACCTATCACGTAAGTGTTTTGGCCTTAGGAGACACAGGTTTTCTGTTAAGTTTTGAAATATGCCGAAGTGTTACTGAATGTTTTTGAAAAATTAGGATATAATTAGCAGCAGTGTGAAACTGCTATTGATGCCTATCTCGAAATATCATGAAAGATCTTTAAAAAATTTAAATGCAATAGCAAGTGTGGATTATATTTTATAGACCATGGCATTGTGCAGTAAGATAGTAGTTATCAATGGAGATCTTTCTAGAAATCTATGGACGATAGCAAACATGGATTATGGTACTGTCTAACATATGCTTGTATTCCTCTTTGATATTTATGGTTCGTCTTCTGCATTCTGTTTTTGGCTATGCAATCTCGGTCTGACTGTCTGAGTAATTTCCAGGATTGAAATGATTTGTTGAAGGCATGCCTTCCTTGTAATACTTGAGGACCAAGCTTTGCTCAAGTGACATTTACTGTTTGTTGAACTGAAAGCCAGAGGGTTAAAATTCACCAATAGCATATTAGTTGCCTGTTACTTTTTGCGACCTGTCAGCTTGATACTGAGAATAAACTAAATTGATTGATTGATTGATTGATTGATTGATTAGTTACCATATAGTTAATTAGTTAATTGCGTAGTTAGTTAATTACTTAGTTAGCTAGTTATTTAGTTATTTATTTATTATTAGTTTATTAATTGATTAGTTAATTGGCTACTTAATTAGTTAGGTAGTTAAGTAGTTGGTTATAAATCTGGTAATTTATATGGCACTTACTAGAACATCACACAGTCACTATATAAATATCTCACAGGTTTGCTGATAATGACAGCAAATTTATGTTATTTTGTATTAAAAATTACTCCATTGCAATTAGTAAAAAGACATATTGTCTAATATATAAAAACACATTTCTACATGTAGTTTAGCTTACAATAACAATGAGTGGCATTCCAGGCATTTGTCCTATCATGCATGCATTCACTGTTAGTTCCGTGAGCGCATCATTATACGACTATTTCCTCAGCAGCATTTCTCTCACTTGCCATTCAACTGACAAGAAGAGAATCCTCCTCAGTCTGCTCCGTTGCTGCTTTTTACACTGTCTAGACACGTACTGAATATGTATGCAAGGCTATATTCTTTCTTTCTGTCTGGCTTCTGGCATTTCGACGTATGTGCTTCGGGTACAATGTAAAAACCATGTTTCTGTTAAAAGGTGACCAGATTATTTCTCTAAAAGCCACACGATAGTTATGACCAAATTATATTTCTTAAAGCCACAAAGCCATATACTAGTATGACCAGATTATAGGCCTATCTCTCAAAGCCACACGGTAGTATGACCAGATTATATCTCTTAAAACCACACGGTAGTATGACCAGATTATATCTCTTAAAACCACACGGTAGTATGACCAGATTATATCTCTTAAAACCACACGGTAGTATTATCAGATTATTTATCTCAAAGCCACACGGTAGTATTATCAGATTATATCTCTCAAAGCCACACGGTAGTATGACCAGATTATATCTCTCAAAGCCACACAGTAATGTTCCATCAAGGCTCAGATGTGTCGCTGAGATGAACTGCTGTACTACAAGCTGCTACAAATTTGAAAAATGTTTCACAATTTTGAAGCAACCCTTTCTGCAAAATACGCCACGTTTTGGCTGTTGAAAAAGCCAAGAGCATCCAATATGTTTCTGCGAATAATGCTGGTGAAAAATAGGTTTGCAACTGAGTAGGTGAACTGCTTACGCAGACATAATATTATTGTCCTTCAGTCTAATATTTTAGCAAATAACAGCTCACTGTAAAGGATCGTACTGTATGGCGTTCAATAAAGACTTCAATCAATAAATCAGTTTAATCAGTCTGTCAATCAATGATGTCAGATGTCAATCAATAAGTTGACCAATCAGTCAGTCAGTCAGTTGAAAGCTTTGGTTAAGCAACACAATCAATCAATATGTAAATCAATCCAGTCATTCATTCAATCAATCAATCACTCAGCCAATGAGTCAATCAGCCAGTTGCTTAGACATTAAGAATTCTGCATACATTTTCCGATTTAGCCCCCACTTTTAAGCAATTTGCAGAGTGTTTAATAAAGGCTTCAATCAATCAATCAATTGTTCGATTGATCTGTCGACTTGCAGATATAAGGACTGCAGGAATGCCGAGATTTCAATCTCAGGCTGGCATGGTCCGTAACTCCATACATAGGGACCTTCAATGTTATGGTCAAGGCCATATACGATTGCAACAGAATACAGTGTACATATTAGTTTACATTTTAATTTTCAGATGCACCGCGAATCACCCTGGCTCCGAGGGACCAGCGAGTCCTCGACAACGCGGTCGTGAGCTTCCTGTGCAAGGCGTCGGGCAACCCGGCCCCCGAGGTCTTCTGGCGAAAGGGTGGCAAGCGCATGAGCAACAGTCGCCACCGCTACAGCACCCTCAACATGCCCCACGGTTCTGTCCTTCGCATCGATCCAGCCAAGGCCAAGAGGGATGATGGCACCATTGAATGTGTCGCTGACAACCAGATTGGTGAGCCCGCCGTTGCCACGGCAACTCTCGAGGTCTACGCCGAAGGACAAGGTAAGGCCACGGAGATTGATTGCAGATTTAAATCTTTTATTTCTTATTTTCGTTTATTTATTGTACTTTTTGTGCGGGTCAGTCTGATTCTGAGACACCAGCAAAGTATCCCAAGTCACTACATGGAGTCTGATCAGCAAGCTTGAATTTGCAATGTTTGGATTGAGGACCAGTATGCTACCGAATAGGCCGACCTGTCACACAGTCTTAAGACTTGTAATTTATTTATAATTATCTCATCACATGATTCTGCCCATAGATAGGCACGATTAGTTAAATAGCTAATCAATTAGAATTAGAATTAGCTACTGAAATTTGCTAATCAATTAGAATTAGAATTAGCTGTTTTGTCTAATCGATCAAAATCTAACCAATTTGTTACCCATCTCTGATTCTGCTATGGTTACGTGTTTACATAGGGTGATATCAGAGTGGAGCTTCAATAAGGATAGGAGAATAATTATTAGAAATCTTCTGAAGACTTGAGATCAAACATTTATTTGGGTCATAATATTTAACTGTAATTACTACCATTAAAACATTCCTCCTCAGTTAACCTTTATCCTCATTCGCCCTATTCCCCCTTACCTCTCTCGCTGCTCCTATTCTAAACACTTGAACAGATCACTCCGTAAATGTCTCTACTTTGGTAGTGCCAGTCCTAAGCCTGTATAAAGGAGGAGGGCGGCGCTAGTCATCTTTGTTATCACAAAGCGTCGTTAAACAGAAGCTGCAATTGAGGAAGAACTGGCTTAAAATGAGCTAAATAAATCTGCTTCAACAGAGAAAGCAAAGTCCAGTGAAATATCGGAGTCTCAAGCGCTCAGTCAAAACGAAATAAACGGGCGAGGCAGATGAACAAAGGGGTGGTCAGTGAGAGGACTACAGTGGGTGGTGTTTAGAATTGGAGCAGGGAGAGAGGTAAGGGGGAATAGGACGAATGAGGATATAGGTTTAATGAGGAGGAATGTTCTAAGGGCAGCAATGATAGTTAAATATTATGACCCAAATAAATGTTTTCCACCGGCGAAATATTATTATGACGAGTTCAATTCAGATTTTTGCGTATTATGAACCGATCAATTATCTTACAGTGTTCGAGTATTTTGCAACAGTGCAATATTTACGAGTTAAGACAGATGTTCAATTGAACGGATTCGATTACCTTATACTGTTTGAACGTTTTTAAACAGTGCAACATTGATGAGCTAAGACCGACATTCAATTCAGCCAATCGATCATCTTAGGCCTCTGATACTGTTTGGATATTTTTGAACAGTGCAGTATTGATGAGTTAGGACAGTCCACAGGGCCCGTCATAAACCCAGATCTGAGTGTGTTTTTGTGGCTTTTAAGGAGCCGTTAGCCCGATCCGTAAAGCATTTATCGCGCCGCTGTTCACAAATGGTATAAAGCCCAAAGCGCTGTCATAAAGAATTTACGAACGGTTGAGCTCAATCAGAGCCAGAAATGCTGATGATGCGTTTATGCCCGACTTGCAGACGACTGGTTGGCGCTATATTAATTGATGCTCTGTTATCTCCGTCGAAAAGCTCTGCTCCCCGTAAACACCCTTACGGATAATATCGAAAAACAGCAGATACTAATGCTACCCAGATGATAATTGCGCTATTTGGCTGGAAGTAGATTATGCTGGGCGGTTTCTGTAGTTTATCATCTGATTAATTTTGGTAAGGCCTTACACCAGACAGTTAGTGTGGCCTTACACCAGACAGTTGATGTGGCCTTATACCAGACATTTGATGTGGCCTTATACCAGATTAATGTAGCCTTTCACCAGACATTTAATGTGGCCTTACGCCAGACAGCTAATGTGGCCTTACTCAAGGCAGTTAATGTGGCCTTACACAAGGCATTTGATGTAGCCTTACACAAAGCAGTTATTGTGGCCTAATACCTGATATTTTGAACGTGGATTAACTGGATTTACAACAGACATTTAATTGGGCCGTATATCAGACAGTTAATGTAACGTTATGCCACACAATTAATGTGGTTGTACAATATTCAGTTTATTTGGCCTTATCCTGCAGTCAGGCAAGATTAGTGCCTGTTGTCAGAATTTAGCAATTAGCCAGCAGTTATAGCTGTTGGCAGTGTTAGCCATTAACTGTTAGCCACAGGCAGTTATGGCTATCGGTAGTTAGCCATGGGCAGTTATAGCTGTTGGCAGTGTTAGCCATTAACTGTTAGCCACAGGCAGTTATGGCTATCGGTAGTTAGCCATGGGCAGTTATAGCTGTTGGCAGTGTTAGCCATTAACTGTTAGTCACAGGCAGTTGTGGCTATCGGCAGTTAGCCATGGCCCATGGGCAGTTATAGCTGTCGTCAGTGTTAGCCATCGACTTTTAGCCATGGGCAGTTATGGCCATCGACAGTTATGGCCGTCGGTAAAGCTGTAGGAGGTCTGCTGCTGTTGTCGGTGAAGCCGTCGTTTGGTCTCGTTGCTGGGTTACACTGTTTCCAATCAGGCATCGCTGGAGGGACGGAGGCAGGGAGGGAGGTAGGGAGGAGGGATCCACGGAGGCCCACGGTTCATTGGTCGTCTCCCGCTGGTCGCTCGAAGGACGCTGCTGACAACCTGTTTCTTTCTAGAGCCTATATAATCATCTGCAAATGGCCGAACACGTTGTATTAATCATTGTCTCAAAGACCTTGAGGAAGATGCTGATGATAATATTATGTACATGTATTTTAAAATATTTTTATTAACTACTGTTTATAGATCTGTATTTGATGATGATGAAGATGATGATGATGATGATGATGATGATGATGATGATGATGATGATGATGATGATGATGATGATGATGATGATGACGACGACGACGACGACGACGACGACGACGATGACGACGACGATTATTCGATTTCGACGACGACGACGACGACGACCTATGGCCTTAAACCTGAGACTAGCTACGACGTCGACGACGACGACGACGATGATGATCTGATGATTCGTATTTCCATCATCAGCATCATCAGTAATAAGTTATCAGTTATATCATTCAAATGAGGTGTAATAATTGACCTATTAGGCCTTAAACCTGGTAGACTAACAGCTTGCCTAATTTGTTATCTCTACTTTCTAGGCCCCAGAATCGCCGTCCCACTAAGTTCAGACCTTGGATCAGTCTCTGTAGAGCATTGGGCCCAGCATGCCCACATGATATAGGACCTGTATTGGACGCATATAGGGTCCCATCTAATGCCCAGGGAACTTACCCTTACCCTTTGAATGGGTGCCACACCATTTAAGTTCCTGTGTCATTTAAGTTCCCGGATCCTGTAAATAGGCTAAGCCTCGATCGGTATGCGAACGGGCATTATTTCCGCCACTACCCAATAGACTCTGAATAGTGCAAGGTAGTGCCAGTCCCAAGCTTGGAAAAAGGAGGATGGCGACGTCAACGACCCTGGTAGCCATAAGATGTCGTAAAACACTGGAGCGACGAACGGGCATCCTCCGGCATATAGGCGCCAGTTGACGTACGATCTAACCACTGTAGATATAAACCGGGCCAAGTTCTTCTCCTGCTGTTGTTGAAACCGGTTTTCAATACTGCTGTTCCTGTCCCTATGATTTATGCGCTGAGATGATTGCAGGTTGAGATGATTATACGCTGGCGATACATACAGACTCATTTGAGAAACAGCCGTAAGGCGTAGTTTGTTGGTCTTAGCATACCGGTACTATTCTAATGAGCGCCTTGGGCACCGCAGTTGATAGACTAAAAGCAGGTTCATTTAATACTTCTAATGCCGTAACCAATTAATAACTTTGAAGTAATTAACTTCGAAAGTAATTGGGTGATTTTGAGGCAGCTGGATGATTTTTAAGCTGTGAAAGTAATTACATGAATTTGAGAGTTTTAGGGTGATGTTGAATCTAGAGTAATTGGGCGATTTGTAAGGTAAATGTGTGAATTGGAGAATGTTTAGGTGATCTTGAATCTGATTGGGTGATTTTTAAAGTAGCTGGGTGATTTTGGAGGTACATGTGTGAATTGGAGAAGGTTTGGGTGTTCTTGAATCTGATTGGATGATTTTTACGGTAATTTGGTGAGTTTGGAGGTACATGTGTGAATTGGAGAAAGTTTGGGGTGAAATTGATTACGTGGTGTTAAAGTAGTTGTGTGATTTGGATTTCTTGATTTTGATTCTTCTTTTACAAGCCAGTAACTTCTAAGAATGTAGCTGATAGGGAGCAATCCCATAAGCTAGCCTGAGAGACAGCCATGGTTATGACGTTTTTCAAATTTATTTTCTTAGCCTCAACATATAAGGATGCGTGACCATTCCTCTCCCTCGCCGTCTCATCTTCCCACCAACATTGAACGTTATAATTGTTATAAACTGCAATGGATAGGGGCAAAGGTGAAGCAGAAATCTCCCCACACAAATTTCTGCCGTGACAGGGATTTGAACCCCTGACCCATAGGTGTACACTAGACTATCGTGTGCTCCATACTCTTCTTTAAAAAATCAGTAACTGCGAAGAAAGTAGCTGATGAAGAGCAGTCCTTTCTAGTTTGGTAGCTGATGATGCATTGTAGCAGAGGCAACCGATGCTATAGCTCTATTGCTAGCACTTTTTAAGCAATCAGCAGCTGGCTGGTAGACAGCCGGATGGATGAGTTGAAGAAGTAAATGTGTTTGGGTTTGTGCCTGATTTCTCAGTCTAAATATTCTTAGCCTCGTGTATTTAGTCTGTCTGCAGGATTCCACAGTTGTTTATTTCCTAATAATTCAGACTTGAGCTGGCTTTGGCCGCATTTGTTCTCTGTGTCTGTCGGCACACTGTAAAAATAATGTGGTCAAAGTATTTGTTTATTTGTGTATTTGTTATTAATGGACAGTTGTTTATTTGCTCATAATTCAACTTCTGCTGGGTTTGGCTGCATTTGTTCTGTGTGTCTGTCGGCATACTGTAAAAATAATGTGGTCAAAGTATTTGTTTATTTGTGTATTTGTTATTAATGGACAGTTGTTTATTTGCTCATAATTCAACTTCTGCTGGGTTTGGCTGCATTTGTTCTGTGTGTCTGTCGGCATACTGTAAAAATAATGCGGTTAAAGTACCGTATTTGTTTGCTTATGTATAATTATATTTGTGTGTTTGTTGTTTTTGGACAGTTGTTTCTTTGCTAATACCGTAATTCAACTGTGCTGACATTGGTTGCATATATGTCTGCAGATTCTGACCATCGAGGCATTTTTAAAGTTTCTCTTGAAGTGGTGCAATATAAATTCGCTAATATTATTATTATTGTTGTATTATTACACATTTATTAATTGCTACTATATAATGGCCAAGCATCAGTCGATGACTGAGCAATTGTGATTGGAGGAATCGCTCACGGTTCGTACACAGTAACCGCCTCATTTGAGACTAAAAACGTGGTACTAAAACCGATACTCTGCATTTCAAGGCGAGCAATCTCACGAATCGGTACTGTATCCCACTATTGGCTACCATGTCCCACTATCGGATATATTTGTGTGTCCCACTATCAGCTACCATATCCCACTATCGGCTATATTTGTGTGTCCCACTATCGGCCACCATGTCCCACTATCGACTACCATGTCCCACTATTGGCTATCATGTCCCACTATCGGCTACCATGTCCCACTATCGGCTACCATGTCCCACTATCGGATATATTTGTGTGTCCCACTATCGGCTACCATGTCCCACAATCACCTACCATGTCCCACAATTACCAGTACGAATTACAATCAATACTTTTGTCAGAGAACAATAGCTGCTATTGACTGTCCTCTCTACAGGCATTTTACATCGATGAACTTTTTATACTTTCTGAAGCAAGGCAGACAGTAACACAAAGAGTGTCCTACTGGGAGATTTCAAATGAGGCGTTTCTGCCTTAGTGATGAGATTCACTTCTAGCGAGTGTTAATATATTTCGCGTTGCATCGTCTTTCAGTGTTTAGGTTCGTCTTCTTCTTTGCATTGATTTCGAGCAGGCGTTTGCTAACGTTACTCCCTCGTGGGATTTGTATGTCTTTCTGCATGTGTTTGGTTCAGTTTAGACAGTTGTTTATACGTTGGAGGCAGACTGAGTGGTGCAGTGGTGTATTTTGGTTGGACGTGCAGGTGATGAAGTCCAGGGTTCAAATTCTGTGTCGGTTGTTTATGCTCGATTTTGAAACAGGAGTCTGTTTCCTTTACTTTTGCACTTTGCCTTCTTTGTTTTTGGTATCTTATTTCTGGGTATCATTCTGGAGATTTCAATCATTCATTCTGGAGATTTATATAGCGCCCCTTCAGGAAATCTACTCAGGACCGCTCCCAGCCCAGCCACGGCAAAAGAAAAAACACTTGAGTGATTTATAAAACCCAGTTTGATTAGTCATAGGTAGCAGACGCAGCTCCGATGGTAGGGTCAAGTGGGGAGTTGAACTCACGACCTTCCAGATGGAGGGGCCTGCAACCGAGAAAGCTCGGCGCTGCCTAGTAGTCAATCCAGTTTGTGACGTTACTACTTATCCGTGTTTCAATCAAATTATCTTGCTTATCTGCGTCTCGTCATTGTGTGGCTTTTCATGATATTCTAGTGGTGTGCATGTTGGACTAGCTATCATCCCTGAGGTTGAGGATATAAACCCCCTTGTCGGAAGGGAATGGTACTTCAAGATTTGTGTCCCGCCAGTGCCGTAAAATGAGTACTTCGACTGTACACTGTTGATGGGAGATTCAAAAAGTGAGGAAGAGGATTTGCCCACCTCTTGATGCTGGCTTGAGTGGCTGGTCTACTGTTTGCTGGTTTTGGTGCTCAAGTGGGGAGTTGAACTCAAGACCTTCCACTTCAGTTGCCAGCAGCAGTGCCACGGGGAGGGGGTTTAGGGTAATGATAACACTGGCACGAAGTGAGCGTTATTACTACACCCTCAGTTCGCCAACCAGCAAACCAGAGTGTTGCTACTGTCAAATTACCTAATGGGAGTCTGCACAAGAGCCCTCTTGTGGTTGCTTTCCTCTTTATAATCTGAACACTAGTTACTTGTAGGTGAACTTGTTGTTTTTTAACACAACATATATAGGCTGGCAAGCAGAAGGAGGTATCCAACTGGCACTGTATTAAATGTCAAGACATTACACAGGCATTACATAGACATTACATAGACTGTAATGTTATTTAATGTAGTATAAGGTCATTCGCCACTAAACAGACCTTGACCTTGACCTTAATCTGTGTCCCTCTTTCGGGTCATTCAAAGCCTTATTTATGTCTTTCGTCGACATTGACCTCTTTCGCAAGCAGTCTGCAAAAACTCTGATACATTTCATTACACTGCATTTATATGGCGCCTATTAAAAAAACCTGCGCTTGTATGCAAACACGGCCGTCGTTGGCCCAGCTTCGATGTCATGTTTTCAGTGGAAGTATACACATCCGCATTCGTTTTATCATCCGTCTGACCGGAATGCAAACGAGATGACAGTCATTTGGCATCGAATGGGGGGCGGGGGGGGGGAAGGGGAGAGGGAAGCATCCCGCATCCCTAAGAGCACCAGCATCCGCAGCCGGAGCCGTGGAACAGGACGGAACTGATGAGAACTGACATTAATGGAGTGGAATCGTCATCATCCGATGGTCTCCCGGTTTCGCTGTCTCCAGCCGAGCGTGATGATGGCACTGCGTCGCAGCATCGCAACGACGCAACAGCCTTGAGATTGATGATGGGAAACTGACCGCAACTGCAGCCGCATCCGAGCTGCTAGGATCGCTCGCTGCCGGTGGTGGTGGTGGTGGTGGTCAGCGCTTCGGTGGTGACCACGGTCGTCGTCGTTGTGGCTCCGACACACGCCAAATACCGATGCAGACATCTGAAATGCAAATGCCTCAATTTCGTTGTTCGTCGCCAAAGAGTAATTCCACCGCTGTAATTACTCGCCTTCATACATACACACACGCGCGCGCGCACATCACACACACACATATATATAATTATATGATGTATATATATTATATATGTATTTATATATATGTATATAATTATATATATATATATATATATATGTGTATAGGAGATGGTAATGATCGCAATGTGTTTGGCCTGCTTTGTATGTTGTCTGTCTGTCAAAAATTGTAAAAATTACTAAATTAATACTTTAGAACCAAATAAAAATAAATATTGCCGATTAATCAGATCGAATCCGGAATCGGTAAAAAAGAGGCCAAATATCTAGAACCGGAAATCGGCAAATAATGCCAATCGGTCCATCCCTACTTACTTACACTTTTATGCATGCATGCATGAATACATACATACATGCATAGGAAGGAGAAATAATTAATTACCTAGCTTACATACATTCATTTATACATGTATGCATTCGTGCATACATAATGAGAAAAACAATTAGAACTAATGTTAGTCAGCCATGCACATGAGTGGGTCCTATGTCCATTAACCTTTCCCAATACGACCGACCGACTGTAATGTGCTTATTCAGATGAAAATGATTCTTCTTGGAATAAAACATCATGCTATGAGCTTTTTATATTTATATTATATTTTTATGAAGATGCATTATAATGATGAGATGTTCTCAGGCAGAACTCAGTTTCAGTTAGACATATTTAACAGTGTTATATCAATGTTCATCAAGACAGCTAGCAAGGCATGTTACTTGAAGGTTTCAGTGTAGTGATCTAGAATAGAGTTTTTAATTCTCAGTGGCAGCAACTTATGGATTTTTGCCAATGAGTGTCAGAATTGTTCTGTTGGGGGAGTGTGTGATATTCTAGTGGTTAGAATGCTGGACTGTCAACTGAGAAGTCATGGTTCAAATCCCCACCAGGATAGAAATTCAATTCAAGATTTCTGCTTCACCTGCGCCCCCTAGCCAACTTGTCTATAATGAGTGCATTGAATGTACACTATCTGTGGGAAGACCAGACGGCAAGTGAGACGACTGCCCATTCCTGCTCCTCCCCTCCTCCTCCTCCTGCTCCTTCTCCTCCTGCTCCTCCTCCTCTCCTGCTTCCTTCCTCCTTCTGAACTTGTAGGAGTGTTCTTTTTTGTGGAAATACTGCATTTGGTTTGATAAGTGGCATAAGGAAAGAGACGCATACTCTAGAACCACAAGGGCTTTGAAAGACGCTGCGTAAACAGTTTTTTCAGTCTTTGAAGTAATTAAATATTGCAACCTGGCGTCGTCACTTTGTAGGTTAAACGCTCGATGATAGTCTTTAGTGATAGTGACTTCGTTTAATAAGGCTTTTATTGCAGTTAACTCTGCATAGGATTTTTTAAAGAGTCGATTGATTTATGTAAGTGGCTGAAGTTCTGATTTGGAAGAATGATTTAAGATGCAGTAAATGAAGGCAGACGCTGTGGATGAACGAAGATGCTGGAGAGTGAAGATGCTGCAGAAAGAAAGAAATCCAATTGAGTAAATGAAGAGGCTGTGGAATGAATGAAGGTCCTGTAGAATGGATGAAAATGCTGGAGAAATGGAGTGGATGTTGTGGAAATAAAGAAGATACTGTGACGTTTCCATTTGATTACCACAACTTCCACAAGCAATTGCAGCATTGCAAATGAATCACATTCATTTGCATTACATTGAATTACATGGCTAGCTAAACTGTAGAAATCGACCAGCACAGAATGCTGCTCTTTAATAATGTGAACACTGAATAGTAACTTTAGTAATGTTAATAGTATCTTTAATAATGTTAATTGCAACTTTAGTAATGTTAATGTAGTAACTTTAGTAATGTTAATAGTTACTTTAATAATGTAAATAATAACTTTAGTATTGTTAATGTAGTAACTTTAATAATGTTAATAGTAACTTTAGTAATGTTAATAATAACTTTAATAATGTTAATAGTAACTTTAATAATGTAAAATAATAACTTTAGTAATGTTAATGTAGTAACTTTAATAATGTTAATAGTAACTTCTATGAGGCCTTAAGCAAGGCATCTATAAATGCACAAGACATTAACCATTGGTGCACCACAGCCAAGTCATAGGTCAATATCCAGAAGATCAGTCCACTAAGACTTCTTTCTGTTTATTCAGTGTAAGGTTAGTTGCTGGCACTAAATAAACACTGGAATTTCAATCAGGTTAACTAAACAATGCTGTTTGTTATGGTTTCACTAATAGTGACTGTTAATTGATTCCTTGTGATGCTCTGATAAAAGCATTCTAGCAGTCGTTAGATTGGTTTAGGGTAGCTTTAGACTAGTTTCACTAGAGATGACCATTAATTGAAACTCCACCACTGTTTGTACTCTGACAGTGCCAGTCCCAAGCCTGGATAAAGGAGGAGGGCGACGCTAATGATCTTTGTTATCACACAGTGTAGTTAAACTGAAACTACTACTACTACCATTAATTGATGCTCTATAATGGTGCTATAGAAGTCAGTAGATTAGATTAGATTATACTAATCATGGTAGTTGTCTTCGATTACTGCAAACGTTACACACACGTAATTGTTCTACAGGTACAGTGTCATGTATGTGTGCTGGTCAGATGCAAATGAATTTACTTACGTATGAGTTTCTTACCTACGTACTTACTTATATACATGCTTACCTAAATACCTACTTAGTTATATACATACTTAAAAATAACTACTTACTTATGCACTTATATTATATTCTAACTACTTATCTCTCTACTTACATGCTTACCTACCTAACTATGTGCACACCTACCTACCTATCTACCTGCCTACTGAAAATTCCTCTCTACCTACCTATCTACCTGCCTACTGAAAATTCCTCTCTACCTACCTATCTACTTACATACTTACCTATCTACCTGCATGCCCACCTTCCCACTTTACTTATCTACTGTACCTGTGTACATACATACTTACTTACTTACCTATCTATTTACTTGCTTATTTGCTTACTGGCTTAACACTGGGCATGTTTTGCACAGACTAGTCCTTCCATATCGCTCTCAGAGTGGTATGAGTTTCGCCTACGGCCAAACTCGTATCAGCTCTCTACCAAAGATGATATTATGCAACTTTATTTCTCGAGTCCTATTTAAAAATATCTACTGATAGTACTGAATAATATTATATCTCTTAGGCCACCTCCTTATTGACCGTATTACTGTTGTTACAAGCTGCGTTATTGTCAACTTGATTTTGAATAATTGATTGATTGACTGACTGGTTGGATGGTTGATTGATTGATTGATCGATCGATTGAGTTGATTTGAATTGATTGATTGACTGACTGATTGATTGACTGACTGATTGATTGATTGATTGATTGACTGATCGATTGATTGATTGATTGATTGATTGATTGATTGATTGCAGTGCCTGTTGGCTACCCTCGCATAGTGGAGAGTCCGTCGTTGAAGGCGGTCGAGAAGGACCGTAGTACGACGATGGTCTGCAGTGCCTCGGGGTCTCCAGAGCCGACGATCAGCTGGCTGAAGGACTACATCCCTGTCGATGTAACCGACCCACGGCTCAAGATCCTGCCAACAGGTAATCGAAAATAATTATAGGCACCTGCCTCTTATTTATGCATCATGGGCCAGGCTTCTGCGCTTGGCCCAAGGAGAAATTATTAATTACCACACGACTAATTACTAATTAGTTGATTCGTTGCAGTTGATTTATGACTAATAACGGCGTTATAGACTGTAGCATGCAATGTTACCTTCTGATACCGTATTAAAGTTCTTGAGAACCTGTGTGCTGTCAGAGATTCTCTGCTGTGATAGTATGCCGACAAGGAGCCCATATCAGGGCCTAAAATACGCAGAAATGTTAACTGCACACTCTTCCTCATATTGTACTTAAACTAGTAAGTAAAAAACAGTGGTGTAGCGAAGGGGAGGGGCAGAGGGGCAATCGCCCCCAGGCTCAGCACATGCATGGGGGCACAAAATTAGCTTTCAGTGGTACACAGTACTATGACAAGAACGATTAAAAGTCAACAAGAAAATTAAAAGGGGGCGCAGTCATCAACTGTTGCTGAAACCCTTCGTTACGCCACTGATAAAAATGTCCAGGTATTAAAAGGAAATTGTGTGTGGTTGGCTTGAGCTAATCTAAAAAATCATACTGCACAGCAGTGCACACTCCAGACAAGTCAACTGCAAACTAAATTGCACACTCGACAATGTCAACTACACACACAACAGTCAACAATGTCAACTGCGCTCTTTGTGTCAGAAAACTCACTATTATAGGTCATGGCCGATATTCCCACTTGGGACCCGTATAGAGCCTATATCATCATCATCAGTTTCTGAAGCCAGCCCTCTGGCGGCGATGGGCACGAATAAACAATCTCCATTGTCCTTGGTTACTGGTCAAGTCCATTGTTCCCCTCAGTGTTAGTCCAAGTGATGTTATGTCCTCATTTATGCCGTCCATCCATCGCAGTCTTGGTCTGCCTTATAGCTCCCATCTGATTGCCCATGGAAATGCTGGCATGGTGGATATCGGTCCAGGAGAGTTTCCGGGAACCAGGCAAATGGATCGCGCTGCTGTCTGGATGGACCCATCATCCGCAGTCTATTTTGATTATGCCTCGTTTGAACTTTGAATGTTGGAAACTGACGCATCTTCGGTTTTGTTTAGTTTGTCGTGATATAAATTTGGACTTTTGGATATATATCTAATACAGGAGCTATATAAATGTGCTGAATGACTACTACTCTTGTGACTTGGTATCCGATTGGTTAGAGCACTCGTCTTGCAATACAGAGTGTGTGGATTCAGTTCTTCACTGAACTTGCTGTGTAAGGTACATCGATCGTGTTAATCCTCACGCTCGATTGCTCAATGCCATTGATTGATGCTTTTTCATTAGGTAGAGGCACCTAATAGAAGAAGAAGAGCAGTACCTTAAGCTAGCGCTGAGGCGGCCATGGGTATGAAGTGTCAGCGACTTTATTTTCTAAGCCTCAGCATGTGAGGGCAGGTGGGCAGTCCTCTCCCTTCCATCTCAGCTTCCCACCGACAGTATACAGTCAGTGTTTTTTTTTTATAACTAAGTTTGCTCAGGGATGTAGGTGAAGCGGAAATCTCGAACCAAATTTTTGCCCTGGTGGGAATTTGAACCCCGACCTCTCGATTGAAAGTCCAGCACGCTAACCACTACACTATCCCACACCGGCACACCCCACCTAATAAATCCTAATAAATAAAGAAATAATAACAGCAGACGAATTAACCTGATTTTTCTGAGGTTGTTGCCTAGCTGATGCTTATCAAGAAGACCTTGACTGTGACTGCGTGTCAGCCTCAGGGTTATATCGAATTAAGTTATTTAGTTTGTGATCCCTTCTTCCATGTTCGACTGGTTTCCATTCTTCCATCTCTGATTGACAGGTGGTTTAGTGGGTCTTAGATGGCCAGAGGGTAGGACGCAGTGGTCACGCAACAACACCAGGTCTTTGATTCTAGGCCAATGATAGAATTGGATGTCAGTTAATTTAGACAGCTTTCTAGTTCAGACAGTGGCCTATAGATTGAACCTTGAAGTATACAACCTATTATAGTAAAAGATGAACTTATTTTCTGAGAGACTATGTAAGAAACATTTTTCACCTTACCTTACAATCATTCATTATAATGTTTAGCATTTTTATGTGACTGAAAGGTGCTGTATAAATAGCCATATACTTATATGCATACATACATACCTACATTGGAATAGTCTATCCCATGTTATCCGTAGCTTGCCTAATCTGTCATCATTTAAAAAATCAGTACGTGCATACCTAATCGATCAAAATGAATAAATACTATATGATATTCTGCTTTAATAGTTAAGGTTTTTGTCTTTAATTGCAATACGGTTCTGCATTACTATTCAAGGTTTTTGTCTAAATTTTTCATTACTGTTCTGCTTAAATTTTCAGTTCTGTTTACTAGTTAAGGTTTTTGTCTTTATTTTACATTACGGTTCTCTTTATGCTTCATAGTCCAGTTGGACTTATAACGGTCAATCATTTGTCATTCTACATTTGTCTCATGGTACAAGGGTGACCCTAATAAGCGGGACCATGGTCCCTTCTGGGTCTTCCTGTTGTATCCCTTGCAATGTTACTGGTTACTGTGTTAAGTGTCATTATGTTGGTTGTACTGGGAACAATAAACGATTGATTGATTGATTGATTGATAAATATTAATTCATGCATACATATAAACTTATATAAATGCTTGCATACATAGTAGTACATACATAAGTGATGTAACTTAAAACTTTGAGGTGCTGTATGCAAGTTGCTCAAAATTTAATGGGTGTCTGGCGCCTATTCTTTCTTGATATAGGCACTGAAACAAACCCCTTTTATTGGCTTTTGGCCCTGTCCCTGTGTTCAGTTGTGGATTCTTAGGGCCCATAATTACGATGTCGGCATACATACAATTTTTTAAAGTGCTGAGGAAACAGCTGGTAGCTATGATTGGTTAGTTGCTGTTTAACGACTCTCATAACAAAGATGATTAGCGTCACCCTCCCCTTTCTCCAGGCGTAGGACTGGCACTATCACATTTAGAGTAGCGGTTTGAGGCATTCTTCCATGACTTTGCCACGTGCTTCTCATTTGTTGTATTCCTTGAATTTTTTCCTAGGATTTATAAGGTACGGTCTATCTGTTGATGGCCAATATAACAGAGATTGCTTGGACTTTGATTTATGACTGAGTGATGAGTGATAGCAGATGGATAGATTACCAGATCAGGAAGATATGGAGGATAACAATATGGAAGTCTTCTAGGATATTGGAGTAGGCAGAGGACGAGCAGGAAGAGGAGGAGGAGGAAGAGGAGGAGTAGGTGGAAGAGCAAGAGTAGAAAGAACGGAAGGAAAAGGAGGGGCAAGGAGCCGAGGAGGAAAAGCAAGAGGAAGAGGAGATGAACGGAGGAAGGAGGATGAAGAGGAAGAGGAGGAGGAGGAAACGAAAGCAAGAGGAAGAGGAGGAAGTAGAGCAGAAGAAGGGCAGCACAAAGGAAAGAAGGAGCAAGGAGAAGATACAGAAGAGGAAGAACAGTAATAGGAAGAGAAAGATGAAGATAACAAGCGATAGAAGGAAAAGGAAGAGAAGAAGAAGGGCAGCAAGAGGAAGGAAAGGAAAAAGGAAGGAGAGAGGCAGAGAATGGAACAGCTACTGATGGATGAGTCGTTTATGCTGACCGTGCATGTCCAGTCAATCATTTCTTGTAGCCTGGGCCAACGACCAGTTATCTACGGATCCATCCATCTTCACATTAATAGAATAACAAACCAGTCTGAGAGGCATCCTGGTAAATGTTTCCTCATCAACGTCTTGACTCATTCTGTACAAAAACCTTTCTGTGGCGCTATATAAATAGTGACTAGTCCGATCATTATTCTCATTTCTTATAGTGCTTAAGAGGCAATCAGGTCTTCAAAGGTTCTCCTTATTTATAATATTAGCTAATTACTTGGGGTGTGCGGAGTTGACCAGTGTAAAAGGGTGCCGGTTGGTCTTTAATCTCCATGGTAACTCAGTCTCCCAGGTGATCAAAGCAGAGGGGTAATCATATCCGCCTCCCTTCCGCTGGCCTTTATTTGGATTCTGGAATGGCTATCTTCCCTGTGCTACCCACGGCTCTGGTTGGCGATTGGGAGATAATTGACTGATAAGAGGAAGAGCCTGGGATGCCCTCGGGGTAATCTATAGACCATGAACGCCTATATGTTAACCTCTACACAGCCCTTTCTCTAAGGTCATGCTGAGAAATGGCCTCAGGAGGGAGTGGGGTTGAAAAGGCCGGCTATTAATCCAAGTATCTAGCAGGGTGTGTCTATTTATGTCTTTATGTTGAAAGTATGTGTGCTTTTCTTTATATGTTGGCGTGTTTGTGTTAGTCTGTTTGTATGACTGTGTGTATATGTCTAAGTGTGTTCAGCTCAAAGGATTGTGGAGGGGTAGACTATGCAGGTGTCTGGTTAGGAGGCTTCCTTCCCGGACCCATGGGCTCTTAAGCAAACACCAGTGGACTGTTTAGCAGTCAGCCTAAACAGATAAACATCAGGGAATGAGATAAATCTAAACCATCTTTAATAGCCCTGAAGTCCGAAGAGTTTGTCCCTGCTGAACCTGTTTGGTCATCCTCTCAGTTCAAAGTAATGTCTGGAACCAGGAGAAACTAATGTGGCCAGAATTATGTGTCTGGTAATGAGGCATATTCACTGTGCTCTATAGGGGACAGTTACTGTGGCGAGTATTCAACTTCATTAAACGCATGCATGTGCATTATACACAAAATTCTGTGTCTATAAACATGCTTATGTAATGCCACTGGCGGCCTTTGACAGTCTGACAATTTTGTGCTATAGGCGAGGACAAAAATGCCGCCCCTCTCATAAATGACAGTTTTCTGACGGAAGTGACCATCATGTATTTTGTCGGAATTTGCCGCCACAGAAAGCGCCGCTCTAGGGCAGCCTTCTATATCGTCTACATCTAAAGCCGGAACTGTATATATATGTATAATTGTATATACGTATGAGCACTTGTTATAGCGCCCCTTCAAGATTTCTACTCAGAGGCGCTCCCGACTACAGCGCGGACACTGAATCGGAGTTTCACGCCGAAGTGCATGAGCAATTGCGAGTGAAGGACTTGCCCAGGGTCCCTACGCGGCGGCTTGAGGTGGATTCGAACCCGCAACCCTCCGGCTGCAAGTCACCGAACATACCCCTAGACCAGAGCTCGAGGGTACGCGTACCCTAAGATAGAATACGTTAAAATACGTACGTACCTTTCAAAAAATAGAATACGCGTATGGTACGTATCATGCACGAAAATTTTCTGTATGGTTTACTCGGCGACCCATAGCCTACGTATAATCTGACGTCAACAGTATGCGTCATTGAAATCTGCATGTATACATACACAATTACACATTGTCCTTGGTTATTTGTCAAGTCCATTGCTCCCCTTAGTGCTAGTCGAAGTGATGTTTTGTCCTCATTTATTGTCGGACAGACAACATAAATGGTTAACGTATTTTTGTATTGTTTACGTACCCTAAAATAGGGTACGTTATAAAACTATACGTGTACTTTCAAAAAATAGACATACGTATGGTACGTACCCTCGAGTTTTGCCTCAGCTCCCCACTGTGTAATGCATGCACGTGAGTTGGCCTATTATGTACATAGATACAAGTTTTGCCTAAGCTGCGCGCTATCTATATAGATGAGTTGGCCACTACAAAACGATACAACAAATACCTGGCCGTGTGTAGACAATAAGATCCTCTTAGATCTGAGCTATTTTTAATTCCCGTTGTTTGCCCAGATGCTGTACCGTAGCCCAGAAGACAGCGGGGAGGCAATGATGCGGCGCCCCTCGAGGGTAATCCTCTCATCGGAGAGGGGGAGATGGTTGGACGCGATGGTGAACTGTTACAAGTGTTCCAGTGTTCTTTGATCATCCCGCCATCGCCGCCGATGTTGTTGTTATCTTACGGCGATCGTCATTAATTCTCGGTGCCTTTGCCGTCGGCTTCTATCGCTTGAGTTACGAGCTGCGTGTCCGATTGTCCACGACGCTGTGGCGTTTGGCCGCGAGGCCAGGACGGACGTTTAGGAGGGTAGGACGAAGGGGAGTGGGGGGGGGAAGGGGTGAGGAGTTGAGAGCATGCCTGAACATCGGGAGGAAGAGCGGGGCGAAGGAAGAGTATAGGGAAGAGGAATTCGAGAGACAGGGATAGGACATGGGCTCCTATAATAGTATCCAGAGGTCCTTGGATAGGAGGAGGAAGAGGATAAATCGGAGAAATCGTGCATGAGGGGAGAAGGGGCTGAAGGATGAGGAATATGGGGAGGGAGGATGGATGAAGAGGAAAAGTATTAGGAGGAGGAATAGGAGGAATAGAAGAATGAAGAGTAGAAAAGATGACCAAGGAGGAGGAGGAGGAGGAATAGAAGAAGAAAGAATATATGGAAGAATAAACGTAGGAGGATTAATGGGAGGAAGAGGAATAGGAGGAGGCTGATTAATTGTCAGGAGATTAATGGGGAGAATGAAGGAGAAGAATCAGAGAATGGAAGAATGAATGCACAAGGGGAAAGAGATTTGAATGAAGATCAGAGGAGGAATAGGTGGAGGAAGCACTCCAGGAGGAAGATTAATAGGAGGACGTGGACTGTGTAGTCGGATGTGAGGAAGAGACTGAAGCAAGATTCGTAGGAGGAAGAGGAGCAGAATGAGTTGTATAGCAGAGAGCATTTGAGGATTGCCAGGAAATAGAATTAGATTGATTGGGGTTGTTCACGGAAGCCGTTTGGTTGACAAGTAGCCGAGAACAATGGAGATAATTTATTCGTACCCATCGCCGCCAAATGGCTGGCGTCAAGAACTGATGATGATGATGATGATGATGATGATGATGATAAATGATGATGATGATGATGATGATGAACGGATTGGTTAGAATGCTCGCCTTGGAATGTGAACACTGGGTTTGAGCCTCCACTGAAGATTGACCTGATTAACCTTGATTTTGGTGTGCCATCGGTTGATGCTTTGTGCAGTAAACACCGGTGTTATAGAAGTTACTAGTTACAATTGCTATTACAATTACACAAGAAGGAGGAGGTGGATGAGGAGGAGGATCGGGTAGGATACAGGGAGGAGGCTGAGAAGGAAGAATACTGACATTGATGGATGACGTGATTGTGTCTTGAGTTACAAGTAATCTGTTCTGCGCTAAAGCTAGAGACCTCGTTTGACAAAGCGTTCGAGTACTTGTCACATCGTATTCCTAGTAATTTCCTACTCGTATAAGCTAGGTACCAGGTTTTGCCTGACTCTGCCCACTAGTACTTGTCACATCGCATTCTTAGTAGGCTATACTCGTATAAGCTCGGTGCCAGGGTTTGCCCACTACCAGTTGCACGAGCATGGTTGTGTGAACTTGACAACTGTTTTCGTAACCCTGGAAACTTCGAAAGTCACTTGATGGATAGGTAGCCTTAGCAGGCAGTGCAGAGAGGGAGCAGACCAGCCAGCCCGTGCCAACACCTAGAAGTTGTCTGATCAAAATGTTTCCTTGAAAGCGAATACCATGCCATTGCTTAGTGCTTATGTAGCCCTGGAAGCTTGCAAGACAATTGATGGATAGCTGGCTATCTGTTTGCCGCCTTCCATTGTCTCAGCGGGAAGATCTGAACAGCCGTCTGGAATTTGTCTGAGCAATAAACACTTTGCTATCTCATGCATCATTCTGCATCCCATGCAGACACATATACACCATGTACACCACCACATTTTACATGCATTATGTATATATGTATGTATGTGTGTATGTATGTATGCATGTAGCATATGTGTGTATGTATGTGTATGTATGTATGTATTTATTAATGTATAATGTGTGTATGTATGTATTGTATGTATTTACATGTATGTTGTATGCATGTTTACTTCTGTATGTGTGTATGTATGCATGCATTCTTTACATGTGTGTATGTATGTACATTGTACAGTGAATGTGTGTATTTATGTATGTATGTATGTCAGTGTGTGTATGTATGCTTGTGTATATGTATGAATGTATGTAAGTACTTACATATGTACATGTGTATAGTTCTATGCATATGCTCATATATGTGTTTCTATGTATACAGTTGTACATGCATGTGTACATTCACGTGTGTACATGCATGTACATGTGTACATGCATCTGTAAGCTGTAACTCTGTTTGTATGTGTGACTCTGTGTATTTGGTAAATTTCTTAAGGATGTGTGTTGTTTTATTGTTTCAGGTTCTCTTCAGATACGTCACAGCCTCGAATCAGACGAAGGAAAGTATGAATGTGTTGCTGAGAACAGCGTTGGTGTTGTCTATTCCTACGGTGCCAATCTTTACGTCAGAGGTAAGCAAGTGGAAATGGAATTCATTTCCTGTCGTGACTCTCCATAACACCCAGTGTTCCTTGGAACATGGTAGTAGTAGTAGTTTCAGTTTAACGACACTGTTATAAGAAAGATCATTAGCATTGCCCTCCTCCTTCATCCAGGCTTTGGACTGACACCATGGCACGGACATGCAGTGGTGGAACATGCTAGTGGTAACTGAACATTTATATAGCACCAGTGAAGCAGTAGAACTATTCAGACACACTTGCTGTGCTGACCTATATGATTCACGAACGCTTCGTCTAGTCAGAGGGGTTGTCAGCAGATGTTAAGGTGGGTGTCGTTTATGGGCTAAGCCAGAAAAGGATCCGTATTTCAGTAGTCCATTCGGTGGTTAAGTGTTTCTACTGGATTACGCTTCCACAATATTGTCGCACTGAGAAGTCCTTGGCATCTCTATTGGTCTGTTCAGGACTTGAGATGTTTTTGTATCAGCATGTGCTTTAATATCCTTCGTCATTGGGCGACGGCCTTTCTTTCTCTGCGTATTGACCCTGCAGGGAATTGACTGGACTGGAAATCTGTTTTCGAGTGCTATCGATTGGAGAGAACGAATGTAAATAAGGGAGTTGGGGCAGAGGAGAGTGATAGTGAACGGAGAAAATGGGTGGGAAGAGTCAGCAGGAATTAAATTAAACAGTAATTAGTAACTAACTTCTGTAGCGCCGGCATCTAATGCACAAGGATCAAGCATTGGCACACAAATTGATTTAGGAAAATGAGTAGAAAGTTAGACAGACAGAAGACAGAGACAGACAGACAGACAGACAGTCAGTGATAAGCAAAGCAGTGTGACCACTGTCCATTTTCTGCAATCCCAAGCTTTTATCAGAAAAATCCCAAGATTGCAATGCAAAATCCCCAGATCCCAAGTTGAACCCGCAAAATTCCAAGATCTTGGGAAAGTTCCAAGGAGTGGTCGCACTGGAGCAAAGGGTTAAGTGAGAATGAGAGATGGAAGAGAAAGTAGGTATGGGTAGAGGAAATGGAGTAGGAAGATGAGGAAAGGGTTAAGTGGGGAAAACAAACAGATAGAAGCGAGAGTACGAGAGTACGATTGGGTAGAGGGAAGGCGATTGGGTAGAGGGAAGGCGGTTATTAAGAGGAGAAGATGTTTTGGTGAGTACAAGGTTAGATGAAAGGGAATATGAGGATGAGAAAAGGGGTTAAGTGATGGTAGCTGGATAAGTGAGTATAGATATGGGAGTTCAAAGGAGTTCAAAGTGCAGGTACAATTGGCCCCTCGTGGGCAATGAATGAGGCCTTTGTTTGAACGATGACTTTTTTCTGATGGAACAGACGGTTCTTTTTCATCCAGCCCAAGTTCTCTTTGTGAATTGAAAGAGTTTTATCTAGTTTCTCTTGTTTTCTAAGTGTCTTGCAGAGGACCCTGGAAACCGAGAAAAACAGAGTGAAACAAAGAGGAACAGAGAGAAACAGATAGAGAGACAGATATAGAGACAGATAGAGAAACAGAGAGAGAGAAACAGAGAGAGAAACAGAGAGAAACAGGGACAGGCAGCCATAGCCCCGACAGACAGAGACAGACAGACAGAGACAGATAGAGAAATAGAGAGAGACAGACAGAAAGAGAGACAGACAGAAAGAGAGACAGACAGATTATCCAACTGCTTTAATATTTCATCTGAAGCTGCAACTGTTCGCATTCAGATCACGTAGCCGTAGCGGCAGATAGGATAACTTGGCCAAAATCCCTTCAGCCGTTTTAATTTGATGGCCGAACGAACGAGTGGTGGGAAAAGGCGGCTAAATGAAGGCGATGCTTAGAGAGCATGATGATGCTGCTGGTTGTCTCGACCGCATCTCCGGTTTCAGCGGATGGGAGAGCCATTGAAGAAGAGGAGGCTGCTGTTGTTGTTGATGCGGATGATTATGATTACGATGATTGTAACGTTCCTCTTTACTGTGTTGGATATTACGCACGTTACAGGTGGTTCAATCCGCCCCCAAGGTTAGCAAGTTATAATGGGTCACACTACTTTATCATGGAGTATCATTCAGGTCTCTTTTGGTTAATATGTATATTATTAAATTAACATATGAATTCACTAAGATATCATGTCAATCAAAGCAATGTGTGAAAAATCGTATGAACTGTCATATATAAGCCATATTGTGAAATCATAAAATGTACAAGCTTTTCTATAGCGAGCGTATTATGGCCTCGACCTTGCTCATTTTTCAATTACATGTAATTTATCGGGTGAGATCTTTCACCACCGCTTGCCCGTTTAAATGGGCGTCACGCCATATAAGGTCCCCGTGCACGGATCGTATACATAGCCCGAGATTTAAATCTCTGAAATAAGCCAGCATCGGGATTCGGGAAGCGATGATAACAAGTTTAACATTTAGTCTAATTTAACTGTTTGATCCGCTTGCTCTCTTTCACAGAGGCGCATGAGACACAGTGTACGCTCTAAACAATGTAGCTAACTACGACCCAGCCTAACTTACTTATAGCCAGAATCTTAGATATGATGATTTAGTAGTAACAGATGATAACAAGTTTAACATTAGTCGAATTTAACTGTTTGGCAGCCTGCAAGACACCCATTCTGTCCTGCTCATTTTACAGTTGCACCTTAGGGAGTTGAAGGCTGAGTCAACCTTATGGGGCTAATGGGTATCGAACTAGCGTCCTTCAGATCAAATCGTCTTTATTATTATTATTTTTGCCCGAGGTAGATATGATCCCTCAGGCTCTTAGAATCTATCCAAAGAGTAAGAGTTATTCTGGATCTATTATTATTATTATTATTGCCAAACCCAGTTCTGATATTTCCGACACTGAGGGTCTTCCAGGCACGGTAACTTTATATAGCGCCTTTAAAGCGTCTCACTAAGGCGAGGGTGATGCTGCTGCTGCTGCTGCTGCTGATGATGAATGATGATGATGATGAAGATGGAGAGACAGCTGCAGCTGGTGCGTCTGTGATGTGCGTGGGGAGACTGCAACTCAATCAGTTCCCCTTTCAATGATCCATTTTCCAATTGAATGAATGGAATTTGCCTTCTATTCTGCCAACGAGCTGTTCCTTCTGTCGCAGTCGGTCGACCCCCGGGATCACCCCACCCCCCCCCCACCGCCCGACTCCGTTCACCCTTCGTCCATGTCATCTGGCAGTCCATTCACTAACACCATCGTCCATTCACAGCACGCAGCCCTCATTGGTGTCCTCCGCATCCGCCCCCAGTGCTCACCGAACGCGTACGGCGAGATTAAGGACCGGCGAACGCGGGGTGAGTGTGTCTAAGTCGCTCGGATTATACTCGGAGTGCGCCCGGTGCGAACGGCGAGCGCTTCCTTTGAAACCTTTGGGACGGAAAAGCGGTCCAATAAAAGCCCGGAAAGATTTGTCCGCGGGATGGCGGCGACTTCAAAGAGACTTCTTCCTTCATTCGAGAAATATGTGGCGCTGCTGATCATGCTAAAATAATCAATTTGATGACAGTAAATTTGATTGTGGGCATAAATGTGACGGTGATGGATTGATTTGTTAGCGATGATTATGAGGATGAGGATGGCGATGATGATCATTGATAGATTATTGTGGTGATGAGGATGATGACAATGATGATGGTAGTTTATGATTTGATTGATTAATTGATTGATTGATTGATATATTGATGATAGTGATGATGATGATGACGAAGTTGTTGATGTTGGTGACGATGGTGATGACAATGGTGATGACGATGATGATGATGATGATGATGATTATGACGACAGTGATGGGGATAACGATGATAACGACGATGATGATGACGACGACGACGACGATGATATTGATGATAGTGATGATAATGATGGTGACGATGCTGATGATGGTGATGATGACGACGACGATGGTGATGACGAAGATGATTATGGTGATGACAATGATACATACATGTATCAAGATGAAGGTCACCTTCAAGGACATGACTGATATGGTTTTGGAGGTTTGAAGCCCTTTTCACTTTCTCCATGAGTAGACCAAACCGAGGAGATGGAGCTCTTTGAAATGTCATACGATAATAATAAATAATTTAATATCTTTTCTTTAATTAAGCGCCTGACAAACGGACTGCGCTGTACATTTACATGTTATGCAATTGAAACAATCTTAACTACTAACAGAACAGATTTATGCTTCTGCAATACACGGTGCTCTAGTATAATAGCAGCCTACAAAGCATGTCCGCCCAACGGGACTCGAACTCAGGCGCTTGATTCTAGAAAAGATATTATCTATTATTATTAAATGTCATACGATGTATATAGTCTATAAGCTTATCGTACTGAGACTTATGTAGCGACATTATTTCCAGCACCCGCTGCGACTCTCCATAACACACGGTGTTTTCAGAACATGCTAATGGTAACTGAACATTTATATAGAGCACAATTATTCAGTTGCGCTTGCTGCGCTAACCTATATAGGATGTTAAATGTAATTACGAACATCACTAACCTAGGCAACAAGCCCCTGGAATTTCATTAGATCTGTTATCGACTTGACATTTGTTTTTAGCCGACGGACATAGAATTAATTTCCACAGAGAATAGTCTTATGTTACCTGGCATCTGGAAATATGTTTTTTAATGTACTCATCCTTATCAGTTTTGTTTAATATAAATACGGGTTCATGCTGGCTGTAATTGCTGTATCACTGGATGCATGTTGCATGTGGTTCGTGAGTAATGTTTTGCCAGAAGAAAAAGAAGAGCAGTCCGTTAAGCTAGCCCTGAGGCAACCATGGGTATGAAGTGTTAACAACTTCATTTTTTCTTAGCCTCGGCCTGTGAGTGTGGGTGGCCTGTCCTCTCCCTCGCCATCTAATCTTCCCACCGACAGTGTGTGGTCAGTGTACTCATTTTAGATGAATTCGCTAGGAGTGCAGGTTGAGCGGGAAACTCGACACAAATTTCTGCCCTGAGGAGAATTGTAACCCAGACCTCTTGATTGACAGTCAAGCACCCTAACCAATAGACCATGGGACACGTGTTTAGAAAATAGATGATATTAACAATAGAATTGACAGGTGTATAAGTAATTTGTTTTGTTACAGTACTTTACACTTTTTTGTATCTTTATGGACAGATGTGTGACTGAATGAATGACCAAAAGAATGAATGAATGAATGCATGAACAGACAAACGAATGAGTGAATGGATGAATTAATTAATGAAGGAATAAACGAATGAGTGAATGGATGGATGAATGAATGAACGTACGAATGAATGAATGAACCAATGAATTCACGAACGAATGAATGAATGAACAAACACTACGGACACCTATTAATGAACGAATGAATGAATGAATGAGCCAATGAATTAATGAATGAACGAACCAATTAATGAACAGATGAAAGGACTAACGCATGAACGAACGAATGAGTAAATGAATGAGTAAGCAAACGAATGAGTGAATTGATGAATGAATAAATGGATGGACAAACAAACAAACAAATAGTGAATGAGTGAGTGGATGAATGTATGATTGAACGAATGAGTGAAGAGATGACGAATACGCTACGTGGATGAATACGGAGTTGTTTCGTTTGTGATATGTGACAGTGCGTCGAGTGCCTCCACACTTTTCCATTCCTCCGGAGAGTGCGGAAGTGATGCCCGGGGGAGCGGTGAATCTGACGTGCGTGGCAATTGGGTCCCCGATGCCAACCATCCGTTGGCGGTTGGGCGCCGTTGAGCTGACCCCCGAGGAGAACATTCCCTTCGGAAAGAACATCCTTATGCTGACTGACATCCGAGAATCGGCCACATACACATGCGTCGCCATGTCCGAACTGGGCAACATCGAAGCCGAAGCAGAGATACGAGTCAAAGGTAAAGTACTTCCGGTATTTTGTAGTTCCTCATCTATCCTATCTTATCCTATGCTGTGCTAAGCTAGCCTATGCTAAATTTTCGTATGCTATTTCGTCATATCCTAAGCTATCCTATGCTATACTTTCCTATGCTGTTTTATCATATCCTTAGCTCTCATATGCTATACTTTCCTATGGTGACCCGCCCGTAGCGCGCAAGACAAAAGCGCGCCGTCGAAAGCGCGCACCGTCAATTGCGCGCAAGACAAATGCGCGCCGACAATAGCGCGCATACATCGAGACTTAGAGACATACAAAACTAAAAAAACTCTGTTTAATTAATAAGAAAATAGCTCAAAAACGTAAAAAATGTATTTTTATCGTTTTAGCCCTCTAAATTACTCCGCCATTGTAGCATTACTATATATATGTATACTTTTCATTACTCCAACTTCGATTTAAACTATAATTCTTTTTATCAATCCAACTCTATTTATGCAAGAATTATTTTCATCAATCCGACTTCTATTTAAGTTAGAATTCTTTTCATCAATCCAACTTCTATTTTTGCAAAAATTCTTTTATCAATCCAACTTCTATTTAAGCAAGAACCATCTTTCATCAGTCCAACTTCTATATATCTTAACATAACATAAGTGAATAACTTGTAAAGCACAACTTCAAGAAAAACTCATCAGGACCCACGATCAAACAGAACAAACTTCAATCTTATACATTTCGGTGTGACTATGTGCGCAATACAAATGTAATTATAATAACAACTATAATTATAGTATCTTATCGTGACCTCTGCTCTGCTTCCCGCTTTTCGTCTCCACTCCCTACTATCCCTTTTATTTAGCTCAGTAAATCATAAAATCGCAGAAGATTTAGTGATCAATAGATTATGGTGATGAAGTGAAAAACTGACTAGTAATTGCGGACTGATATAGTGCCACTTCAAAAGAGATTCATCAGTGCAAAAAAGATGATAGCATTACTCATTAGTTTCTCAAAAACAGATTCCTCCCGTGGCCTAAGTGAAATCCATTTTCATGCACAAACGTCCACAGCACTCGTTGATTGCGTTGTAAAAAGGTTGTGCCATCACTGTAACAACCGGCGGCAAGAAATCAGCCGTCTCGATTCGCTAATATCATTTTGGAGTTTTTGCCAGAAAACTAATTTGCTTTTTTCCTTCCGAATGTGCGTGGAATTAGGGCACCATTCCTTTGGGTTGCAGTTATACAGTGTGTGGAATTAGTGCACCATTCCTGTGTCTTACAGTCAGACAGTGCTTGGAACTAGTGCACTATTCCTGTGGTTTATCATAATAATAATAATTAATAATTATTATTCTTTAATGAAGCGCCTGACAAATGCACTGCGATGTACATGTAGACTACATGTTATGACTATTAAACAATTCACAAGAACACAAATCACAGAAGACATAAATCATCAAAGTTGCAGCCATGCAAGGCTCAAGCTCATTGCACTTATGGGAATGAAGGTATGAGCTAAACCCAGGGGCCTTACGGGAATCGAACCGGGTCTGTGAAAACTTCAGGCAAGAGTGTTTTCCTTTATACTATCCCCCTCCCCAGTTTGCAGTCAGCCAGTACGTGGAATTAGTGCAATCAGAGGATATATATCACATCACAGGCTCTAACATTTTCTTAACTTAATATTTATTTTACAGTTCACTACTCTCCAATGGTTAATTTACATTTTCAAACATATGGTTCACATTCTTAGAATACACTTCTAACTTCTCTAAAATATTTTTCAAACGATTTTCTCGTTTTTGTAGCATCTCTCTTTTACAATTTGGTCACATTTATGAAACTCTCCTGTAACATTTTCATTACTTTTACTCAAAGTATTCCGTATTTAGTTAACTTTTCTTCTAACATTTTTCACATTTCAATATCACTTTTCAACATTTCACAACATTTGCGAAGTATTTCTTATGTATTTCACTTTACCGTATAGATCTTCCTAACCTTTTTGCTCACATTCTGTCGCATTTTTCAACATTTGCACAGCATTTTCTTACAATTTCCTTAACATTTTCCCCAAATTTCCTGAAACATTTTCGTGACATTTTGCTTTCTGGAAAAATATCCCGGTTGATCTCCGCACGTTCATTTCCGGTATATTTCCGTTACATTTCCTGCTGGGTTCTCCGTTTCTCTTCGGCGCTTTTCGTGATTAATTGCTCTGTCAGTTCTAGGAACCTGAGCTGCGGAATTCCGCCTATCTGTCTGATAGGTGAGCGCAACTCCTCACACATAACTCATTCGCACCGATTAGGCTGCAGGTTCAGAAGGTCCCTTTTACAATTTGCTATGCCCTTCAGAACAATTATCAAGCTGTGGGTGAGTTCACGACCTTGAATGATCAGTGTGATCCTTTTCATTGGGGTATGCACCAGATTCAGGGTTATATGTTCCAACGGGAATTTGCTGATAGGTGAGAAAGCAAGGTTTAGCATGGAGGATGCTGAAACAAACAGAATGTGTTACATGTCTGGGCAGTGTATCTGAGAAGGTCTCAAAAGGGGCTAAAGAAATTCCTATGTAAAGTATAGATTTGCGGGGATGGCGAATTCACTCACATTTCATTCTTTTCCTTCTTCATAGAACAGTTTTTCACTTGAAATTTAGAACATTACTGCCACAAATAGCTCAGGAAACATTTTGAGCTCATCTTATGATGCACCTTTTTAGACCTGCTAGATGGCCGTGTTACAGCGCCTTTATGAGGTTTTTAAAACGTGCTAAAGAAATGTTCACATACATACAAACAAGGTAATGTTATCACTCGTTTAAATATCGAAATGAACCCTCAGGATTTAAAATATGTCCCCAAGCATGTAAAACTTCTTCTGGATTAACTGAAAAGTAAGATTCTTCTTCCGTTGTTTGTGAAATGAGATCAGATGAATCACCATGAAATGCCAAGCTAAGCTGGAGGCAGCTATACGACATACTAAAATCACCAGACTGCGAAGAGATGTCGTGAATTTTATTTACGTAGCTCATCATATCAGACGATGTCGTAAGATTTGGCAATCGCTAGATTAGGAAGACGAAGTCAGCCATGAACATGCCAGCTTGCCTATATGGGACCCATATTTCCATGTGGGACTCATATTCCCATATGGGTAGCATATCCCATATGGATCCATATATGGGTGACCCATATTCCCTTGTGAGACCCATATTCTCGTATGGTTCTCATATTCTAATATGGAGCCTATTTGAGACCCACATTCTCGTGTGGGACCCATATTCCCATATATCTGACCCGTATAGAGCCCATGTTGGTCCCATCTAATGGCCATGGACAATAAGGCATTTTTGTTTCCCAACAGCACTACCGAAGCCGCCAACGAGTGTCCTTGTGTCCGACGTTACCCCAGCTACAGTTCGTCTCAGCTGGAACTCGGGTAACATCGATCCCGTTTCATCGTACGTCATCCAGTACCGACAGAAGTTCTCTGCCCCCGGAATCGACTTCATGGAGATCGAAGATATTCCGATCACTGAATACACAGTCCTTGGGTTGGGCGCTCACACGACCTACGAGTTTCGAGTGATCGCAATGAATAGCATTGGCCGAGGGCTGCCCAGCTCTCCAACCGATGTCACGACTGGAGAACTAGGTTAGTCTTTGCTTGTTGTTACTGACCATGTTCCGCTTCTAATCTAACTCTAATCACGGGACCCAGTAACCAATTGTATGGTATTGCATTGTATTTATTAATTTATATAGCGCCGCTCACAGCAGTGGCCATTCAGTAGCTTTCCAGTGCAAGAACCCCTAGAGAAGGTTTTGAGGAAGGAAAAGGATGTAGGAAGAGACCCAGAAAGAATGGTAACATGTAGAGAGGAGGGAAGGGCATTCTATATGGAGGGCCCATTGGTGGCAAAAGATCTTGTTTGGGACATAGTGGTCTTGCCTTGTAACGTAAGTACAGGTTTGATCCTCCTCCCCGGGACGGTGATTGTGTAGGGACCTAGAGCAAGTCCTTCACTCACAATTGTATTGTATTCAATCAATCAATCAATGAATACTTTATTGTTCACCAAACAATTCACAATCAGCAATTAGACAGGCAAGACAATCCAGTGACAATGGGAAGACCCAAAGGAACAACAGGTTCCGCTAACAGGGTCGCCCTATTACTAGCAGGCATTACTTAAACATGCTTTACAATTGGTCGTAGTACACAGGTTATTGTATTGTATTGTATTTAAAGATTTATAAAGCACCTCTCATGCACAGTGCACACCAATGAGAGGTGCTCCCAGTGCGAAAGTCCTCGAGAATAAAGACAAGTTTTGAGGTATAGAATCAGTGATATTTTCGTTAACGAAAACTAAAATTAGAAGTAAAAATAAAGGATTTCGTTAATGAAAATTAGAAGTAAAAGTAGGAATTATTTTGGCTTCAAAAACGAAATTAGGAATTAAATTATTAATTATTTGCAGAACTAAAATTATGAATGAAATTAGGAATTATTTTCAGAAGTAAAATCATTTTACTTCTAGTGGCCCTTAAGTTGAGATGAAGCAAACGGTGAAACGTAAGTCTAACAGATATGCCAGTGTCGCTGTAGGTCCCGAAAATAGGAGATTACTTGTAAATGTCAAAGCACAGTTTCACCTGCACTGCAGAAATTTAAATTTCTCAACATGAAACTAAAGTCACAAACAACATCAACATTGTTTAGCAGTAGCAGCAACCAAGACTGTGTAACAACTCAGATGGATCGTTATTTGGCAGACATAAGGGAGAGTGATACTAGGAATCCTCTTGCTTCCTGGAAGGAAAGGCAAACTTCGTACAGCAAAATTGCACCATTGCAGAGGATCTTTTGTCAGCTCCAGCCTCACAGGCCTTTGTGGAAAGAATTTTTTTATGTGGAATCTTGACTGATGGACGAAGAAATCTCATGAAAAAATCTCTGGAAACGAGAGTGTTCTTGAAATTGAACAAAGATATCGTATAGTAATGCTAAAATACTTTTCACTGCACTGAAATTAATAATTATTTGGAAAACTAAAATAAGAAGTAAAATTAATTGAGAACTAAAATAGGAATGATAAGTAAAATTATTTGTGAAGTAAAATTAGAATTAGAAGTAAAATTCACGGACACAAAACTGAATTAAAACTGAATTAGGAATTATTTTGAGAAGTAAAATATCACTGGTATACATAGAAAAGATGTAGCAGGGCCACCAGATAGTTTGGTGGTGGTGGAAACTAAGGGGAAGTTGATTCCATAGTGAAGGGCCATTGCAGGCAAAGCACGGTTCTTGTATGTGTTTATCTTTGTATGTACGTGTGTATGTCGGTGTATATGAAGACTCTTTATATAGCGCCTTTCCTAAGTGCTGCTTTCTTTAATTCTGCGATGAATGAGTAGTCCCTTGTTTTCCGTTTCTACTGATTGTGATGAATGAAAAGTCTTCAAACTTGCATGAGACACCACTGCGCTACTTGCCTTCTGGCAAATCGCCCATCGATGAATTGATATTTCGTATATATATATATATATATTATATATATATATAATATAATATATATATCATCAAATCGCCTGTCGATTATATATATATTATATGAGTATCAAATCGCCTGTCGATGAATATATCATACATCGCATGTAATGCTGGCAATCGGAAGACTTTTTGACACACTGAATGTCTGTGCAAGCATGTGTTTGGTTTGTATGCATGTATGTGTTTGTATGTCTGTGTTTCTGTGCCTGCGTGTGGGTGTGTATGCATTCGTTGTCCGGCTGACGTCCAGCGTAAGCGTGTTGTATGGACGCTGTAAGGTATTCTGTGACGTATCACATGGTATTAATGAAATGATACATTGATCAGAGGTGTTTTGTGTGTGTGAGTGTTTGTGACTGTGTGTGTGTGAGTGTGCGTGTGTCTGTGTGTGTTTGCGTGCGTGTGCGTGTGTGTGTGTGAGTGAGTGTGTGTCTCCGACTCTCCGTGTGTGTCTCTCTGTGTGTGTGTCTCTGTGTATGTGTGTGTGTTTGTGTGTGTGTGTGCGTGTGTCTGTATGTGCGTGGGTGTGGGTGTGTGCGTGTGTGCAGAGCTGAAAACATTGATGATCGATTTTGCTACCGTCGTGGTTCTCTCTGTTGGACGCCCGTTTGTTCGTCTGGAAACCCCCTCTCGGTCAAAAGATGCCTGGCTCTAGACAGGGTCAGCCCGTCCTCTCTCATGCCCTGTCATTCCACCTTGCTGTAGATGAATGGAGAGGCACTAGTAAATAAGTATTCAGTGGCATTTTATTGCATAACACCATAATATGCTAAAAAGACATTGCGTTTAATGCATTGATGCATACATATACAATACATACACACCACTGTGACACCAGTATGCACTGCATCACTTTACACTGATTACACATCGCTTTACATTTACTAAATTACATCATATTCTGTTACACCAATATACATTACCTGAACTTGTAGTGTTTTATTAGGCCACCATATCAGTTTCTAGATCAGTCAGTGTTTTAATTTCGTAGCTTAGGACTTTTAATTAACTTCCATCTGCATTGAATCATGCAAGAATCATTTGTGCAGAATAAATCGTTTGATGATTTTGGTGTTAATTTAGTTCCTGGAAGCCCTCCGATAAACGTCAGAGCTCGACCGGTCAGTTCGAGTACCGTGGTCGTCCAGTGGGAAGAACCATTGACACCAAATGGAATTATACGGGTGAGAGTGAGAACCTGTGTCTATTCCAACAGAGGAATTTATTATCATTATAGGAGACAAATGTATTTCTTCATAATTGTATTGTATTGTATTTGATCATTTATATAGCGCTTCTCATAGCAAAGCCATTCAGAAGCACTCCCAGTGCGAGGTACTCCGAGAGAAAAGGAAGGTTGTAAGGAGAGAGAGAGAGAGAGAGAGAGAGAGAGAGAGAGAGAGAGAGAGAGAGAGAGAGAGAGAGAGAGAGAGAGAGAGAGAGATGCCACCAGAGAGGATTGTAGAGCATAGAGAAGGAGGAAGTCCATTCCATAAGGAGGGACCTATGGAGGCCAGTGATATTTTACTTCTCAAAATAATTCCTAATTCAGTTTTAATTCAGTTTTGTGTCCGTGAATTTTAGAATTCTAATTTTACTTCACAAATAATTTTACTTATCATTCCTATTTTAGTTCTCAATTAATTTTACTTCTTATTTTAGTTTTCCAAATAATTATTAATTTCAGTGCAGTGAAAAGTATTTTAGCATTACTATACGATATCTTTGTTCAATTTCAAGAACACTCTCGTTTCCAGAGATTTTTTCATGAGATTTCTTCGTCCATCAGTCAAGATTCCACATAAAAAAATTCTTTCCACAAAGGCCTGTGAGGCTGGAGCTGACAAAAGATCCTCTGCAATGGTGCAATTTTGCTGTACGAAGTTTGCCTTTCCTTCCAGGAAGCAAGAGGATTCCTAGTATCACTCTCCCTTATGTCTGCCAAATAACGATCCATCTGAGTTGTTACACAGTCTTGGTTGCTGCTACTGCTAAACAATGTTGATGTTGTTTGTGACTTTAGTTTCATGTTGAGAAATTTAAATTTCTGCAGTGCAGGTAAAACTGTGCTTTGACATTTACAAGTAATCTCCTATTTTCGGGACCTACAGCGACACTGGCATATCTGTTAGACTTACGTTTCACCGTTTGCTTCATCTCAACTTAAGGGCCACTAGAAGTAAAATGATTTTACTTCTGAAAATAATTCCTAATTTCATTCATAATTTTAGTTCTGCAAATAATTAATAATTTAATTCCTAATTTCGTTTTTGAAGCCAAAATAATTCCTACTTTTACTTCTAATTTTCATTAACGAAATCCTTTATTTTTACTTCTAATTTTAGTTTTCGTTAACGAAAATATCACTGATGGAGGCAAAGGATCTGGAAGCCAGATCATAAGCCAACAAACTGATTATATATACAGACTAATTAAATTGACTGTTTTCAGTATTTTTATAAGCCATCAATCAGTCATTGGGCTGATAGGCCTCCTGATTGTTGCAATCCGATGTGCCTAAACCAGATAGGTAGTTTCCCATTTGAAGGGCGACTGATAAGTGCTGAAGTAGATGGATGGTCTCACGCTGGTCACCTGTCACTGCTCAGATCTGGCCTCTCCCAGTTCTTGGACAAACTCCAGCACACCTCTGTGTTCCAGCTTCCTGCGGTTTCGACTGCAACAGGGACGAAGTGATGTGATTGTGAGATAGCAGCATATTTGCATTCCTTGTTATGAGCTGTTTTTTCGCTGCTGCACCTGCGTTTTGCGATGTTAAATGCTCTCATGATGCTGTGAATGTATCCAGGTAGGAATAAATTATCTCCATTGTCCTCGGTCATTTGTCAAGTCCATTGGTAACCTCAGTGTTAGACCAAGTGATGTTATTTTCCCATTTATACTATCTATCCAGCATAGCCTTGGTCTGCCATTGTTTCTTTTCCCATCGAAGCTGCCATGTAGTGCATTGTGTGGGATTTGGTCAACTGGCATTCTCTCTACATGTCCAAACCATCAGAATGATCAGAGTGTAGACAAAGTCGTTTGAACGCCTATAATATATAATTGCTTGTAAATCAATGAGTAAATAAAGAGATAATTGTATTGCAGGGTTATAAAGTCTACTACACGCTGTCTCCAGCTGAACTTCCGATTTCGCTGTGGACTGTCCACCAAGTGGACAATCCGCAGTTGACCACAATCACGAATCTGATGACCAATCGAACGTACGCCATAAGCGTACTGGCCTTCACTAACATTGGTGACGGACCTCTCTCAGAGCCAATACAAGTCAAGACACAGCAAGGAGGTTAGTAATTAGTAGATCATTGGGATCGATTGTGGATGATTATCTGGATCGAACGTAGGGTATTATCAGGGTCGGATATGTTTTTATATATATGCAGTTATTCAGAAATATAGTATAGATTGTGGAGGTGCGCACGAGAGTGGGAAGCACAAAAAACATCAAACAAATGATAATGGAGAGAAAACTAAACTTCTTTGGACATGTGAACAGAATGGGAAATGGCAGACTCATCAAACAGGTCATTTTCGGGATGATGGACGGAAAGGGGGTTAGGAGAAGACCGTGCAGGGAATGGCTGGATGACGTCGAGGACTGGTGCGAAATGGAAATCCACAAACTTAGCAGAATGGCGCAGGAGAGAGACAACTGGAGATGGATGGTGAAACTTGCGATTGACACCAACGGGCACTGAGTCCATGGACCGCAATGATGATGATGATGATGAGCATAGATTATTATCATTGCCACTCTTTCATCACCATGGTGATGCTGAAGTTTATGCTGATGTTGTTGGTGGTCATGATGCTGTTGCTATCCATGTCTTTTAATTCTTTACCCCAGGCAGCCACTTTCACTGGGCGCTGTGTGTAACTGTAGCTTGCAACAAGTGGCACAATGTGGGCCGCCTATGACTGTCGGGAACATTACAAACCATTTGGCAGTTTATTGAGTGCACTTTCTGTGTGTGCATGCTGTAGCAGGAAAAATACTTTTACTGTAATGTGTGCATGCTGTAACAGGAACAATACTTGTAATGTAATGTGTGCATGCTGTAACATGAAAAATACTTGTAATGTGTGCATGCTGTAACATGAAAAATACTTGTAATGTAATGTGTGCATGCTGTAACATGAAAAATACTTGTAAAGTAATGTGTGCATGCTGTTACTGGAAAATACTTGTAATGCAATGTGTGCATGCTATAAGCCTATAACTGGAAAAATACTTGTACTGTAATGTGTGCATGCTGTAACTGGAAAAATACTTGTAATGTGATGTGTGCTTGCTGTAACTGGAAAGGTACTTGTAATGTAATAAGCTTTATGTAGCTCCTTTTGAATGTGCCTGTGAGAAACTGGTTTTAAGCTATTTGGGGCCATCTGCAGACAACAGCGTTAGTGTCAAACTACAGCTTGCATGTTATGTTTTGTTTCTGATGCTGCCAGTGTTGGATTATGAGGGAATTTTTGACAGTAAGTATTCCACAGCTAAATACTACTCGGCATTGTTTGCTCTAAATTTCAGTCTTCTACTCATTGTTTTTCAATTTTCGTCTGGCATATTTGTTTTTACATCTGAGTCATGATTGTGGAACATGGCAGTAAATCATGGCAGTTGACCATGCTAATAAAAATGCTATTAAAACTCCTACTAGCTATACATGCTAGTAAATCTTGTGTGCTGAGCACTTCTCAAGTTCTGTGATGTTGTCAACAGCCATTATGTGATCACTTCATTACATAAGGGATGCTGTATAAATTACATAGATATAGATAAAGTATTGTGTGTGTTGCATTACAAGTAGTATGGCCCAATCTAAGAACATCCACTATAATGGGTTGCCCATACTACTTTACAAACCCATGCATTAGGTAATGTTGTAGGTCTTTGGGATCAGAAATATATAGCTTCAGTGCAACTTCTTGCTACTTAAACACACTTCGGGGTTACCAAGGTCTTTGGGAACATTATCCTTAAGCTGATTACTATTCTAAGCTTTTCTGAATTCCGTATCCCTCAACTACGATGGTAAATTGCGAGATACCGTCAATTGATTTAATAAGTTTCCTGTGAGTATCGGAGGAATTAGGTCTGCTTAAGCGACACAAGGTGGCGTTGTAGTCGTGTCCTGTGGCGCTGATGATGACTTGAAATGCCTCTCTGCGTCGATATATACTCTGCGCTTGTCGTCATCAAAGCGCCATTTTGTAAAGGGGCTTCGAACGCGATTTGAATGCGGCTATTCAATGACTGCGCTGTAATTATCAAGATTTTTCCATTGGATTGTAGTGCGCGACCTACCCCTACACTGCCCCTCTGTCTGTCTGTGTGTGTGTGTCTGTTTTGTGTGTCTTGTCAGTGTATGTATCTGTGCTCCTCAAACTGTCGGTCTCTGTTCGTTTGTATCTGCCTGTGTCTGTGTGTGTGTTTATGTGTGCGTCTTCTGTAACTTCTGTGTACGTCTGCCATTCCGATTCTGTCTTTCAGCTTTTGTGTGTCTGTCTGTCTGCCTGCCTGCCTGTGTGTGTGTGTCTGCCTGCCTGTCTGTCTGTGTGCCTGTCTGCTGTCTGTGTGTCTGTCTGTGTGTCTGACGCTGTCTGTCTGTGTGTCTGTCTGTCTCTGTCTGTCTGTCTGTCTGCCTGCCTGTCTGTCTGTCTGTCTGTCTGTCTGTCTGTCTGTCGGGTTAGCATAATCCGTTTGCCGTAGGGCAAATTGCCACAGTTGCTGTCATAAGGGCCTCGGGTGCCAAGTGTGAGGTGTTCATAAGAGAGCGACCAGCTGCCTATATATGCTTCTGTGGTACAGCAGCTGCTGAAATGTTAAAGGGTTAATAGTTCTTCTGACTCCTTTAGCTTTCTCCGGTCGGTTGGCATCACCTGGGCAAGTTATGAATGCGGTTAATTTCGTGGCAGTTGTTCATCAATCGCAGTTCATAGCACGTCTGCAGTTTGACCAGCCGATTTTAAGGGGAGCTTATGTGGGGGCTTCTTCCTCTTTGCAGACTGAGGGACATAGGAGTGGAAGGCAGGGTAGTGGGTCTAGGGTATTTCCCCTTTGTTTCATACTATCACCTCCTGAAGATTAATTTTTGCATAAATTTGTAGTTGGTATATAACCCATTCATGTCAGACTGTTGGTGCTGCTATAAATAAATAGGTCTTTGCCTCATTGATTCAGATTATCACACATTGAAGATACAGTTTTTGATAATTTTTCTCCTGCTAGTAGGTCTTTCTCTCCCCTCTTCCCACTGTTGGAAACCATGAATTGCATGCACTGTGGTCGAAATGGAAAAAGGAAAGCCTAGTACGGAAGTGCCTATGTCAGAGCTTCCCAACGTGTTCTCCCCTCCCCCACCCCATTGGTAGACGCCACTACTACCAAATGAATAATCTCCCTGAACTGTTTGTCTCATTGTCATCAATTGCCTTCTTGGGTAGTGCATACCTTGAAGGGGTTTAGGATAAATGGTCCATTAATGAACTAATGATTGAATTGAAGCATGTATGTGCTCTGACTTGCATGAATTAATTAAATTTAATAATACTGATTACTCTTTTGCTGTTTGATTAAACTAATTTCTCAGTTAATCCAGGTGAGGTTATTTTTCGCTTATTCACCCCAGAGTTGTACTTGTTCACCAGAGATTTTACCTTTTCACTGACAACCTAAAACGTTTTTTATTTAACAGGGATATAGGCCCTACTGCTTGTTCACGGATCCATGTTAACCTATTTTAAATGTATCAATCAATACATTTAAATGTATCACTGATGTTAACCCATTTTAAATGTATCCATCGATACATTTAAATGTATCACTGATCAATGTTAACCTATTTTAAAGTATCAGTTGATACATTTAAATCATGTATCACTGATGTTAACCTAATTTAAATATTGCCTTTCCAAAGATGTCAGCGTATAAGGCTCTAGGCAGACTTGCAGAGTAATTCATTATTATCATCATCATCACCTTCTTCTGCAGCAGTAGCATCATCTTTAGCAGAAACATCATCAACAATTCCTGGTGTCAGCCATTTGGTGACAGTGGTTTCAAATGAACGATTTCTCTGCTGTGCTGTATTCTTCTGATCAAGTGCTTTTTAGCTAATGCTTCTCAAATATCTAGCCCACATCTTATATATGTATTTATGCTTTGTATCCAGAACAATGCATATAGGTTTCCATTAAATTAGTTCCAGCTTACACATCTCCCCATATCATAAGCTTCATTCAACAAAATCAGCACTTCTTGGAGATGCAATGCAGTTATATGAATACAATACAGACATGACTATGAATTCAGACCTAATCCTATATATGGATATGAATGTGCAAATATATGGTACAATGCAATGCAGATTAGTTACCGCAGTTAAAAATTTAGGCTGTTTTTTATATAGTTTTGGGGCTTTCAACTCTAAAGATATGAATCAACCAAAAACAGATTTCGTTTTTTCTTAAATTAACTAAACTTGAACGCAAGATCAGTGTTGATAAGCTGCACCAAAAAATGAAGAATGAGAAATTAGCATGATTTTTAAGAATTACTATAGATACAAAGATGTTGGGCCTAACTTGTACAAACCTGTCTTCAAAAAGTATGGACCCAGATTGAAATAAACCCATAAAATAATTAAGTGGAAGTAAATCCAAAAATAATCCTGGGAATATGAGTAACATAATGGTCTATGCATGGGCGTATTTAGTGGTGGTTTTATGAGTTCAAACCACCACCCACCCACCCCCAATAAATGCATAACTGTTATGTTGTTAACAGCTACAAATATGGACAAATACAACCATTTCCAAAGGAAACCCCCCCTAATAACTTAAAACCCCTCCAACATTTTTTTGGATATGCCCCTAGGTCTATGTGGTCATTCTGGCAGGGTTTTCCCCTTCTATATCTAAGACTTGCCTGACTTGCACAGTGTTTTGAGAAATATCAACACAATGGTTTTGTTTGGTAAGTGTTACTAGTTCCTCTGAGGTTGCGCAATGTGTACTAGAAATGCAGAGTAGCAGAATACAGTTACAAAAATGAAATCTTTCAAACTCTGAATCCTATATAAATGTGGAATTACAATTAAATGTAAAAAATGAGATCCTTTCCTGTTAAATTCACCATACGATTGTCTGACCTTCTTTTGGTTCGTTACACAAGCCTGAAATGGGGTCACGCCTTGGCCTAGAATCGAAGGGTCAGCAGAGCGTCTGTTTTATGTCATTTATTATGTATTAATAAACAAACGATCCCTTTCGGGGCTTTCCGCGGCGGCACTGGTGAGCGTGACAGAGTGGGTGATTGGTCAAGTGCCACCGTCAGACGCCTTGTAATTACAATCGTAAATTTATATAGCGCCGCTTCAGGAGACACTAATGATAGGAGTTCTGCGTGGAAAACCTGTCGTTATTATGGCAGATAATTATGCGAAAATGCACGCTTGGACAAGTGGATCTGGCGGATTATTGCCGAAGACTTGGCAAAGAGCCACTTAGAGGCAAGTCGTTGATAGCTGTGAGCCAGTTGCTGAGTCAGAGAGCAGGGTCTAACGACTGGGGTGGGGGTGGGGTGGAGAGTGCGGGGAGTAGAGAGGTCGCCTGCTGGGTTGCAAGTGTTTAATTATCCGCCTCTAAGCACTTGTTACTTATCCGCTGAATGGGAGGATGGAGACGCATCCGAAAGGTGGTTGAAGTAGTGTGTCTTCCTCGGAGACAAAGCGCCAGAAAAGGCAGGAGGCTGCGAGGAGGAGAGGCAGGAGAAGGAGGAGGCGAGATGATTGGATGAGCTGTTGAGGATGTTAAAATGAAGAATTGAAGCAGATGCGTCTCCAGTGACTCAGTCGTTTGCTCTGGAGACTGGACTTCTGCAGTGACTCAGAGGCAGACAAAGAAGAGAATACTGACGCCAGTGTCATGGCAGGGGCTTGGTGACTCTGGGGGCTGACTTTCAGAGCCAATAATTTGGAATCCCAATCCAATTCAGAGCCAATTCTGAATCCAATCCAATTCAGAGCCAGTTCTGAATTCAATTCCAGTCAGAGCCAATTCTCACTCAGTATCAGAACACGTAAGCTGACAACAAAGGAACAGATCTGTACACAGGTAGACTGACTTGTGACACTGTACATGTATGTTAGACTTACTGACTGATCTACAGAATAACTGATTGACTTACTAACTCATTGAATGACTGACTGACTGACTGACGACTGATTGACGGAATAATTGACTGACTTCTAGCTGATTGGACTGATTTGTGTACTGATTAACTTATTTATTTTGCTGATCCACATGATCTGTAAAATAAATACTTAATAAATAAATTACATGACAAACTTAATTACAGATTGCCTATTAAACAGGCTGATATGCAAAGACATTTTAAATGGTAATCGTAATTGAGCATTCATATGGCCGCTCTACAAAAAATGTTGGTCTATATACTTAAAGGCACGACTGACCCTATAACAGAAGACGACGATCAATACGAATTGTATTAAATAGCTTGAAAAACAGGCGGAGAAACGGCGAGAAGACCGTGTTGTTGCAGGCGTTATTACGGTCTGTACCAGAGTGAAGGACCAAGTACAGCGAAGCTACCATGGGAACGATCTTCCCGATGACACTCGAACAGCCCCTTTAAACTCTACTCCAGTTACTCTCCTAGCTAGGCTATACTAATACGCACCTCTTCAGATCCCTTTGACAGCCATGTTCATAGCACTGTTGAGGGGTTACTTAAATGCGCTTTACAACAGTTCAGGTAAATACATACAGAAATGGATATGGGGAGAGTTATGAAAATCAGACACCTGGCATAACCTTACCTGATATGAATTCCATAACAGCAGACATCACTTTGTCCCGAACTTCAGGTCCTAGATCCTAGGAATCTAGACTTTGCTTTTTGGATGCTGTGGAAATGTCAATAAATATTAATATTACAATTACGAGTACGATCCTCATCTGTAATGTGATGCAGTGTAATGACAAACATTATAACACAAAAGGTGCTATGTCATGTGTCTTGATACATGATATACACAATCAAATTACATATACATACATATGCATATACAAATACATGCATATATGTATGTGCATGTATTCATACATAATAATAATAATAATAACAAATTCCTAAATACAATACAATAACAAATTCCTAAATACAATACAATAATATTCGTTTATTAATTCAAACTCGCAAGTAGGACTACACATGAAGATTACATGATACAGCAGTAACAGATGATAACAAGTTTAGCAGGAATGGAATTTAACTGCCACTTATACATATAGATGCAAGTGCATATATGTGTCCATAAGTAGGTGTGTCCTTTAGGACCTGCAGTGGCATATGCATGCATAAATTTATACACTTATATAAATCTATATATACATACATACATAAATAAATACATAATATTATATCGAAATGCCCTATAGGAGCTGCTCAGAGGCGAATGGTAGTTTCGTGTTTTCTATTATAAAACAGTGGACCCAAGTGCATTAGAGGAGTTGTTATAGGAGAGAGCGTTAAGAACGCATTGTATTGGTCGTTCCCAGGACGTTTAACGGGGCGTTCATTGCACTTGGGTTATTGGAGTGCATTTGGCGTAGTAAGAGAAGTGATTGTGCCAGTGGACGACGAAGACGAAATGTCCCGAGCGAATTATTGACCAAACGAGTTGCAGATGCATCATAAGGATGCTGACGATAAAATCGATGGCATCTTAAGAGGATGCGGCCGCCGCACAACCACCAGCAGCAGCTGTGGGACAGTGCTCGTAGGGCGGCTCGACGGATAGTCCCGTTGGCAGTTTTGCCAGTCTGGGGCCTTCATAAAAGGAACATTTGCCTAGAGCTAATCATCGCCCACCGCCCGTTGATAGAGAGCCAAGCGCACAGGCTCCATCTGGTGATAATTAGTCTTAGAAATGGGACTGCTGACACTTACAAAAAACGACCTGTAAGAAAAAAAACTACCGCTTCTTCAGGGAAAAGCTGGTCAGAAAAACTAGTTCTGACAGTTCTGAAATAGGTTAGTAAGACGATTGTGGAAAAAACAAGTGAGAAAACTAGCGACAGAAATGAGGTCAGTTAGAAGAACTGGCAATAACAATATTATGAAAAAGCCATATATTATATTCGTTTATTATACATCAAGCAGGAAGGCACACCGCTTCACCACTAACATCTAACAAAGGCTACTATAATGAGAAAAAATAAATAAAAGAAGGGTAGTTTAAGAAAATCTATTGACAGAGAAAAGGCTAGTAGGTAAACTACTTCTGACAAATTAGATGAATCAGTTAGAAAATACCCTTTGACAGAAAGGCTAGTGAGAAAACTACGTCTGACTCTGCCAGCATTTCCGTGGGCGTTAGATGGGTTACCGATAGGCTCTATACGGGTCCCATGTGGGGAATTTGGTCCTATATGGATGCCATGTGGGAAACTCTAATATAGAGAAATGCTAGTACACAGCCATATCGCTGGCATCCAAAAGAAGGCCTATTAAGAAAAAAACTAGTTTTAAGGGTCTGGATAAAATGTTGTGTGTTTCAACAAATCAGTGTTTTTCAGTTACTGCAAAAGCTATGAATAAATTCTAAAACATCTTTTCAAGATATCTGCTCAGAAACCCAGAATAGCAATGATATATCTCTGCTTTCAATTCTTCTGACACCATCTATAAGTTTCACTGACATCAGCTAAAAGCTCCCATTGACAGTTGCTATAAATCTCCTCCGCATTAGCTATGAATCGTGCTGGCATGTGCTATAAATAGTCTTGGCATTAGCTATGAATGTTTGTTGCTGGCATTTGCTATAAATTAATCTCCTTGGCATTAACTATAGCTCTCCTTGGCATAAGCTATAAATCCCACTGGCATTTCCTGTAAATCTCACTGGCATTTGCAATAAATCTGCTTAGCATTAGCTATAAATCTCCTTGACATTTGCTGTAAATTCCACTGGCATTTCCTGTATATCTCACTGGCATTTGCTGTAAATCCACTGGCATTTCCTGTATATCTCACTGGCATTTGCAATAAATCTCATTGACATTAGGTATAAATCTCCTTGACATTAGCTGTAAATCCCACTGGCTGGCTTTTACTGTAGATCTCACTGGGATTTACTGTCCATCACCTTGACATTAGGTATAAATCTCCTTGGCATTAGCTACAATTCCCACTGGCATTTGCTACCAATCTCACTAGCATTTGCTATGATCTCATTGGCATTCACTGTTAATCACACTAGCATTTGCTATCAATCTCACTAACATTAGCTGTAAATCTCACTGGCATTTGTTGTAAATCTCTTTATTCTCCCAGTGGTGCCAGTTTAACAGGCAACAGCTATAAATCTAACTGGCATCATAAAAACATCTCGAAGACATTTATAATAAATTTCAATGGTGTTTATTAAGGCTCACTGAATTTATTAAGTCACCTCTAAATCATTGTGGCACTTGTATAAATACTCAATTACAATTACAGTACTGTAAGCACTTTAGTTTTATATCCTCAGCATTTTCTAACGGTTAATTTTATTGTGCCATCATTCTCTGGCGTTGTTTTAAAAATAGCCAAAGTCTAGGGGTTCTTCGAAAGGCAATATACAAATTAGTGATTGCCATTTTATCTGCCAATGTTTTATTTTATTTGTAAAGTTTCGAGTATTTCATAGTTGCACAGAAGGGATAATAAATTAATAATAATTATAATTGCAAATTTGAGATCACAGTTTGTTTTTCATTGAATGTTAGATACAAGGATTGCCTTGAGTAGGCCTACCATAGGTCTGACCAGTATCTTGAAGAGTCACTAAATATTTTGCCATAACAATAAATTACTATAACAGCTGAGGGTAGTGTGAGAATGTGCAGTAAATTGTTGTCCCAAGTCCAGACTTGATCTGCATTAGCAAAAATGGGGTGGTTAAAAACTATTCTTTTCAGTCGCGGCTATGCCGGGAGCGCTTCTAGGTAGGTATCTTGAAGGGGCGCTATATCAAGTTCATATTGATTGATTTTTGGCCAAACGACCTTTCTGTGCGCTTATGAAATATTTCAAAGCTTGTTTGATGATTTTCATTGGTAATTGGCAGACTACAGTCTAATGTTAATAGACGAAACTGATTCTCAATTATCAGTTAATGGATTGATTAACTGGTTTAATTGATCAATTTATTTTACAGACCAATTGATCAATTAGCCAATTGTGTAGTTGATCAACTTATTGATCAATCTGTTAATTGACCAACTAATGTATTGAGCAGTTCTTGTATTGATCAATAAATTGATCTAATGCCACAATTTGGTTTACCATGTAAATTTAAGTTGTACTGGTGATCGATTTAATATGTCTTTTTTGATTTTAATGTCTACCTGATGTTTTGTGACCTGGCTTTCAGTTTTGCATTGATTGCATCACTATTTCTCCACTGTGCACCTATGCTACTGAGCAGTCTTTGGATTCAAAGTGACTTGGAATTGAACATGAACCGATGCTCTGTATTACAAGATAGTGGTGCAATATAAATCACAGGTAATGTAATGTAATTGAGCGTTTATATAGCACCCCTTCAACATATGGTTTGCATAGACCTAGAACTGAACTCTTTCTTAGATGGCTGTTTGTCAGTTTGTCTGTCTCTGAATTAATGAGTGAATGCATGGAGCATGTTGAGACTACTTTACCACTGGACAGTCTTTCTAGAACTTTACCAATGGAATTCAGAAACTGAACTGAAATAATACAGACCCTTATAATGATAATTTCTATGGCACCGTAGCACAGTCATTCCGGTACAAGGGCGCCTACAAAAAACCAAAGCTTACCATAATTGCTCACTAAATTTTAATTCATGTACACTAAATGTAAGAAGTACTAGGGACTATCATTTTAGAGTGATATTGTGTTTACGTACATTCAAAAGACACTGTTTCCATCTGACTGATTGCCACTTTTAGACTACTTTTGAAAGGTTCTTCAGATATATTTTACAAATATTCTGCAACCGTAACAAATACAATTGCATTAACTTTGGAAAAATGTGCGAATTTCAAAAAGAAATAATAAAGAGCAACATGGACAGCAGATGACAGTGAATAAGAGTAATAATGACGATGATGTTGGTGACAATAATAATAGAGGTGCTATATAAATTGACAGTTACAATACTATACGGATGGAGAAGAGGCATAAGAAATTTGCATATGCCATAACTTAACTACAGTACTCGTCATGTTCGCTATGCTCTTGTGAAGACTATCTTTGGTTATAACTTGAAAACTGACTTCGTAAATTCTGATTGTGTCTATGCAATTCAGAACTTTGTAAAGGGGTATTACCAGATTTCAGTTGTATTGTATTGCATTGTATTCTGTAATTAACAGTTCCCGAACAGCCGACAAATCTTCAGGGTGAGGCGGTTTCCCCGAATGCAATCCAGCTGACGTGGGACCCTCCAGAGGCATCGGACGAGCGCATCGAGAGCTACGAACTCTACTACAATGACTCGCACTTCCGTCAGAACATCCGCGTGACCATCTTACCTCCTCGGAACTCCTACCTGCTCGAGGACCTCACTCCAGACACCGTCTACCACATCCGGGTGGCTGCGAAGTCCAAACGCGGAGAGGGAGCATCGACACCGACGATTCAAGTGCGAACGATGGAATATGGTGAGCTGCTTGTTTTCTTTGCGATGGATTTAAAGTTAGCATCTGGTGTGGATGTATGTATCATCATCATCAGTTCCTGATGCCAGCCATTTAGTCACAAAAAAACTCATGTCAAATGATGTCTGTTGAAACAAAAGCATATCTTGAGAAGCCTGTATAAATTCAATGCGCATATGTCTACACATATCAACATTATCAATATATTTTAAACAGCAATATATCATTATAAATACAATTATATCATTTGGGCCGAGCTGCTCATCATCGGTCTACGATTTTGGAGTCTTTTTGACAACGGTTTTCAGTTGATCCGACAATTGATTGATGCCTTTTTGCTTTATGACATGGATTCCGTAAGTAAGTATTCTTTATTAGTGCAAGAAAACCGTCCACACTTTAGAATTGCAATGTGTGGGAAACAGTGAGAAGAAACTCAGTGTCAGCAAACAGTGATGCAGCGTAATGAAGGCTTTTAAAGTCTAACCATTTAGATACAGTTCGATTGTTCACAAAGTTCAGTGGATTCAATTAGCTTAAAGTGTCTTCGCCAAAGAGGATGTAATGCTGATGGAGTGGCATTTGAGCTTCAGCCATGAAAACCGTTATACCCTGAAAACTGTTAAATTACATGACGGGGGAAGTTTTGCAGATTTTGCATGTAGCACAACAGAGACAGCCTTTGACAGTTTTGTGCAAGGACAAAAATGCGCCATTTTTTATATTTAATAGTTAAATTTCAAGAAAAAATATGCTTTTTTTGCTTCATTTTGCCGGAATTTGCCGCCCCGTGAAAAATGCCACTCAAGGCAGCCACCTGTTACGCCTATACCTACAGCCGGCTTTGTAACACAAACTTTATTTGGATTTCAATATTTGCCATTTTGGTTTAATAAATCACACAGCTGAGGAGGTTTGTGTGGATTTTGTGTGTAACACGAAATTCATTTGATTTCAGTATTTGTCATTTTAAAATGTCTTTTTGTTTTAAACAATGAGCTACTATTGTTACTATTCTTTGTAGCAAATAAATGTCTATATATATATATATATATAATTTATATATGTATATATATATATATTTTTTCAATTGAAATCTATATATATATATATATCAACTGAGATATATATATATATATATATATATATATATATATATATGTATATGTTTTTTGGCCTCTAATGGTGATTGGAGCAGTGGCTGTGTGCTTAGCTGTACTGATATTAATTTGGAAAACGACCTTGGGGGCCTTGGGTCCCTCTTCATCAGGCCTTCTGGAGGAAATGGATTGTCTTCATCCAATTGGATTTTGAGTCCCTAACGAGCAGATGAGTCTGCCCGCATGGCTGGCTTCCTGGGAACTTATTAGACTAGATTGCCTGAAAGCAACGTTCCCTAACAATGGTCACCATTGCGGCCATGGCACAGAGAAATCGTGCGTATGTAGGTTTTTGTGTGTGTATATTTGTATAATGTATATGTGTATGTACCTGATTATATATATATATAGATATATATATATATATATTATTATTACATTTATATATAAGATATATAGAATTATAGATATAATTATATCTATATATTTAATATATATATGTGTATTATGTATTATATATATTTATACCACTAGAAGATTTGGCTTAATGATCAATGCAGGGAGAACAAAAACCAAGGGTGATTGAAAAGACCAAAGAGACACCAGTAATTATCAACATCCAAAGAGAAGTTATTAGTTATTGTCATTGAGCATGTAGAACAATTCGTCTTTCTAGGAAGGCCAATAAACGCAGATGGCAGCAACGGAAAAAAATTAAAACATACAAAAGAGAATTGGATGCACTTCACAAGCATTTGTAATTATGAACAGAATATTGGTAAGCAGAGAATTCACAAAGAAAACCAAGGCAATTAAATATACAAGATGACGATACAACCGATTTTTACGTAATTACCGGTACGTATCGGATAATGGGACAATGCAAGTGCAAGATGAGAAAAAAATTCTTACAGCAGAAATGAGTTGTCTACGGAAGATCAGAGGTATTGCAAGACTAGGCCTACAGAAAATAGGAAACAATGACATAAAAAAATCATTAGGTGTCCAAACAACTCTACTATAGACAAAGTCATTCAACGTAGGCTCTGATTATTTGGACGCATAGAGACTATGCCAATTGACAGAATCCTACACAATACACTAAGCCTGCATAGTAGAGGTTGTTCGGACTTTCATGGATACTTTTATGACGTGCCACATTCCTTGCACTGTATTCCATGTCTGCTATTCAGCACGGCCACTAGCTGTGGTGTACAGCCAGTTAGTTACTTGTGTTCCTTTGTTCGACAGTCAGAAGTGAACAGATGTATGCTTTACGCTAGAAATGCGTTTGAGTTTTTCTATGTTTCTGACACAGACTCTAACCTCTTTTCTACCATCATCAGCAACCCTACATGTATCAGATCAACTTTCCCGTGAAAACTGTTTCATACTCGCTGCCCCCAGAACCCACAATAGAAAAATACCTAAGGCAAATTCTATCTCGTAAAACATTTGTCAGGATGCTTTTTTTAATTTTTTTATATTTGATAGATCTTTGTACACCAAAATGAGGTTAGCATGGTTTTCAATAAAGGATATACTTGGACTAACACAAATTGATTTTGTTTTCCAATGATCACTACCAACATAAGTTTTATTTTTATTTTGAAGTTATCTTTTATTTCTCTATATTTGCATGTGAATTATGAATGTACAGAGATTTGTTATTGCTGTAAAATAGTTTCAAACGCATCTTCACATGGTGTGATCTGAGTAAGTTTTCCTTATGTTGTAATTAAGTTTTAAGTTTTTCTATAGATGTTGAAGTTTGAATTATGAAAATACAGAAATGGTATATATCAGCCGTTTATTGAATCAACAACAGCACAATTAATTAACAATCAGTCATTTCAAAAAAATGTTAATCTGCTGATGCCGTCAACAGGACAGCCCTAAAGGATAAAATAATCCGCTATTGCAGGGCTGCCCCTTTTCCATATTACATTTACTGATGGCAAGACGATTTTTATGATCATATAGTTATAGAAAATTCAACTTAAATAACAATTTTAGGCTAAATCATAGCCAAACAACTAAATAACAAAACATTGCAGTATAAGATTTAAAACAAACAAACAAACAAAATCAAGACAAAACAGATTATAATGTTCACAGTAGTACATTTCCAAACAATCTTAACTAAGGTACAATCATCGAGTCATTCTATTGTTTTTATATGTTCAAGAGATAATGTTTCAATTGAGCTTTAAATTGAGCCATGTGTAATATATTTATTAAATTTGGAGGAAGAGATTTGTGGTGGACCTGAGCATTTAATTGTGAACTGCTTAGTTCTGGTTCGTGCCCTTGGGGTTCGATATTTATAGGATGCTAAGTATCATGTCCATATAGTTTTACCCTTTAAGGAAATATTTATCAAACAGTGATGGAAGAAGCCGATAATGATAACAGTACATGAATAGTCCAATTTGATATTTTTTAATATCATTCAATTTTGTAATATAATTCAGTTTATTTGTCACTACACATAATGTGACCAAAATAAATTTTACTTTGTTTTGCATTTGTATTTAAGTTTTATTGTTTTCAACTTTTTTGCATTTAAAGTTAAGTTTTTGTTATTTTCAACATTTGGTTGTGAGTTATGAATACACTTTAATTTTCCTTTGGTGTACGATAGTTCCTACCGCATCTCCACAGAATGTCACTGGCAAGACTCAGAATTCCACCACAATAGAATTAACATGGACGCCTCCTCCAGCTCCTAAAAGAAACGGCATGATCGTAGGGTACAGAGTACTTTACGACATGGCCGTAACAAGTCTTGAGCTGGACAATACCACCGCGTCAAGCCTGAACGTTACAGATAGTCCATATTTCCTGTCGGGACTCGACAAGTTTACTCCGTACAAGATATCCGTGGCGGCGATGACCCGTCGAGGAATCGGACCCAGTTCGGATGTTATTATTGTGAAGACTGATGAAGATGGTATGTAGGTCTTGGAGGATCGGTTGGATTGAATGCTTTTCTTTGGCATGGCTTATTTTAACTCGCTAGGGTTGGTCGGTCTGTTCGATTGAGCGAAGATATAATATATTAACAGCATGTAATTCTTGTGGAGAGTTTTAAGGCATCAGTGGCCTTAGTAGCTGTAAGATGTGGTCTTGTTTGATTGGTTAAGTGCTTGTCTTATAATGTGATGAGTAGGGTTCAAGCCTCCTCTGATACGGTGACTGTGTAAGGGACCTTGAACAAGTCCTTCACTCACACAAGAGCTCAGCAGTCAGCACCATCTATTGATGCTTGGTCATTAGATAGTGTGCTTAAAAATGCGTTGTAGTGGTAATAATAATAACTGCAAAAGTAAATATATATTAACAGTTGCTTGACAGTTAAACATCTGAGTTATTGCAATAATTATTAAGCCTACAAATGGTGGTTAACAGTAATTACAATAATAGTACTAACAGTATTGAATTGCCAATAACTAATCGTTTGCATGGTTGCATGTAAATACAAGTGTGGCTTCAATGTCTGGATAACTTGTCACGACACATTGGCAACAAGAGAGCTCCAGATGGCTTTCTTCATGTTATTGAATATCAAGAATATCAAGAACAACAGCAATAGTAGGTTAATAATATTTAATAAAATAATTTTAGGCCTGAGTTCTTTTGTGACTAAGATTGCGTCGTGAATGACAGAACTTTAGCTTATGTAAGACCTGGTGCGTAATTGTAATTGTAATTAGTAACTTATTTAGTGCTGGTGTGTAATGCACAAAGCCTCAACTGATGGTGCACCAAAACCAGGTCATAATCAGGTCACTATACTGACCAAGTGTCATGTGTAAGATTGCACTTGCTCAAGTTAAAGTTTAGACTGAGGTATCAAAGTGCTTCTGAGTAGGTATCTTCAAGGAGTGCTATATAAATGATCTGAATGAATGAGTGAATGAATGAATGAATTTAGCTAATTAACTTGTTCATCGGCTTCCTGTGATTTTTGCTTGACCGTTTTTATGGCTGGATGAAGATGAGGAAATCTAGCACCTGACTAAAATTGCCACAGATCGGATGGTTCTACCGAATCTAAGCTGCCTCTTCCATATCAGGGCTTCCTCGGTCGGCTTCTACTGTATGGGGTTTCATGAGTCAATATCTAAGATGTCCGTCTGGCGTGTTAGACCAACGTACTGCTCAATCTCTGGGGTGTTTCTTGTCACCCTTTGTGACAACGTGGAGGCAACCGAGGAACCGAGGACATTTGCTTTTAATAAATGACCTGTCAGTTTTAATCACTACGGAAGAACGCCTGTTTTGTTTGCCTGGACACTAATACTGTGGAACTGGATGGAATAGGTTTCGTGGTGTTTGCTGGGAAATGCTGAGTTGTATTAAGTTTCTGTTTTTCCAAAAACAGCGCTGTTTAACTGAGCGAATATCTGTTTTTCGTGCAGTCCACGGCCATTTTGAGTAAACACAGGGTACCAGTCCATGTCCATTCTGAGTAAATATAGGGTACCAATATACAGTGTACACTCTAAAATGCTTGAGGCACTTCGAGTATAATTGGAGAGATGTGATGTTGTGTGGTCGCTTTGTACCTTAGGCAGCAACAGATACTGCTTCAAACCCTGGACCATGCTTCTAAAGAGTGAATATGGAGGCATGGAAAGGAGCACCTATATGCACCTTTACCTGTTTGCTCTTTTCTGTGCACTGAGGATGGACATGTAATATGCAAGATCTGCTGTAATTGAAATCGTAATCCTGAGGCATTTATGACAGCACCTTTTAGTATGTATGTATGTATGTATATGTGTATGTATGCATGTATGTACATATGTACACTTTATGTCATGTATATATGTATGTATATATTGTTATGCATTTCTACTCGGAGGTGCTTGTCCTGACTGCGCGGACACTGAATCGAAGTTTCACGCCGAAGCGCATGAGCAATTGCGATGTATGTATGGATTCGAACCCGCAACCCTCCGTGCAAGGCCTATGTATGTACACCACAGTATGCATGTGCCCCATGTATGAAGCACTTGTATGACAATGTGCAATGTATGCATGTGTGTATGAATGTATGCATGTATGTGTGCATGCATGTGTGTATGTATGCATGTATGATGTGTGTGCATGTATATATATACATGTATATATACATATACATGTATGTATGTATGTATGTATGTATACATATACATGTACGTACGTATGTATGTATGTATGCTGTGAGATGCTTACTACAGGGGCTTTTAAGTACCTCACAGAGTGTTGTGATAAATGACAGATATCTGATGGATAGTCCTTATGTGCAGGTAGGTCGACCTCTGTTTTGTTGAGTTGACAATTGGCCACTGGAGACGTCTTCTAAGGAGATGGTTCTACTGCATCATTCAGAATCCCGTCACCCCTTCTGTCTGACTTAAAGTCCCTCCTCTCCCCTACCAAACGATGCCCCGGCTGAAGAGTTCAAAGGTCAACAGCGGGATCCGAGTCCACCTATAATAAAACTCAAGTATAGGAGCATTCCCATGGGTAAGATCGAAGAAGGTGATGCGGGAGAGAGAAGCGAAGAGGAGGCGGACGATCGGTGACAGCTGCCTAAACAGTGCAATGTTATGCGAATGTTTGTATGCAGTGGGTGGGTTCCAGTTGAAGTCGTATTATAGACTGTTGGGTGATGAAGAGTTGAGTGGTGGCGTTTTCAAGTGCCATGCATATCATGCACAGTTGTATAATAATGGGTGTGGGAGAGTTTCAATGATGGTTTACTTTAGGGTGGTGAGTAGATGGGTGTGGCTAGGGCAGTCATCTGTCCTTTCATTATTTGGACCGTCATCCATTTGCTAGTGCATCGGCGCTTACCAATGGGTGAACGATAGTCTAGTGGATAGTGTGGTAGCTGTTACCTCAAGTTGGGTGTTCAAATCCGCACCAGGGCAGAAATTTGTTTCTGGATTTCCGTGCGACCTGTGCCACTAGCTAACTCAGCTATAATGAGTACACTGACCATACTTTCTGTAATGGGAAGATCAGACAGACAGGGAGAGGACTGGCCACCTGCCCTCATATGCCGAGGCTAAGAAAATGAAGTCGCTAACACTTCATGCCCATGGCTGCCTCTCAGACTAGCATAAGCGGCTGTTCTTCTGCTCCTACCTAGACAACCATGCACTTTCGGGCCCATTTGGGGCCACTGATCACCATCTGTGGGCTCTTAACCGTTTATGGGCCTGAAGCGCATTTTTGCACCATAAGATTAGAAGCCATGTAGCACAGCTTGTTGTTCATTTTTTCACTTATGCGCTACCTGGACTTGATAGTACAGCATCTCTAAATTGTTGTAAATGAATTATTAGGCTCCATGAACACTGTGACTTATTTATTCCATTGTCTGTCTGTTTGTACCTAATTGTTACCATCTGTGACAGGGGGGGGTCCAAGGTCAACGGGTTTTTCAATGAATTAAAATGGGCTCCATAGGCATAGAGGGTTAATGGTCCCAACACAGGTGACTGTGTCTTATTTATTCCATTGTCTGCTTCTGTACGTAATTGTTTCCATCTGTGACAAGAAGGTCAGAGAGTTGGGAGTCTGCCAGGTGCAAACAGCAACCATTGAATGAATGAATATCTGTGATCTTCTGATAATGTCAAACCCGAGGCACAGAGTCTGTATCACTGATTAAGATGGACGGTATATCATCAAAGACCATGATGGATTATCTCGTCAAAACAAGACAGGCAGACAAAGAACCAAGAAAGTGCGGATGAAGACGAGACCAAGATGAAGACCATGAAAGTGACTCTAGACCATGGAGAAAATATACCAAGACCAAGAGAGAAATCTAAATCTTAATATAGACGTTTTTCTATAGCAACCGTATGCCCTCGACCCTGTTCATTTTCTAATGAATTGATGGGTGAGATACAGTACTTCACTACCACTGCTGCCCGTTTGAATGGGAGCCACGCCATTTAAGGTCCCCTTGTACCGACCGTACTAACCCTGGATTGAAAAAGACCTAGACAGCCATTCAATCAAACATCACAGCATCCATTTAACCAATTAATTTAGATTTATAAGGATAAACTGATGACCAACTCTAGGAAATAAATCGATTTAAAATCAATTACCATAATGTTAACTGTCTTAGGGACTGCAATCTTCCGGATACTGACCTGATTATGGCTTGGTTTTGGTGCACCATCGTTTGTTGCCTTGTGTATTGGACACCAGCGCAATAGAAGTTACTATTATTAAAACTCTTTATTATAATTAATCATTTAAAGACAGCTTCATAACTAGGCGATTGACGTCTTGTAATAATATTTCTGCGGACTATCCGATGTGCCACTCAGAGCCTGGTGGTCGGTGAGACTGGTATAAGCCTTGTAGTCGCAGGGTTTCCTAGACCTCATGCAACCATCTTTCCCATGGTCTGTTTTGAAATGGGAAAAGTTGCCTGGATGAGGCCGTCAGAAATCGTGCTGGGTGGACGGGAGGGCCCCAGAAACAGCAGTTGGCCTGGTTGTGCCAGGTACACAACCTGCGTGAATCGGGACTGGATCCGGTGGTCATTGGCACTCCTCTGATAAGGTCCTGTCTCTCCCTCTCTCTCTTACTACCAGCTGAGTGGTAAATTGACCTGGCGTCAAACGGACTACCTTCCAGGTAGTCTGGCGGTATGCCAGTCTGCTTAGTTTTCTTATTGGCATGCAGACTGGAAAATGTGGAGGCTGGATGGATAGATGGCTACCTGAATAGCTACGTGGCCTACTGAATTATGGGCTAAGTGACTCGTTGAGTTGTTAGCTACCTACTACATACTTGGCTGGCACTTGGTGAAAGAATTCTCACCTTTTCCCCTAGGTACTTACTGATCTCATGGCATCCAAGTGAATTCTCAGGAGACTGTTATTTAGCAATTTGCTATAAATGCACCACGTACTGTAAATCTTGTATAATCTGAATTGTTTTCGTGAAGTGGGCGTAGTCAGGATCATAATGAGCCTTGTACCATGTAAACCAATCCTGACGAATTATAGACCTTTATAAATATACTTGCTAGAGCGAATTGCGTGAAATTATAGAAGTAAACGCTCGAGTAAATCATGTCCAATCTTGAGGCTATAAATTTCCTAATACAGTAAATCTTGCATTATTAATTTGCAACCTCCAAAACCAAGCAATAATAGGTCAACTTCCAGAAGATCAGTCTGCCATGTGATGAACTGCATGTAGTGGATTTGCAAAAGATAGTCTAGATGCTATGAATGTACCCAGTACTATAAATCTTGTATTATAATCTAGATGGTATGCTGTGCTAGATGCTGTGCTCGTATCCAGTACAGTATATTCCATTAGCCTATGAGTATTCAGATGTACCTGATACAGTAAATCTTGTTAAATGTAGGTATTATAAATATACCTGAAACAGTAAATATTGTTAAATGTAGGTATTATGAATATACCTGATACAGTAAATCTTGTTAAATGTAGATATTATAAATATAGGCCTACCTGATACAGTAAATATTGTTAAATGTAGGTATTATGTATATACCTGATACAGTAAATCTTGTTAAATGTAGATATTATAAATATACCTGATACAGTAAATCTTGTTAAATGTAGATATTATAAATATACTTGATATAGTAAATTTTGTTAAATGTAGACACTATGAATACGCAAGTTGCAGTAAATATAGCAAAATAGTAAAGTGTGAATACTATGAATATATACTAGATGCAGAATATTTCTGGTGTGGCACTTAGCATATAAAAACACCGAACATGGCGATACATACATACATAGTAAGCATAGTGTAAGCCGAACCGTTTTCTTCCAGTTCCTGGTGAGCCGCGGAAGGTGAAATTCGAGCTGATTAACTCAACGGCCATCAGCGTCCAATGGCAGCCTCCGTTGCCAAGGGAACAGAACGGAATTATCCGTGGCTACCAGATCCACTTTGTCCAGGTTGGCGAGAACAACGAGAAGCTCGGCTCTCCGTTGATGCTGGAAGTGGACAGCTCCAAGACGGACTTTGTCGTTTCGAACCTTCTTCCAGACACTCACTACCAGCTCCAGATGTCGGCATATACACGCAAGGGAGAAGGAGAACGAACGAAAGCAAAGAAAATCAAGACGAAAGGGGCCGGTTAGTCCATTGTGTACCTGCATACTGTTAGTACTAATAGTTCAATTCACTATAAATAGCAGCAGTAGTAGTAGTAGTAGTAGTAGCTGTAGCAGTAGTGCTACTAGGGCCATTTCAGACAAGAAATGGCAATAATAATAATAATAGTAATTATAATAATACTAAATAATAATAGTAATAACAATAATAATAATACTAATAATAGTAATAATGGTAATAATAATAGTAATAACAATAATAGTAATACTAATAATAGTAATAATGGTATTATTATATTATAGTGTTGTATTGCATTCATTTGATGCACATTTGACACATTCAGTACTTTATGCTTTGTAATGGCAAGTGCTGCGTTATGGAGCCATAGAAATTTTCGCTGTTATTATTATTATTGCAAGGTGAGAAAATGTTAACCTGAGGCCTGGTTGACAGTCCAGCACACTACCCATTAGACTATCACACACCTTTCTGTGTCTTTAATACTAGTTAAATTTTATTCCCATCCAAAGCTTCCAAATATTCTCATCCTCAACGAAACTCGCCTTAGCAGCTTGTCTATCTCCTCTCTGGTCTGGTAACCTGACTCGGATCTTCCCTTGACGCTCTCGGGACAACCCTCTGACATGATGCAATGCTCGTGAATAAGCTGGTGCCCTAAAGCGCTTTATATATTTGGAGTTTACGATTTTACTTTGAATTCAGTGTACTTGACTTGGATATTTAGACAGTAGGAAACCTCACTGTAAGGAACTTTTACTAGTGCTATAAAAACTGGTGCTGTAAGATTAGCGCTATTAAGCCCTCTCAGAGCCGTAAATCAAGAAAGAAATGCTCAGACATACAAACCTATCCAAGGCCACATGTCCACACAGACAGAGGATGGTCAACAACAGTTGGAAGGGAAAGGAGTTTTACGTCCATTGCTCTTTCTTAAGCAGGCCATCTTCTCCAGCTGATGACTTTTATATTCTCGACCCAGGGCCGCAAAAGAATGATAACGAAACAAAGAAATGTCCACCGAGGAAAGAGTTTCATGTTCTATGGCCCGCAAGAGATTTGGACAAAAAACCGAGAGGCTTTGCTTTGCGAAAGCGTGAAATTGCCGTGGACGGTAATACAATATGTTAGTTTCTGCGTGCAGTAATAAAGAAGTTAATGCATGCGGATGGCCACAGGGTGAGCGAAACATATTGAGAGATCTCATGATGGTTTGCCTTTTGTTATTCTATTTGAGTTCAATGGGAACTTCTTATTATTGTTATTATTATTACTGTAATTTTGTTTAGTACCCCTTCAATACTGTCTACTGAGGAGTGCTCCCAGCTCAACCTCAGTCAAATAATACAGTCTTAAGGTCTTATCGTATAGCATAAGACATCAGTTGCTGGCTTTAGAAAGTCAACCATGCACAAGTAAGGAAGGGAAGATGCTACTTTAATCACCAGTCACATTACATTACTTTGTGTGTATATATATCCCAATCACAAAGTTTTTGTAATCGTAAAACTAGTATAGCTCTGAGCTTCAAAATAAATGAATACAGGGAAAGCACCAGTGGTTAAATTCAGCTGGATCCCGCCGGATCTGAAAGCCGGCACCTTGGAATTGAGGTCTGCCACCTAAACTATGAGACCCACCACGTAAAGGAGTAGATGCGTCACCTAAACTACCACCTATAAACTATGAGAACCGCCACCTAAAAGAGTGGACCTGTCACCTGAATGTGTTTCTTTTACAACAATCGACCATATGCATAGTGTTAGAGACATTTTATACTTATCCGAATAGCAGATAGCGAATATATTGGTAATAAATACGGCAGATTGGCTTCAGTTTTAGACCTCGGAATTTGTAAAGATTTGGAGATGCGCCAAACTCTACCTATAAACTATGAGATCCACCACCTGAAGGACCTGTCACTTGAATGTGTTTCTTTTACAACAATCGACCATGTGCATAGTGTTAGAGACATTTTAGTATCAGATTTGAATTAGATCAGTTTAGGTAGATTTAGAACTACTACCTAAACTGATCTAATTCAAATCTGCCACTGACCTCTACCACATACACATCTTATCCACCACACACACACCATGGTTCACAGTTCAGTTAAACCTAGACAAATCTGTGCCTGGAATCACACATCTTGCATCTGACTATTTGCAAAGATATTTTAGACTTTCTCATCCACTAACGACCCCTAGGGAACTGAATTATAAAAATACATCAACTGTAATCTGCCATTGGAAAGGTCAGACAGTAGTCGTAATCGTAAACTCAGAATTTTCGGACTGCTTGAAGAGTTGAGACTTCATTTTGGAGTGGAACTCCTGTGTGGTGATTAGTGGAGGAACCTGATGCCTGGGTGAATGGCGATAATTCAGGGAGTTATGTACTCTCTAACTTACTCTGAGTTTGTAATTTTTTAATTACATACTCTGATGTATGTACTCTCTGATATATGTGCTCTCTAATTTACTTACTCTGAGTAAAGTACTGTCTGAGTTACATGCTTTCTGAGTTACATACTCTGAGTTACATACTCTGAGTTACATACTCTGAGTTACTCTCTGAATTACTTACTCTGAGTTTTATATTATATCATCACATTAAATATTGTGATAGTTACATACTGTTCAGTTACATACTCTCTAAGTTACACACTGAGTTATGTACTCTCTGAGTTACATGCTCTGGAATTACATGCTCTCTGAGTTACCTACTCTGACAGAGTTACATACTCTCTTAGTTAAGTACTCTGAGTTACCTACTCTGACTGACTCTGAGTTACGTACTTTCCGAGTTACATTCTGTGAGTTATGTACTCAGAATTGCATACTAAGTTTTACTCTCTAAGTTTTGTACTCTCTGAGTTACAAGCCTAGAGCTCTAACCAATGGGCTACCTACAATGCATCACATACCAAACAATAGCTGTGGATAAAAAGTTCCTTTTCATTGCCATTTCAGTTCCAATGGCACCACGAGGTCTGCAGTTGGCTGTGACACAGGAGGATCCGCCAATGGTCTCCGTCACGTGGCAGGCACCAAGGCAGAGTCATGGTAATGTCGAGGGCTACAGACTGACGTATGGCATCCTTGGCGAAAGCAACGTGGAAGAACGTAGACTCGACGGAGAAAAATATCGCTTTACCACCGCTTTCCTCGGTAAGTTAGCGAATTTCATGGTTTCTTTGTTAGCATGTCATAGCAACATGACTGAATTTATTTCACAGTTGTTATTATATCTATTATATTGTATAATTTGTTATGTTGTTAAATGTATTTGCTACTATATCATAGAATTTGTTGTTTGTAGTTGGTTTGGCCATGCCAAATATATATCTATCTCCTGGTTTTACATGACCTTTTTGTCGTGGTGAAAAATTGTAGAACGTGGAGCGGAGTATGAATTCCGCATTGCTGCCCGAAACAGTGTGGACTTTGGAGAGTATGCAACAGAAGTGATTAAAACTCCCGATGGCCGTAAGTATGATGGCTTCCTGTTGTGTTTTAATTAGGCGTGGTCAACGATTAAAAATTTTAATCGAAATTTGTCGCGCAATTCAAATTTTTAATATCGTGATTAATTTTTAATTGCATTTCACAGTAGATAACAAGTACAACTACTCAACCGACTCTGAGAGTTACGTTGAATATGCACTATATAAATGCTTGCAGTCAATAAACAAAGAGTAAACATGTTTTTAGTTGTTACTTTAAAGTTTCAAGTTTAAACTTAAAGTTTTTACTTTGTAATAGCGGTTTTATCAAGAATTGTTTTAGCGCATTTATTAAAAATAATTGGGTGCAGTGACAATAGCGTTAGCTGCGTTAAAAAATTTAATCGTGTTAATTGACTAACACATTAATCATGTTAATAACACGTTAAATGCTTAGTCCTAGTTTTAGTGTCATTTGGTGAAACTTTTTACTTGACGTGCAGAGAGTGTGGTATTCAGGACTTTTCCAAGACAGGGTCACAGTGTTGAGCCTATGTGAAGTACTGAACGTTTTTGTGAGGTATTTATGAAGAAGAACAGTCCATTAAGCTAGCCTGAGAGGCAACCTTGGAAATCATTACTTGCAACTTCATTTTCTTAGCCTCGACATAGGAGTGCAGGTGACCAGTCCTCTCCTTCACCGTCTGGTCTTCCCACCAATAGTCGCAGTCAGTGTACTTGTTACAACTATCAATCAATCAATCATATCATATATCATTTATTCAAAAAACTAGTTGACGAAAGATGCAACTAGTTACACAGCATCATTCAACAATTAATAGAACAGTTAGGGGCCACAGGTGGAGCAGCTAACGGCTCAAAACAATAATTTTCTGCTGTGACAGGGATTTGAACCCCGAACCTCTCGGTCGACAGTCCAACACTCTAACCACTGGACTATCATGACCAGTCACCAAACAATGCCTTTTGTTTCAGTTCCTACTGGTGCTCCGCAGAACTTCACCGCAATCGGCCTCAGTCCTACGAGCATTCGGCTGCAGTGGGACCCGCCCGCAAAGCGCCATCGCAACGGAGAGATTGTTCTTTATGAGATCGTCTACCAACAGAGAACCAATCCTCTTGACGACTATGCTACTAACTCAACCAGTACGACAGCTGTCGTTGAAGGCCTTGAACTCAACACAGATTATATATTTCAGCTGAGAGCCTACACCACTAAGGGTTGTGGACCATGGAGCAACCGGCTTCCGTTTAGGACGTTTGGACACTGTAAGCCGCAGAACTATTATCAATAATAAAAAAAAGGTTCCGGAACTCAACAAATTCATAACAGTTTTAGTGGCCTAATTTATGGTAATAATTCTATTTCATATAATATCAATAAACACTAGTTTAGATTAAATAAAAATATCTAAATAATGTACAAAAATTGTAATGAAAAATTTTAATTAGCTAAATTATTTTTTAAAAGCTGAAAAAAGGTCCCGGAACGGGGACCGTTCCGGCTGAAAAAAAGGACTGGATTTAAAGATAATAATAATAATAATGCTAATAATAATTATATCAAATATAATAGCATAATAATATGTGACCTCAGCTGAGAGAAGGGACTACTTGTCGGGAATGGACTTTACTAACAGTTTCAGTGTAAGCTTAAACTGTCAGAAAATCAGGGTAAAAATTTCGGAACGTTTGGCCCAAAATTTATGCTCTTTTAAAGAAAATATAAAATATCATTTGGAGGGAAATCACCTATAACTATTGAAACTGTCTCTACCCGATGCATAAATGCCAGATTTTTGGCTTTAATGCATCATGTGGAGTAAAATAGGTCGCTATACACAGAGATTATTAGCTTCAGATGCAGTAATTAGATGCAAAAATCAATAATCGAGGTTTTACGAAAAAGCAATTTTCCGGCTGATCTAGAAAGCGACAAGTGGTCCCTGTTCTCGGCCAAGGTCACTTATTATAATAACAATGATAATATTAATGGCCATAATAACTAGCCTATTCCCTGTAGAGTATCTGCACGGCTTTTGGACCAAGCGACCTCTCTAACTAATAAAAGGACCAAGGACCATGGATAAGCAGTCGTAGCCTTGTTTGTATATCTATAAAGGACAATTTATGTAGCAGAAATGGCATTCTACATAAATGATGAGGTTAAGTAGGAATGCGCCTTTGTGACGTTCTGAGAGGGTGCTATATAAATAGCAGATACATAGTTATGTACATGCGTACATAAATACATTCATACATGAATACGTACATGCATGGATGCATGCAGTCAATGGAGGTACAAAGAAATGTATGAACATAGTTATTTTATGTTCTTAACACTTTAACAACGATTTGCATTGGTTTCCCAATCACTTTTAGTACAATCTTGTCATTAAAGTGTTAATGGTGCTGTTATTCATAGCCAGGTACATAAGTATATGTTAAGAAGATTAACAAGAAATGTTTTAATTCATTTTTTAAGGAATCAATCAACAATATTTCTATCTGTCATCCAATAATCAGCAAATCAATTTATATATTGCACGCTACACGCTTTTGTTTCAATGCTGATTTTATTTTGTCCAAATGTCACAGTAGTAGCAATGGCTGGCATTTGACCACCATTCACAACAATCTTCAAATCATTGGGCACTCAATAAGTCAGTCAATCTGGCAGTCAATAAGTCAGTCATTGACGTCTGGCAGTTAATAAGTCAGTCACTCTGGTAGTCAATAAGTCGGTCAATCGGTCAGTCAATAAGTCAGTCAATCGGTCAGTCAATAAGTCAGTCAATCTGGCAGTCAATAAGTCAGTCAATCAGCAACCAGTCAGTCATTTAATTTAATGCATGCTGCATGTTATCGTTGCAAAGCAATCTCTTAACCGATCTTGCATTGCGATTGTTTTCCCAGATGGATTGCCGGCTCCTACGAACGTCCAGTTGCGCCGTGTCTCATCCACGGCCCTCGATGTCTCCTGGGATCCACCACCAGTCTCCGGCATAGCTGGCTATCGGATCCACTACAACATGTTTGCCACCCCAGACATAGACAAATGGTTGAGCGTAGAAATTGGACCGTACACCATGGCTGAATTGGCCGGACTGGAACCACACACGTCTTACGCAGTGCGCGTTCGAGCGAAGGGGGTCGACGGCAGATATGGGAACTTTTCAGAAACCGTTGTGTCAAACCAATTGGAAAATGGTGAGTAAACTGTGTGATTTCTATAAATTGCAGTGCATTTGTATGATGATATTAAAGATGGGCACGATTAGTTAAATTGCTAATCGATTAGAATTAGAATTACCTACTGAAGTTTGCTAATCGACTAGAATTAGAATTAGCAAAATCTTATAGAGCTGCTAATCGATTAGAATTAGAATTAGCTGTTTGTCTAATTGATTAACTAATTGATTAGAATCTAATCAATTAGTTACCCATCTCCGGACGGTATATGTCAGTTTGAAATCAATTTGTGAGTCTTGTGACTATCAAAGTTCATTCACAGACTCATTATATCACTGCATGGTCTACAATACAATACAGTGCAACTGTTTCATTTTCCCCTCCATCCAAAGTTCAGAAGTGCACACGACCATATAACAGAACATGATGATGCAGAGCAATTGTGAGTGAAGGACTTACTCAAGGTCCCTACACAGTAACTGCCTCGGGTGAGGCTCAAACCCTTACTCTCCGCATTACAGGCCATAATCATACACTTGTGATTTATGGTAATATATAATGTTATTCATTATTATGCGTAATGTAGTCAGATATTTGGGATATGTGTAATGATATATAAAGATATTTATACTGTGTAATGATTTTTAATGTGATTTAGCGCCTTCGTGAGTTTCTTGTAAGGCGCTATATAAATGGCCATATACATACATACATAATGTAATCAGACATTTATGATGTCTGTTGTAATGCTATATTATAATGTAATGTAATATTCAGATTTTTATTTGGCTCCAGTTTAAGAAACACTTGAGCAGCATTCATATTGGCAACTGCCTGATTAATTTCAAATATTAAATTGTTACGAATAGTTCGGACATTTGGAACGGTTGCTTAGAGAAAGTGTGATTGTTCCTTTGCAGAACATCCAGATGCTGTGCAGGAGTTTCATGCTAGAACGCAGAATCCTCGTTCAGTTATGCTCGAATGGAAGACGCCGAGAAAAGTCGGGGTTTTCCGATACAAGGTCCCGTGGAGTTTCACATGCCTTCTGTTCTGTATTTCTTCGAGTCAGTGTTGAGCAATGCTCAGGCCAAACTGATCATTGCACCAAATGGATCAATATGATCAATGTTTGATCAATCAGTATAACTTGATATAGCACCCCTTCAAGATACCTACCTACTCGGAGGCACTCTTGAGTCTTGACCCAGCTGCGGCTGAGAAGAACGGTTTTTACAGATGAGTAACGATAATCCAAAGAGCTGAACTTAGCCTGTATGTCAACATGTCGAAGCACAAACCAGAATATGTCAATTCTGGTTTACCATTGTTTATGTCGAGGCTCTACGTAAATATGTGATTAACTTACAATTATGATGACTGGATCATCTTTGATGTTACCAGTGTCATCACTTTCATCATACAGATGATTTGTGATTAAGACAATGTGTTAATCATCATAATTGTAATTGAACATTTGTATAGTGCTACTCTGAGATTCAGAGGTGCTTCTGACCCAGGTCAGAGCTGACTAGCAACTAAGATGGTTTTCAGGCGTTTCCAAAACAGAGGAAGAAAAAGGCTGAGGAGCCTCTCTGTTATCTTTGGTGTGTGAAATGTCATCATCAGTATTATCATCATCTGCATTTATTCAGCTCATCATCATTATCTTAATCATATACTTACTTACTTATTTATATCATTCTGTTCCATTTCCATCCAGGTGGAATATCAGGGAATCAAGAAGACGCGTGATTCATCCGGAATGGAGGAGACTATCGTCGATCCAAGGAAGGAAATGATTATACAGAAAGAGGAACGAACGTTGTACATAGAGGGCCTTCTACCAAAAACAGTCTACACGTTCAACATCAGTGCTAAATTCATTGATGGGTCATGGGGACCTCCGTACTCTATACGCGTTGAAACAAGCATGGATGGTAAAGATTATTGATTCAGAGCTCGGACTATGATAGTGATGATGATGTATGTATGTATGTATCTAAACACTTCCATGGCATATTTTAGAACCTCAAAAAGGTGCTGAAACCTCATAAAGTTTGCATGTATGGTTCCAATGCCTATCCAGCACAGAGTCATTGTGAGGTTTCAGTGCTATCCAGCATCATCACCATCATGATAGCGATGATGATGAAGATGGATGCTGATGACTTTGATGATGATGAGGAGGAGGAGGACTATGATGATGATGATGATGACGATTATTATGACGATGGTGATGATGATGATGTTGACGATGACAACTTGGATGGTTATGCATGTATAAATGCATCCAGACATTTATGACATTTATATAGCACCTTATGGCGATGGTGATGCTCATCATGACAGTTAACATAATTATGATGATGGTTACACTAATGGTCTTAGGCAGTGTTGATGATAGTTTTATAATAATGTTGAAGTTTAAGTTGTGATTAAAGTTTAATTTCAAATTAACCGTAATTGGGTTGTTGTTGTTGGTGTGCTAGCTCCTCCAACTCTCGAAGCGCCTTTGGTTATGTCGCATTCGGATAAGACGGCCGTCATTCAGCTGAGACCGGCTTCTGATGAACACGGTTTCATCAGTCACTATCTCGTCGTTGTCGTGCCTGACTACATTGCCAGAGAAAAAAGCCCAACAGAGTTCAAGAGGGAAGAGGTAACGATGATGGTGGTGGAGGTGGTGGTGGTGGTGGTGGTGATGATGATGATGATGATGATGATGATGATGATGATGATGATGATGATGATGATGATGATAAACGAATCGTAAAATATCTTGATTGATGATGGTTACAATAAAGTTTGATTGATTGATTGATTGATGATGATGATGATGGTGATGATGATGATGATGATGATGATTGATTGATTGTGGTGGTGATGATGATGATGATGATGATGACGATGATGATGATGATGTAGTGGTCGGAATGTCAACGATTTGCCCGCACTGATACAATGTAGCGCCTATTCTTTTCCATAGTGGGTCTGACAACATGAAACGAGCTCCCACTGACAATTTGCCACCCCTAACATTACCTGCCCTCAGTTTCATTTGCTGCTTAAGATTATTTTTTCTGTGTTGGCCTGGGTTGGGACGCCTATGGGTAGGAATCTTGAAGGGGCTCTATATAAATTTTGATTGATTGATTGATTGATTGATTGATTGATTGATTGCTTGATTGATTGATTGATTGATTGATTGATTGGTGCGTTTTTTACTCAGATGACGGAGTCGAGACCTGTGGAAGGCGTGTCTTGGATTGCTGCCCAGTTCGACGCTACGAAGTTCCCACAGGACATGGTCATTGGAGATGGAAAGAGACACGGAAGCAGTGATTACATCAACTGGCCGCTTCCTCCTGGACAGAACTACGTCGTTTTCCTTAGAGCTTTCACAGGCGCTAATGTATGTCTGTTCTTTTATTTGTCCAAGTTTATTGCATTTATTAGTTGACTGTATTATTATTGGACATGTAGAGAGAATGCCAGTTGACCCAATCCCATACAAAGCACAATATGCAAGATTCGAAGGCACAAGAAACAAAGGCAGATCATGAGATAATATAAATGAAGACACATAATATCACTTGGACTGACACTAAGGGGAGCAATGGACTTGACAAATGATGAGGACAATGGAGGTCATATATTCGTAACTATCGCCGCCAAATGCCTGGTGTCATCAGCTGATGATGATGATGGTAGGCGTCGACGAACAACGATGATGATGATGATGATGATGATGATGATGATGATGATGTGATGATGATATTATTATTGGACCCGAAAAGAACAATCTCTGTGGAATGAGATCCCTCCTGAATTCCGCAAACTATCCATTGCGCTCCCCATCTCATTGCTCACCCACCATCTTCTAACTCCAGCTCCTCTATCTGTCACACCTGAGGCTTTCCATTCAAAACTAAGCCCTACCTTATCAAGAAATATGATCTATGTGCTCTACCATCTTTCAATTTCTCTCAACATAAGATAAGTAACGATAAGCGCATTGGAAAACACACTGGCATAGGAAGCGAGAGGTACCGAGTTCGAGATCTGTAGGGCGGATATGCTTTGTAGGCTGCTATTAGCGCCGTGTATTGCAGGATGTCTGTTCTGTTAGTAGTTAAGATTTATGTCTTCTGTCATTTGTGTTCTTGTGAATTGTTTCAATTGCATAACTGTACACTGTAACCGGTTGCGGTTTGTCAACCGGATTGTTTCAAACACAATGCACCGTAACACCTCTGTCTCCTCTTTCTGGTCTTTCTGGTAACCGTGGTAACTGGACCGTGTTCCTCACTTTGTATCTTTGGACATCTCCCCTCTAACTTTGATGCAACATTTGCGAATCATAATTGTAAATTTGTATAGCACCACTTCAAGAGAATCTCCTCAGAGGCGCTCTCAACCTGACAACGCCAATCACGATAGAAAAGAATGCTTTTCAAATGCTTGCAGAAAAGGGACAAAGAGAGACCAACATTGTGGAGGTTGCTAGGCAACCTATTCCAGAAAGATGGATTGACCACCGCAGAGCTTTTATGGAGCACTGTGGAAGTTCGACCCATAGGAATGTAGACTGGTGCCCTGCGCTTAGCTTTTCGGTAGCACTTTCGACATTTAGAGATTAAGATTATGAAGGTTAGAGACAGCAAGTAGAGCATTAGAAATTTCAGCATTCAAGTTACAAAGATTTAGAGGCGGCATATATGATAACTTGGCTGCATTCACTTTGAGAATACAAACACATGCGATACTTTCTTTTCATTGTTTAAGAAATACCGATCGTCTTCGTACTCAGGACCGCTGTTAGTAGAACCTCTTGCATCACCTGTTATACCGTCGGATCATGATCAACGTGGCATTGATCTTCTCTGGATCGTAGCTCCGATCTGCATTGCCATTGTGTTTCTGCTTCTACTTGTCCTCATTGTCATAGTTGCCAGGTTAGTATTTATGACTAGATAGATTTATTTATCATATCCTATCTTAACATATCATATCCTGTCCTAATCTATTATACCCTATCTTAACCTATGAAATCCTATCCTAGCCTATATCCTATCTTCATCTGACTTGTCGTATTTTAACCTTTTGTTTCCTTTCTTAACTTATCATATCTATCAGCCTATCATATCATATCTTAACTTATTTCATATATCAACCTGTTATGTTGTACCTTCATCTGTCATATCTTATCGTTACTTATCTTATGTTAACCTGTCGTAACTTATGACATCCGATCTGCATTTTAACACCATTGTGTTTCTGCTTCTACTTGTTACCTCAATAAATAATTTCAATTATTAACATTCATTTTGATTATACGTATTTATCTACGTATTTATCTTCGTATTAAATAGATACAGTGAAACACCCAAAAGGTGGGGAAAGCAATATACACAGTAAATTAGTAATAGCAATAGTATATTATACTCTAACATAACAGTACAAACACCAACCAATTACAACAGCCTTTTTCGTCTAGACTTCATTTTTGCAAAGTTATCGATTACTTCGGTGTAATCCTGGATTTCTGATTTGGCACGCCTAAATAGCTGCATAAATTAAATTGGTCATTTAATCAAATTTTAATAATTATATTATTAATAATTTATTAAAGCTGTAACTGCAATAATAATAAAATAATAAGTTAGTCCAGGGGTCGCAGTGGGAATCAAGAGGTGCTTAGCATCAGTCGCATGGTTATTAGAACCATCACAGAGCGGTCATACAATAGACATGTTAGTAGGCCCCACAAGGTAGGCCTATAATTATACTATAGTCGCAGTTTTTTGTAAGTAGATTAAGTCGTTAACAGAAGCCAAAATGGCTTTAAGCACGCCTCAAACATACATAACATAAGATCTGTGTATAATAGGCCTACTGATTTGGTGTAAAATCATCACTGCAAAGAAAGTTATAGAAACATTATTTACCTGTTTCAAGTTTCCTCTCTGTATTGATAAAGCGCGAAACTGATCGGTAAGCCACGTACTCTTAGGCGCCGCGCCGTTTGACTTGAATACCGTCGATACCGGTATGTTTTGGGCCATAAATAAATTGCGAAAAGGCCCCCAATTTTGCCAAAATAGTCTCAGGGGGAGCGGCCACTCCCCCGCTCCCCCTCTGGCTACGCTACTGATGACATCCTGTCTTAATCTGTCAGATTGTGTCCTAAGCTATCGTATTCTATCTTAACCTATCATATGCTATTCTAACATATCTTATCATATCTCTTCACTCCTTATTCTAATTGATGTATTTATTTATCTTGGTCTATGTATTCGTATATATAGGTGCATATATGGTCTTTCTGTGTCTATACTGGTGTATAATTTGGGAACATACTGGTATGTATCTTTAAAACTTGACCAATTCAACTTCAGGTGTATAGAGATATGTATGTATGTATCTATGTATGAATGTATCTATATATGCATGTGAGTACATGCACACATATATGCGTCTATGTACATATAAATGCATGTCTATGCAAGTATGTACCGGTATATGCGTATGTATCATTACCTATTGCTGTTTATTTATTGATTTTAGTTGGTTTATTCGCAGGAAAAGACGTGCCATCATGAAAGGCGTTTTGCCTGAGCCGAGTAAAGTGATGCTGTCCCCTGGCGACGCTGTTTCCTCTCATCCGATTGATCCAGTCGAAATGAGACGAATGCACTTTCAGACGCCTGGCAAGTCTTTCATGCACCATTGACTAACACTAGCACCATTGACTAACTTTAAGGCAAACAGCGGAAGACGCAAGCTAAACAAAAGCTGAAGCTGATTCGCCCAGGCAGGCAGTGTTTAGTTAGCGTAGCATAGCATTACAAGGGTTTTAAGTGGTTCAGAAGATGTTTAGTCTGTGTTAAAACCACTGCAAATTAACCTGGAATGCTTAATAGCCCATTCTCCCTAGCTTCCTCTTAAAAGCCGTGACAGTGTCCACTGGGACAGTACTATAATCCAAGTCATTCCACAAGTCTATAACTCTTGCACTGAAGAATTTAATATCTTCTTAAATAATTTATACCTGTGTCCTAGTTGATTGAGATTTATCGAATAAGTCTGTTTCTGATTTTGTTTGCTCTGACAAAAATTCTGAGATTCTGTAACATCTAAAGAAAATGATTGTAGTAGTACATCGGAGAATTACATATAATGATATCGCCTATTTATTCTCACCCTTTACCTGTCATAAATGTGTTTTGAGATTTCTGCTACACCTGTGCCCCTGAAGACAATACAATACAATGATGCCGGTGTCTAATGCACAAGGCATCAACAAATGACGCACCAAAAACCAAGCCATAATCAGGTCAACACCAGAAGATCAGTCCGCCAAGACATACATATGTGCATGCATACAATACATGCTGAAAGTTTAAGCCACATTACATTTATGTTGAATCATCTATCCTCCTTTGCAAAAATGTTTACATTAAATGTACAATTACTTTACGTTTACACTAATTATACATTACATTGTACTAGCAATGATGAGCCATCCACCAGTTCCTGTGCATGAGTTGGAGTCACACATCGAGAATCTTCGAGCGAACGACGGTGTCCTTTTCTCACAAGAGTACGAATCGATCGAACCCGGCCAACAGTTCACGTGGGAAGCCTCAAACATGGACGCCAACAAGGCGAAGAATCGCTACGCAAATGTGATCGCCTACGACCATTCAAGGGTCATCCTCCAGCCGCTAGATGGCATCGTGGGCAGCGACTATATAAACGCAAACTACATGGATGGATATAGGAAACAAAATGCTTATATTGCTACACAGGTTGGAAAAGTTATTGATTAAAAATGATCTATGTATATATAGTTGCAACCTTAGATGTATGCATGACTATTCTGGGTGTACTTATGTGATGATGACTGCTGGCACTTATCTGGTCAATAATATGAGAACAAAAGGGTTGCTTAGCACTTTAATATATACTTTATTTCGCACAAAGGAGAACAGAGAAACTAAGCAACTAAGCATACTTAGCAAAGACTAGAACAGAAATATAAAAATACAAAAACTCCTTCCCAAACAGACTGGGAGATGACACTTAATGATGAGAGTGTACTAAAAAATGAATGAGAAAGCAATAGCTCCTCGTTAAAGTGTTAGAAAATGATGGGGTGTAAGTTCTCAAATCGGACAAGTTTTAGACAGTTTGCATTCATGGTCCAAGACTAAAGAGGACGAAAGGGGATTTTCCCTAGGAGTAACTTTGAGTAGATTCTCTTTGCTGCAGAGGGTAGTTTGGAATATACTGAGAATGGTCAGTTTAGAAATAACATAACAGGGGTTTAATGTGGTTCAGAAGATGTGTAGTCTGTGTTTGAAACACTGCAAGTTAGCTTGTAATGCTCAATAGCCTATCTCTCCTGGCTTCCTCTTGAAAAGCTGGGGTAGTATCCATTGAGACAGTATTGTCATTCAAATTATTCCACGCTGTCGTAGTGTCCATTGAGACGGTATTGTCATTCAAATTATTCCACGCTGTCGTAGTGTCCATTGAGACAGTATTGTCATTCAAATTATTCCACGCTGTCGTACCATTGAGACGGTATTGTCATTCAAATGATTCCACGCTGTCGTAGTGTCCATTGAGACGGTATTGTCATTCAAATTATTCCACGCTGTCGTAGTGTCCATTGAGACGGTATTGTCATTCAACTTATTCCACGCTGTCGTAGTGTCCATTGAGACGGTATTGTCATTCAGATTATTCCACGCTGTCGTAGTGTCCATTGAGACGGTATTGTCATTCAAATTATTCCACGCTGTCGTAGTGTCCATTGAGACGGTTTGTATTTCGCGTGTAAAAGCATATAAATATATTTCCCAAACTTATTTGTGTTGTTGTATTGTACTGCAGGGTCCACTGCCTGATACGTTTGCTGATTTCTGGCGAATGGTTTGGGAGCAGCACAGTCCAACTATCGTCATGATGACGAAATTGGAAGAACGAAATCGAGTCAGTCCAATTTTTAAAATCTGACATAAAAAGGAGTTTGCATCTGTAGTGTAGAGTAATGTAAGAAGAAGAAGAAGAAGAGCACCCGCTTAGGCTAACCCTGAGGCAGCCATGGGTATGAATTGTTAGCGACTTCATTTTCTTAGCCTTGGCATATGAGGGCAATTCGCCAGTCCTCTCCCTTGCCATCTTGTCTTCTCACCGACAGTGTACAGTCGGTGTACTCATCATAGCTGAGTTTGCTAGGGGTGCATGCGAAGTGGAAATCTCGAACCAGATTTCTGCCCTGGTGGAGCTTTGAACCCCAACCTCTCGAGCGACAGTCCAGCTTGCTAACCCGATCAATTCATTGCAAAATGAGCAGGGTCGAGGCCATATACGGTCGCTGTAGAAAAACGCAAACATTTACATTTACACTGTCGAGCACCCTTAATGTAACGTAAACAGATGTTGATATGATGAAACCCAGCAGCACTTGTGATCACTCAACACCAATTGACTTTCAGACAGTGTAGTTTTTAACCTTTGAAAGAGTAACAGCAGAAAAAGCCTGTCGTCTTGCGAATGAGTTAGTGCTTGCTTTGCAGTGCCAGGCTTGTTCTAGCCTCCTCTGGGATGGTAAACTGTGGAAACACTTGTCTAATTCCTTCTATAGCATCACTGTCCTATTGCACAAGGCATCAATTGCTTTAAGTGAAACTGTAGTCAGTTGGATAAACCAGGTGCTTAAGGTCTTACCGTTATAAAATAGTAATAGTACCGTAGTGTTCATTTATTAATTCAAACTGACGAGTCTGCAGTAAGATCACTTGTTATAGTAGTAATCAGTTGAACTGGAGTCGAATTTAACTGTATGGTAGCCTGCAAGACGCCCATGTGTTGTACTGCTCGTTTTACGGTCACCCCTAGGGCGTGGAAGGTTGAGTCAACCTTATGGGGCTATCGGGTATCGAACCCGCGTCCTTCTGATCTTCGTGCCCGCTTGTTGCCATTCAACTATCTCCCCGCCCCAATCCACTCAGTTTCTTCGTTAATTCATTTCTTTCTGAATGATTAATTTATATAAGTTTTCTGAATTCTGTTCAGTGCAAGTGTGATCAGTCAGTAAAGTGAATAGATATTAATAAATTAATTTATTTAAGTTGTTTCTTGGTTTTCTTCAGTGCAAGTGTGATCAGTACTGGCCCAACAGAGGTTCTGAAACTTACGGTGCAATGCAGGTGACGCTGCTCGATGTCATTGAGCTGGCGTCCTATACAGTCCGAACCTTCCAACTGTCAAAGGTTAGACGCTCTCTTCTAAAAGCAGCTATCATGAATGGGTACTTAGTAGTAAATGATTCATTGCATTAGATGCCATACAACTGCTCTTCTGTTGGGTAAACCCTATGAATGTTTTACACAGTGAAGGCAGGTGAAGCTACTTATTAGGCTCCCCGAAATTTGCTCCCAGAAGAGTGTGATCAGTCAATTAACTAGTGACATTTATCTATTCATTTAGGAATATTATCCAGAAAAACGTGAAATTCGCCACTTCCAGTTCACCGGTTGGCCTGATCATGGGGTACCTGATCACCCTACCCCCCTTCTGCTGTTCATGAGACGCGTCAAGTTCATGACCCCTCCAGATGCCGGGCCAATTGTTGTTCACTGCAGGCAAGTATTGCTATTACTCTTTACATTATTATTTTCGTAATTGTCTATATATTCTATTAGTTTATGATCAACCAACATGTGTTTGATAGTGTAGTGGTTAGCGTGCTGGACTGTCAATCGAGAGGTTGGGGTTCAAATTCCCACCAGGGCAGAACTTTGGTTCGAGATTTCTGCTCCACCTATGCCTCCTAGCCAGCTCAACTTTAATGTAGAACCTGGCAGTCGCATGTAAACAGTTTTCCCAGCATCAGTTAGACAGCTTTCTCTGCAGTTGTTGATTCACAAGGCAAGCACTGAACTACATTGATCACCGTGTTATAAAACTGGCTTAGTCCAGAACTGGAAATCTCAGTCACATTGATGCTTCTTGAAACAAACTTTTATTTCCTGTCATTCGATTTCTTTCCAGCGCTGGAGTTGGTCGCACTGGCGTCTTCATCGTGATCGACGCAATGCTCGAAAGGATCAAACATGTTCGAAGTATCGACATCTACGGTCATGTGACCTGCTTGCGCTCACAGCGAAACTACATGGTTCAGACGGAGGACCAGTACATATTCATCCACGACGCCATTCTCGAGGCGATCCAGTCCGGCAACACGGAAATTCCGGCCCGAAACCTCTACTTACAAATTCAAAAGCTGACGGAACGAATTCCAGGCGAATCATTTACAGGAATGGACCTGGAATTCAAGGTACGCGCAATCTCGCTGCATTTTTACGACAGTACCATGGTACACTGGGTGCATTTGTATTGTACTGTATTGTATATTCGTTTATTCCATAATCGCATTGACATAACGCAATATGCAATACAAGATACTACTACTACTACTACTACTATTCCTTTATTCAGTGCTTTTTTTCTAGAAAAAAAGGTTCCGGAACTCAACAACTTCAGAACAATGATAGGGGCATATTTTATGCTAATATTTCTGTTTCATTATATCAGTGTCAATAAACACTGAAAGCACTTAGGCTACATTAAATTAAAGTATGTAAATAATTTTATATAATTTTTTATTAAAAATTTAAATTAAATAAATTATTTTTATTGGCTGAAAAAGGTACTGGAACGCCGTTCCGGACCGCTCCGGCTGAAAAAAAGCACTGCCTTTATTTCACAAACTCGTTGACACAAACGCAACAAGATTACAAAATCAACAGTTTAGATATCGATTAGACAAAAATAATAATCAAATAGATAAGAGGGTTAGGAATGTATTAATGACTGAGACGTATTGCTAAAGAAAATGATTGTTTAGCCTAATACACCATAAAGTACTCTAGGTATGAAATTTCGATCATCCCTTGCCAGCAAAGTGAAATCATGATAATAATAGATAATGTCTATGTGTATGCAAAGGTCTCTCCAGGTTGAATAAGTTAGTAACTAGAGTAACAATGTTCACTTGCCACAGTTGTTACCACAGTAACAGAGTACACTGCCATATTTGTTACCATATTTTGTTTATCTTTTTTTATGTATGTACATCATACATGTATATATGTATCTGAACACATATATCAAACCTTTGTGAGGTTTTAAGAACCTCACAAAGGTCCTGTAATACGGCTATCTAGCAGATTAAAAAGATGCTTCTTAATACGAGCTGAATATGGATACGTGGGTAACGAAGTCCACTTGTTGCATTTGTTTCTATATTGACAAAGAACGTTACCATAGTTACTAGGTGAACTTGCTGTACTTGTTACAAGAGTAACGACATATGTTTTCTGCAAGTTTCCCAAGCAGATTTTGTGGGGGGTCATGAGTCTCTAAACTGCCAGTGTTATTCGGGTGTTTGAGAAACTTAACAAAGTTCACTTACTAAGTCATAGGAAAAAATATCAACTAATCAGCTAATAATAATCAATCTATGATTGTTTTGTCGTTGTTTTGCAGAGGCTTTCACTGCCAAAGACGAATCCGTCGAAGTTTGTCAGTGCTAACTTGCCGAGCAATAAATTGAAGAATCGTTTGGTCAACATTCTGCCTTGTACGTTACTTTATCTCATTCTATTGTATTGTAAAAATTTAAAGATTTGTAAAGCGCCTCTCACCGTGCACACCGATGAGAGGTGAGATTGCCTTATTCTTCCAATAAAGATTGTTATTTCAGTTGCATGCTGATTGAATTCTATTCTTTCTAAGATTTTCTTTCAAAAGTTTAATGAACAAGACATTAATATAATGATACAACTGAGTATAACATTGCCTTAGCACTTTACAAGAGCTTACATGTATGCATTAGGCTACAAATTTAATTTATAATAATAATAATAAAAGATGCAGTATGTACTGTATGTGACCTCAACCAAGAAGGAGCACTGAACTGGATTCAATAACATTTTCCAAAAGCTTTTCCCTTAAGGAAATCAGTTTATATTAGTTTAGGAAGTTTGGTCCAAAATTTATGCCCTTTTTAATGAAGATATAAAAATCTCATTTGGTGGGAAATTGCAGATATAACCTGAACCTGTCTACCTGATGCATTAATTACATAATTGTCCTTAATGCATCATGTGGCATAATGAAGTTTGTAGGACAGTGAGCCAGAGTTACAGCTGCATTAATTAGAAGCAAAATCGATGTTTGTGTTCTTATGGAAATAACCATTATCTAATTGATTAAATGACAGTCTTTGTGACAAGGGTCCCTTTTGTCAGCCAAGGTCCAATATATTCAGGTACATGCACTGGCGATGCTGGGGGGGCCCGATAGCGCATTGGATAACATACTGGCGTAGAAAGCGAGAGGTACCGAGTTCGAGCCCGTAGGGCGGATATGCTTTGTAGGCTGCTATTAGCGCCGTTGTATTGCAGGCTGTCTGTTCTGTTAGTTGTTAAGATTTAAATTGCATAACATGTAAATGTACAGCGCAGTGCGTTTGTCAGGCGCTTAATAAAGAAAAGATTATTATTATTATTATTATATTCAGATACATGCACTGGCGATGCTGGTATGAGCAGTTTGGTTTCCAGTCAAATATTCTAAACCATAGCAGTAAAAAAATTCTAATATGCTTTGCTGCATTAAGCCAATACCTGATTTTCAAATTATCATAACCAGTTTCAAATCCATTTGACCTTAGTGTCATGACGACTCTTCCAAAACACTGGTACTCTGCTGCGCATAGTGCATCACAGTCATCGAACTGTAGAAGCTTTGAGAATTCATTTATACTGAATTTGAACCAACATTACTCAGGCATCATTGATTCCCCAGGCTGTTGTGGTCAAGGACATTTTTCTGATAGTTGTTTGAAAAATTGAGATTTTCCTGTGATCTTTTCAGACGAGACGACACGAGTTGTGCTACAACCCATTCGCGGGGTCGATGGGTCGGATTACATCAACGCCAGCTTCATTGATGTTAGTACTAATCTATTTATATTATTTTATTTATTTGCAGCATTTATTACCTGTGCAAAATCAGTAATTATGAATCAGAGGCAGAGGTGAACATTCACTTATGTCAAGTTCACTGAAATGGTTTAACAAGTGGGGTAGTTTGGCCAAAGTGGAATTACCATTTTATAGCATTTAAAAGTTGTGGTTTTGGAGTCTGTTGATATAATTGTTTATTTATTAGGTGCCTGTAAAAATATAGTATTAAGATTTATTTATTTTATTGATTAAGTATATACATGTACTGTTCTTATTATAAGGTGATGGCATTCTTGTGAATTCCAGGGATACAGGCACAAGAAAGCATACATAGCGACACAAGGTCCACTGCCTGAAACAGCCGAAGACTTTTGGCGAATGCTTTGGGAGTACAACTGTAACATTGTTGTGATGCTGACCAAGTTGCGGGAAGTTGGTCGGGTAAGAAAATCTAGAAAATTATATTACCATCTTACAACACAGTTCATGGCAACTTACAAGTGGAATAAGAAGTCTGTTGTGTCTTAAAGCTTGCTGAAGTTAATACATAGGCTACTTGCTTGATTTTCAACAATCTGCCTGACTCATTTGTTGACTGAAATGCTGGTTTCTTTAAGGTTACTGTGCATACATTTTTCAGAAGTTCTTTAGCAATTAATTAATTAAAATGTAGCTGTAATTACTTCACAAAATGCTATTCTTTTCCACGTAGCTTTTCACTGCCAGATGTTGAAGATTGTAGTCCTTGGATTCAGCGAATCAACTTACACCAGAGTAATCAAAGATTAATGACAGTTGATGCTGACTATTGGGTTCTCTTTATAAACTACTTTTGATAATTGTGGTATGTCCTATTGCTTGTGTTTTCATAGGAAAAATGCCACCAGTACTGGCCAAGCGAGAGATCAGCGAGGTATCAATATTTTGTCGTTGATCCTCTTGCCGAGTACAACATGCCACAGTATATTCTGCGTGAATTCAAAGTTACAGATGCCAGGGTGAGGAGTCAATACTGTTAACAACTATGAACTTATTTAATATTGATCAGTATTTTAGAATTCTTTAGCAAAGATCATTAGTTATTTAGTAGCTTTGAGATACCAAAATACCAATAATTTAAAATTTCTTATTAAAAATCATGAGTTCTTAGGTTTAAATTTTTTATATAAGTCTTTAATAATCATCAGTAGTTCTAAAGAAATATCAGTAGTTCAGAATTCTGTCTTTAAAATAATTAATGTTTAGCTTTAATGAGCACATTTATTTATGCCAAAATGGTAGAAAACAGCAAAACATATCAAAGCACATTTCAACTAAAGAAAAAGAGCACCACTATTTTCTGAATAGTGGTGCTCTTTTTTTTAGTTGAACTGTGCTTTTTAATATGTTTTGCTGTTTTCTACCATTGTGGCATAAATGAAGTCCATAAAAATGCACTGGTCATTGAGCATGCAATGCTATACAATACCTGTGTGTCAATGTAAGTAAGTAAGTATATTCTTTAATATAACCAGCTGCCAAACAGCACTCTGGTGAACATCCTTCCAAAGTTCAGAAGTGCACACGACCTTGTGACAGAACTTCGATGGCGCAGAGCAATTTGTGAGAGAAGGACTTGCTCAAAGGTCCCTACACAGTAACTGCCTCGGGAGAGGCCCGAACTCACTCTCTCCGCGTTACAGGCCAAGCGCTCTAGCCAATCAGCCACTGTGCCCCACAACACAGCTGGCTAATAGCTTTGGTTTAGTACAAATAATTATTTAATTAATTACCAGTCACAAGTATTAATTAAATGTGTGTGTATGTACATATGTATGTGAATGCTTCAATATCATATTTGTTACTCATGAAGGTGTCAAAACAAGGCTATCTTAGAATGTAATAAGGTCTACAGTAGAATCTGTAAGAGGATTGACAGAGGTGTTTTATAAATGATTACCAAACCTTCCGCTGATGGGTTTTGTTCATTTGATGATCTTAGGATGGCCAGTCACGAACTGTGCGGCAGTTCCAGTTCACGGATTGGCCGGAGCAAGGCATTCCGGGCACTGGAGATGGATTTATCGAGTTCATAGGTCAGGTCCATAAGACGAAGGAACAGTTCGGACAGGAAGGACCGATAACCGTACACTGCAGGTAATATACTACATGTACTTCAATGCTACGTTACATATTTTTACAAAGCATTCCATAGATCAGATTGTATTACAATAATTAAATTGGGATTGCTTGATTAGATAAGGAAAGGTTGGATTAGATTAGCTGGGAGTAGTTGAGATTAGGATAGGTTGTTTGAAAACAAAAATTTTGCAAACTTTAAATTCATCATCTGCTGCAAATGCTGACAACGGATGCACCTCTAGGTAGATATCTTACAGCATAGTGCTATACAGTGCCGGCGCCAGGATTTCAGGTTTGGGGGGGCTAAAGCTCCAAAAACCTTCGTTTTTGTTCCCTTCTCCCTGTGATTTTGCAGTGATTTCCCACTTTTTTGGGGGGGCTGAGCTGCAGTTATAAAACTTCACTTCCGTTACACTACATAATTCTGCTCGCATGTTTGTGTTTCAGCGCTGGAGTTGGTAGAACTGGGGTCTTCATAACACTGAGTATCGTCCTGGAGAGGATGAGGTTCGAAGGAGTCGTCGATATGTTTCAGACCGTTAATATACTTCGAACGCAACGGCCGGCAATGGTTCAGACAGAAGTAAGTTCTCTTTCCTGCTCTGTATTTATTTTAAAAATGCTCTAATTTCACCACAGTGTTATCGTAGAAACCAGGACCTTCAGGCAAATAGTGAACCTATTATTATGTAACTAACATTTTTGTTTAACTGGTCTCTTTTCATGCAAAATAAAACAATCGTTGCAAAATGGGATTAAGTTTTCCTTTTTGGAAACCTCTGTGTATGTGTGTATGTATTTATGTAGTTACATGTATAATTTATGTATGTACCAGTATGTATGTATGTGTGTGTATCTGCTTATCTGAAAATTTATGTAGTGCCTTTTATGAACCTCACAAAAGGTGCTGAAACATGGCAGTTGAAGAGTTCAGAAGTTTGTCTAAGCTGGGGTTATAAACTTTTCTTGAGCTATTTCTGAAGGTGAACGCCAATGTATAGTCACCCTGAAGATGACAATGCCACAGACGCCCTTAGACTGGATCAAATTACTCAGGGTTAATAGGTCACAGTCACCATCTTAGGGAAGATTTGAACCTGCAACTCATAAGGTTATTGTGTCGTACACCTTTACAGATGGGCAAAAATCAAGGGTGTGGACTGATTTAAACCAAGCGATGTTTCATGTTTACTTGTGATTTTTTTTATTTCAGGATCAGTACGCTTTCTGCTATCGTGCGGCCTTGGAATACCTTGGTTCATTTGATCACTACACAAACTGATGGCATTGATCACAGATTCGATCCATCGCTACTTCAATCTGATTTGTTGATACTTCGATCCGATCTACTCGTGATTGGAACTGATCTGTTCATACTTGGGTCCTATGTATTCATATTTGTTGGAGTAGTTTACAAAATGGCGGTTTTGGAACAGTCTGGCGCTGTTTAATTTATCTGTAACTCAAGGTAGGCCCTGCGAGCCCTAACAACGGTTCCAGACGACTTTCCACCGCTCTAGGTCTGATCTGTTCATATTTAGGTCTGATCGTTTTTACTTGTTTTACTTTGATCGTACTGAGATTTACCAATATCAGGTCCATTCGTATGACTGCTGGCTTTAACAGGATTGTAATATAGGTTTGTGTGTTGATCTGTTTGCTAATCGACAGCTGGTTTCGGCGCTCAGCCTAGAAACCGAGAAATAACTTGTAAGATAGTAACTACTTCACAAAGCATTGTTCTGCATTGTTCTGGTAAAGACTTGAAATGCTGACGATTGCTAATATTTTTTAAACTGTTGTTGATCCTTCTAAGTTTTGGGTTAAACTCGTCTTAAATTAGTTACTTTTGTCCTATTTTTTGGAATTTGGATGTGCTTAGTGCTCAAATAGTCATTATTATTAATATTTTTGTTTAGTATTATTAAAAATTATGTTACTTTGTAGTAATAATATGATAATTATTATTTTATTGTATATGTATGTGCGCACCAGCTTGTAGTGTCCATTAAAGACATGATTTTCTTAAGTTAAATCAGTGTGTTTACAGATACGGAAACTTGATAAACCTCAATAACCTTTAAGATGCCTGCATGTTAGAAAATGATTAGGTAAAAAAACATTTATTTTCTGCTCTACTTATGACTGTGTTCATACAGTTTACTTGAAAGATGACTGCATGAAAAGGCCTACCGTTTATCAAGGTTTATAACGAACTATTACCTTACCTACCTTTCCCATATCTTATCTTATCCTGCCCTGATGTCATGATCACAAATATAAAGATACTGACATAAAATTTTCAAATAATATGCAAAAATATGTTACGAATAAGAATGAAAATATTTGTAACAAAATATTCAGCGGTTTTCGAGAAATCGCAATTTTCATAATGGGTTATTTTTTTCGGCCGCACCCTGTATATATTACTCTCCCTTAAATTGCCTTACTTTGTATTACTTTACATTACCTTGCCACCTTACCCAGTAACATTTTGGTTACTGGCCCGTACATTGGCCATAGCTTGCCTTACTGACCTTACGTCACCCTGCTGGCATCTAATGTTAACATGCCTCCTTTAACTTGTGTCTCCTTATCTTGTAATGTAAGATAACCTTACGTTCTTGTGTTTAAGCTTAAGAAACAGTGTAATCTTGATAAGCCTCTTAGCTCAGTGCTCAGACAAATGAAATTTGATGCTGCATATGATGTAAACTTGTAGAAAACATTTTCCTTATTCTGTTTTTTGTATAAACGTTGATACCATCAAAACTGCTACTGTGTTGGTCTGCTAGCTTCTAAGGCTGTTGGAATGAGTGGGTATAAACACTGGGTACAGAGGTGCACTAAGGTGGAAAGGTTCCAGAGTAGACTGGAAAGAATGTGGAACGAATTGGTGGCTGCAGATTCAGATGTAGGTTGCTCGTAGTGCTCTGCTCTTAGTCTGGATTAGCACCTTAGAAATTTGGAGTTTATGATTATGATTACAAGGGTGTTGAAAGCAGGACTGTGTTATTTGTGGCAAGTGGAGCATTGGGGTAGACTTGTGAGCCAGAGCGAAATTTCTGGATGAAATGGAAGATAGTATGAGCCACTGGGTCGATATAGTGAGCGCTTCCAAGTAGATACCTTGAAGGGGTGCCATATAAATTTCGATTGATTGATTGATGGATTGAGCCACGGTCATTTGGGCCCGTATCAGGCCGCCATGGTGGGGTGGGGGGCAATGGTGGTTTCATCATAGTTGCCTGGTGAGGGCAATTCCTTCCCCAACTCGCAACCTGACTGGGAGAGACACAGGCATGGAAACGGATGACTAACTGGATAAAGAGATGTTGGCTCGACGTGGAAAGACGTTATAATCTCCGCAGACCAGGATCTCTGAGTCATGTGTTGGAAACCTGGTAGACAGACAGATTTCGGTTAAGAGAGAAGTGGACATTTAACAGAAGGGTTCTCTGTGACAGTTTTATAGCGCCACTTGAATGAATTATGACAAGAGGATGATGGCTGTTGGAGGAAATATGCTTGCATAACTGATGTTCCCGACGTGTCTTAGTACTGCCTTGCCTTGTAAAGTTCAGATCATGGCTAAACGTTGCCTATAGTCCTATGCTGTGCTGTTCCCTGGCCTTGAGGTAGGGATATACATAGGTGACCACAGAAAGCGTAATGGACACGAATAGGCAAGGGGTTACTAAATTCCGTTATAAACGGAGCAAGGCAGTCCGAGAGGCGGCCGGGTAATGGAAATGGTCAGATCCCTTCACAGCCAACCTAGACGCGGTCTCCCGATGCCTCATCGTTTCTGGATTTTGCTGGTTAGAATTAATTGACTTCATTTGAAGGATTTGTAGAGGTTGTTAGGTGTCCCAAAAAACGAGATTAGGATTTCTAGTATAGGCCTAAGCACGTTTCTTTGAATTTCTACGCAGAAGTTTTAAATGTAGGCTGAACAGTTTGTAGCCTATTATAAATCTGTACTCGTGGTATCGTAGATGGTTATATTTGAAAAGAATGGTCTTTCAGATTGCTGTTTGGTTTTCGGCTTTTGAATTTACTTAGAGCCACTAAATCTATCATGTAGGTTTTGATCAAATTATTTCCACATAGTCTAGTGGTCGTGCTGGACTGCCAACAGAGAGGTCTGGGGTTCAAATCCCCGCCAGGGAAGAAATTTGTTTCGAGACCGGTTGCATATAGTTCTGCGCCGCCTAGCCAACTCAGCTACAGTGAGTACACACACTGACCTACACTATTGGTGGGAAGATGAGACGGCTGGCCACCCGCCCTTCGATGCCGAGGCTGAGAAAATGAAGTCGCTAGCACATCGCACCCAGGGCTAGCTTGGGAGACTGCTCTTCTATTTCCACATGGGAAATATCTATAACAATAATATTGACACTGAGGATGTGTATTGGTTCTGAAACACTTAGTTCCACTGTGAAAGCTGAAACAATTATTGTCTCTGAGCAAGTAAAATTTTAAATTCTGAAACAATTATTAATTGCAAATAAAGAAAGCATCAATTCCGAAACAATTATTTCCACTTAGGAAAGCTATCATATAAATTCTGAAACAGTTGTTGCCGCCAAAGAAATTCCATTTAAAAAAAGCAATTATTGCCATTAATGAATTTCAAAATAAGTATCAATGTGAAATCTCTTAGATTTGTGTAATTGTGTAATAAAAATTCCGATGGAATGATTGCTCAACAGTGTTTAATCTAGTCCCCTTGCTGTCAGGGGGGAATCGAGGGTTCGAGGGGGGATCCCAATTATTTCCAAAGTTCATAAAAGCTGAGGACCGGGCAATTTTCTCGAGGGGGGAGTAACAAGACTTTTGCAAGAAAAAAATTTCGAGGGGGGTAGTAACGAGAGAAAGAGTTTCCCAACAAAAATTTTTCGAGGGGGGTAGTAACGACAGTTTTTCAACAAAAGTTTTCCCCCTCACCACAGGAAAGGCGCGATAAATCCTACAATTATCCATAAATTTCACACTTTCTATCCAGAATTTCATCTCTTTAATTTTTCTGGGAGGGGGGGAAACTCAATCCTGGGGGGGACTTTACCCCTCCCCCAGAGACGCCTAGATTAAACACTGATTGCTCAAGCTTTGCAATGTGGGAACATAAACAAGTTCTTAACCTGCTTAACTCGTGAACATTTTATGAGTTCTACTTTGGCCCCATTTGGGCCTGCTTGCGAGGTAACATTGAGTGTAGCGCCATCGATTTATGCCCTAGTTCATCAAATAAAACATCACAACCAGACGCTCGATCTATGGACTTCTGTCCGCATTCTGTGTCACACGCTAGCTGACACTGTGTCAAGGTCGCGAGGGGGAGCCAACCGATCCGGTTACATAAAGTATACCCAAAAGGTCAAATATCTTTTCAGCTGACAGTAACAAGAATTGGCGATCTAAGGGAACGGGACAGAGGTTATGTTGCTTATGGGAGGGTAGACAAGTTTAATTTCGGATGAGGGTATAATGAAGATGCACTGCCTACGAGAAGGGTAGTTTAGTTGCAGTGCATATGAGAAGGAAGTCTAATTAACTCTATTTACCTATGAGAGGAGGTGGGTTATTAGTTTTACACGACCTAAAAGAGACGAAAATATCTGGGTCTATCGATCCCTCCTCTCCACCCCTCATCCGACTACCCTACGTAAGAGTTAAGACCGCGAGGCATCAATCAAGCATTAAGGCCTAAGTTCAAGGACAGCGCAACTCTCATCGTCCTTGCACTTCGTTCTACCTACCCCTTCCTCTCTACCCTCCTCCTGTTGATTTCTCACTCGCGATGACATCACCATTCACCACACCCCACGCAGTCTCTGCTGACTCGATCGATGTGCGTGAGACCTGTTCACCGGTTGTTTCTGCCTCTTATGATCTTCAGCCACACACACGTGCTCCGCGTAGACCTAAAGGCCTAGAAACCGTAGGTCTGTGGCCTAGATAGGCCTGTAATGCAACATGATGGGAACTCGATCCTATGTGAAGTCATTAGTCAGTCCTGCCATGACTTTGTGCAACCTCGATCCCCGTCAACTTCAACTGAAAATCATAACTGCTCAAAAAACATTCTCGCCTTATCTTAAGTCGAAGAACAGTGGGAAAGCCGTTTAATTGAATTAGGGCCTACGACAATTTATATAGCATCGTCGATAGCAACTAAGCTACTTCTTCAAAACTGTCTACTGTCATGCAAATGCTAATGCTCGGAATTACGTAACAGCACATTTTAAACTGTTTTTTGAAAATAGATAGGCTTTTGGCTCTGAATAGATGCATGAAGACTTTTCCAGGCTCGTGGACCAGCGACCTTGACCGGTCCGCATAATGCGCTATATAAATAGATATAAAAATGCACATTTTATTATAGTCTAATTATTGTATTGTATTGTATTGTATTGTATTGTATTGTATTTGAACACTTGTTATAGCGCCCCCCTACCAGATTGCCTATTCAGAGGCGCTCCCGACTACTGCGCGGACGCTGAATCGGAGTTTCACGCCGAAGCGCATGAGCAATTGCGAGTTAAGGACTTGCCCAGGGTCCCTACGCGGCAGCTTTGAGGTGGATTCGAACCCGCAACCCTCCAGCTGCAAGGCACCGAACATACCCCTACACCACCGCGCCCCAGTTGTATTGTGTTGTGTTGTATTGTATTGTATTGTACTCCACGTTTATATTGCGACCGAGCCACCCGCAGTAAAGATCCGAGAAATTAATGTCTGACTGGTTTGCATGAAGCTCTCAGTGACTGGAAGCAAAGCGGGGAAGACATAAATATTATGTAGACAGAAGCGAAGTAAACTTCGTACAATTATAGGCCTACATTCGAGTGTAGGGATGGTCGGAACCACTGTAGGGCAAGTTTCCAACTTTCGCTAGGCCTACATAGGATTCTTGTGTTGGGAATTCGAGGAACCTCTTACTTGCATCGTAGGCCTACCACTAGACCTGGGAGTCACTTTGGTCAGCCAATCTGACCCCACTTGACCCTAAAGTGACTTGAGGTCGACTTGAAGTCGACAACTTGGAGTCAAAACGACTTGACCCGACTTGGCAGAAAACCAACCAACTTTCGACTTAAAGTCGACTTCTGACATGGTAGGCCCTAATTACGATTACGTACGGCTAATAATACAAAAATGTCATGCCAATTTGCCTGGCAAGCATTAATTTCTTATACTAATGAGTAATGAGCTCTCAACACCTGATGAATAAAATTGCTTATTAGGCCTATTTTAAGCTGTTTGTGTTTGTGCTTGAACAGTTGTGTAATGCTCTAATGGCTTAACAGAAGAATCTGCAGTGGACCGCGGACTGGTTGTACTGAATGGCGTGTTATTATGGCACAGTTTAATTCTGTTGTCATAATTATTTGGCCACTAACGTCATTCAAATAGCAATGCATGCGTATCATCCCACAGTTACTGTACTACCACTCACCGACAAAATAGTCGATTATTGTCTGATACAACAGTTTTTCTGTCTGCAAACGACAATGCAGTGCACCAAAGTAGCGCCAAACGATCGATTGATTAGTATGAGATCCAGATTTCTTTAGGTCGAATTCACTGACGACTAAACGTTCATAGATTTGCGCGTGTTCAGCTTTTGATAAGGCAGACGCTTACATTTATATTAACATTTCGATTCAACAGTTTTATTAAACGTGCGTGTGACGCTTTAACATATAATAAATCATGATATAGATAAATCGACACCGATAAAAAATAAGTAGGCCTAAGTAACTGCTTAGCCCAACCGAAGCAACCGGCGTCGATAATACAAAATAATATCACAGTACCGTTCTGCGTTTCTTAGGCTACTCTTTCAAATGAGATGAAAATCAACGTTTATCTTCAACACTTCAATTCAATATATATCGTCAACATAAATCAACGATATTTCTTAACACTTCACTCTCAATATACAGCTCTGTCTACTGTATTAAGACAACTGCATTATTCAAATCGACTGTAATCAGCAATTTCTAACCTTTCCCGCGCTATTAGCACGTGCTCAGTACAAGCTATATATTCAGTCAATGTTTACATAATAGGCCTACGAGCGGCGCTGACCGCCCGCTCAACTAGGCCCTAGATCATGTTTATACATGTATAATTATATACAGGTGTATTGTCATGACACAACCCTAACACACTATATATATATATAGGTCTTAAAAACGCTTGTTCACACTAAAAACACTATACAACTTTAAACGCCGCCGTGGCCTCACGATCATTAGTGTGGCGAGATAAATTTATATTTGTTTGTGTCCCAAGTCGGTTTAAGTCGACTTCTGTAGAAAACAACTTGAGGTTATTTTTCAGTACAAATTCGACTTGGGGGTCAGTTGCGCTAAGCAGAAACGACTCGACTCGACTTGGGATGCCCAAGTCGACTGGGGTCGACTTATTGGGGTCGACTCCCAGGTCTACCTACCACTGGTGGCATTTGGTGACCAGGTAAGAGACACGTACCGTCAAGATCAGTTGTGGGCCAAATGCCTACGAATAGCTGGATTGTAATAGGCCTACTAATACTATAAGACAGTTTATGTGGTCAATTCGAGTAATGAATATTTGGCTGCGGGCAACAATTTCCGTAAATCTAGCAGGCTAGCTTCTAAGGATGCGAAACCCAGGATATTTCTAGGTTCCAATAAATGGACCACCGTCGGCGCTGTTGTCAACTTCTGAAACGTGTGGAAAGTGAATCGCTTGCCCCACTTTGGTAGGCCTAGGCCTAGAAGAAGATTAGGCCTACGCAGAAGAAGGCGAAAATGTGAAGAAGAATGCGAAGAAAAATACGATGAATGCGAAGAACAAGACGAAGAAGAACGCGAAGAACAAGGAGTAGTGAGGAGGAAGTAAAAGAAAAGATCGAGGAAGAGAAAGAGGAAGAAGAACCGCAATCCGATAAGCTGGAGAGGCAATCAAGGGTAAGCTTATGAAGAGATAGCGACTTCAGTTTTCTTAACCCTCGGCACATGGTTATCGAGGCGGGTGGCCATTCCTCTCCTTGCCGTCTGAAAACAGGGTAAAAATCCGACACATCGTACAGTTCGAGGTCCATGGCAATTAAATATCCACCCCACTCCTCTCACCCCTGAAGTCGCCTGCTAGACAATTAATGCCAAGGCGCGATTTCTTAGTGTTTACTAATCCTTGGAACGAAATGAGGTCATTTCGTTGCTAAAGTGGGTCAGTCGACTGTCTCACCCTCAAGCATCAGCCGGGCGTAAGCGGCGACCAGAGGGGTGGATTCGGAGAGGGCAGTGATCAGGCATAAAACTTCGGCCTGCTTAACCTCTGCGGTGATAGTTTTTTGCCCTGGGTGCAGCCATGTGGTTAGCATGAACCCAGAAAATCTCGCTGTTGTTTATGATTTCTGGGATAGGACGCACATACTGGAACCTGTTTTTTTTTATCTCGGCCACTAGGCTATAGACTAGTGGGCGAATCAAGGCTATGAAGTTCGGGGTGTCGGCCTACTGTCATTGTCCGCCTGGCCTGTCAAGTTCAGGAGTGAGTAGGCCTACTGAGTATAGGCTTACGTCCACTCCACATTGCCAACCCTAATTCTGTCACTGAAATGAAACGACCGAAATCCTTTCATTAAGGATATTCGGTGGAGACTGAATGAAAATAAGCTCGATTATTCACATAGAGACAAAGCTTAACGGCATATTTAATCCGTCACGATTTGAAAATGTTTCGAATCATGACGTCATTTTCGAATCGAATGCTGCCGTCCGATTCGTTTTCGAATCGAATATCTAAGCTTCGCAATCCCTAGTAAAGCTCTTTAGTACTGTACTAAGCTTCAGCACGCGAGAGAAGAAATTTGTCTTCGAGCAGTAAGTTAAAAATCATGGGAGAGAAATAGTAGGCTATAGTATATAGCCTATTCGTTTTACTGAGAAAAATAATCTGACAAAAACGCAGAAATGCTAACATGAGTGAAAATGGATTATTAAAAGTAATTAGAAAATGTTAAAATAAACTAGTAGGCCTAAATATTTTTATATAAGGATCTGGAAATATTATTGAGAGTTGTCTTTGGGTGTCTCTTGCGCAGAGCACATACCTGATACCTCAGGTCCTCAGTCGTTCAGAGCATTACGGTAAAAGCGTGACGTTGCTTTCGTTTTGCGTTGTCACGTGTTGAGTTTCGTTTTCCCGCCATATTGAAAGCTAAAACTTGTTTTTTTTTATAAAAGTCGTGATAACGATTTTTTAAATACCGGCGCGATGGCGATGACGACTAAAAAGAAAGTGACTTCGACGCAGAAAGTTTCGAAAAAGACGGGTGAAGCGTCTGCGCCCGATTTTGGAACTCCCATGGCTAGAAACACGCGTACCCGAGCACCTGGGTTGATGAGCCGGGTGCAGGAGAAAGCCGAACTGGCAGCACTCAACGACCGGCTCGCTAACTACATCGATCGAGTACGTCAGTTGGAAGGGGAAAACCAGCGATTCAGTCTTGTCAAGACTGAGGTCTCAATGGTGATAAGGGAGCTGACCGGCATTGAAGGAATTTATGAGGATGAAGTGGATGCGGCGCGCAAACTGGTGGACGATATGGCAGCTGACAAGGCCAAGCTGCAAGTGGAAGTGGGAAAACTGAATTCAGAACTTGGTGATCTAGCAGAAAAGTATGTTTATTTGTTTTTGTGACTTGGTTATAAATGTGTTCTTGCATCAAAAACTGCTCAAACTTTCATATACTAAAACCATTTCTCTCCCTCTAACCACGTCTCATACTCAAAATGTGAAGAATGGATGGGTGCATCAAGGATGTTGCAAGGATGGATCATATGATTGCTGCTGCTGACGATGATGATGATGGTGAGTTGGTGACTGATGATGTTGATGATGATGATTTCAGGCTATGTGCAAGGGAAAAAGAAGATGCAGATGCAGGCAGAAGATGTCAAGCAGCTGAGACACGAGTTGGCGAGCTTCAGCCGGAGCCGAATGACTCAGATGCCCAGCGAGTGCAGACTGGCGCTCAGTCTGAAGTAAGATACACTGGAATACGTTTCATTTATTGTAAGATCGTGGGTTCATAATGTTTACGCTTCCAGAGGAGCATTAGTTTGAGTTGTCTTCCAGTATCTTTGTGAAGGAGTTTTGTATTTTGTCTTTTTGCTCTACTCTTAGCTTAGTTTCTTTGTCCTGTTTTGTGCAAAAAATAATAGTAAAATAAAGTATCAACAGAAATTGGGATTAAAGGGCAGGCAGACGAGAGAGAATGGGACAAATTATTTATTTATTTATTTTATTTTTATTTATTTATTATTTATTGCGTCAGAAACAGAACAAATAACAGTACTCATCATGACATAAACAGATCAGTCACTGCGCAACAGAATACACCTTTTACAACCATCTGAAAACTGTTCTTTATTGCAAGAGTTGGGCGGGGAGCGCCTGTGAGTAAGTTATCTTGAAGGGGTGCTATATAATGAATGAATGAAAAAAGACACTGACAGAAAGTTGGACACAGACACATTGATAGACAAAGAGCCAGAAGTGTGCTTTGAAATGTTGGTCCATTAAACGAAAGGACCTGAGCTATTCTTTTGTTGATATGCGCAGTGATGGGTGATTAATTAGAAATTAATTAATTAGCTAATTAATTAGCTTGGCAGCTAATTCTAATTCTAATTAATTAGTAACTAAAATAATTCTAATTCTAATTAAGAGTTGTCTAATTCTAATTAAAATGTCATAATTAGCTTCCTAATTAGTTCCGTCAGTATTCCTTTACTTACCAACATTTCACTGGCCGCTTTCTTTGTGACCAATAAATTCGGTCTTTGGTATTTCCTGTGACATATGTGGATGCATAATACTATGGTGGAGGCAACTGATTTGTTTTCCCGCCATGCCACATTCGCTTTTCGGCGTGCTTGTTTTTAAAATGTCTTTCGAAGATCTACCTTTAGTTGTGGCACGCTATTTGACAAATTTAAAAATACAGAAATAGGCTTGAAGGCAATACATTGGAACTCATGTTATTTACAAAGTGTAACTCTGATCTGGTATAAGTGTAAACATTTCTGCAGGAATAAACAGAAATTTTTAATCATTGGATAAGGACCATTGAATTTGAGCAAGTGTTGCAGGATTTATCACAAATGAACGAAGAAATAGGCTTTAAGACACTACTTTAGAACTCTGGTTAATTATTGCAATGTGCAACTTTTACTTCCTCTAAGTGAAACTTTTTCTGCTGTAATAAGCATAAAATGTTTAATTTTGGATGAAGACCATTGACATTTCAGTTATTGTCAATTATTATTTGAAATATTTGCGTGCCAAACTAGTAAAGTAGGTTACTTTTTTGTGTCGCTTTATATTCAACGTAAACAACTAATTCTAATTAATTAGTTGGGTGCTAATTCTAATTCTAATTAATTAGCTCTTTAAAAATGCTAATTCTTATTATGAAATTGGAACTAATGCTAATTCTAATTAATTAGTTACAAAATCTTAATTACCCATCACTGTGATATGGGCTTGTTTTAGAAACTGAAGAAGGAATGCGTTGTTGTGAGCAAGAGCCTGGACGTTGTCCAGCGACAGCTCGAACTGGAGACCATTGCTCAGGTCGACTTAGAGAACCATTGCCAAAGTCTTAAGGAAAAACTTGCCTTTCTTAAACAAGTCCATGATCAGGTACTATTCAGGTCTTCTAAGTTTTTGAACAAGTTCATAGGCACTATAGGTAGCTGATTGGTTGAAGTGCTCAGCGTTTAATGCAGGTAGTACGGGTTCGAGCCCCAATGAGATGGGTACTGGGTAGGGGACCTTGAGAGAGTCCTTTACTCACAATTGCCTTGCATCTCATATTTACTGATCTTGCTTGTGTAATAAATAGAGCTTTATAATAATAATGGTCAGATAAGAATAATAATTATAAAAAATAATGATAATAATAAAATAATAAAAATAATGATAATAATAAAATAATAATAGTGAAATAATATTAATGTACTGAGGGGTGTCAAAAGTTGCATTTGTCAGTCATTTACTTAGTTAACCTTTTGAAAATAACTGTTTAGATCAAACTGTTTCTGATGAATTTCTAATTCTTTGAATGAAGGAAATGAACGAGTTGATGACTCGGATGCGAGTTGTGGTCAGCGAGGCAGATGAGGTTCCGAAGGTGGAATATGACAAAGAGCTGAGGGAGGCACTTCGTCAGGTGCGAAAGGACTTGGAGGAGGAGCTGAGGATCATGCGAGAGGAAACAGAGACTGTGTTTCAGAAGCGGGTTAGAATCCTCTGTCTCTGAGGTATTTAGAACATACCAGATCAAATCAGGTAGTGTTTTTTGAGTAAAAAAATAAAGAGTTGGAGTTTATAGACTTGGTTCCATGCAACTCAACAAGTTCATGAGAAGTGTTGATCTTTTGACAAAAATGCAACATGGTAGCATCAATCTGTAACATCAATCCGGGAACCAGAGCTATTGGCAGTTTGCAGTTCTTGAAAATTGTATTGCCAATACTAGTATCGCTTTTGAAGTATTGTTGATATCAATATTTTTCCGAAGCATTGCACTGTAAGATACTGTTTTTCCAAAGTACTGCACCATAAGATACTGTTTTTCCAAGGTATTGCTTCATAAGATAACTCTTTCTCTCAATATGTAGAAACTCTGCTGCTGTTGTAATGGCGAGCCGTGACTGAAAATGTGTCTTGTTCTTTCAGATGATGGAGTTACACAAAGTCACAGACACAGGCAAAAGTTTCTCAGCCGAACTTCGTACCACAAGGAGTCAGTTGGATGAACTGAAGTCCGAACTTACAAGACTAAACAGTCAGGTTAGTAATTGATGGAGAATATGGCAGAGAAGGCATTTGGTCGACAACATTGGGACTCGTATTTTCACTCATTCTTTCGTTCTGAGCATTTTTGTAGCACCTATTCTGGAACTTCCATGTTTGCTATCTGCATTTGGAATTGTCTAAAGCAGTGCTTCGCAAAGTGGTGGTCCGCGGACCGGTGCCGGTCCGCGAGACCTCAACTGCCGGTCCGCAAAGTGAGTCAAGAAACTGGTCAAATTGTCTTGGAATCAAAAAATGGCTATTATATTTTTAAAAGCTATGACAAAAAAGACTTATTAATTAGATGGCAATAGAGTCACATAATTGGCAAAACGTGCATTTAAATCAATTTTAATACTTTTTGAGGAATTTAGGTGATCAAAAACGAAAAAGATAAGTAATTAATAAATTTCCACCGGTTCTCCTGCAGTGGGAAAATTTCTGCCGGTCCGTGACACTGAAAGTTAATTCATGGCGCTCCGTGACATTGAAAAGTTTGGGAAGCACTGGTCTAAAGAACTGTTTAAGATCAACCGCTGTGTTATTTCCCAACATCTGTACAACTGGTCAACCAGTGAGAAAGTGTATGATCGAAATATTATTCTGATTCTATATCCTGACTGATAGTCACATCCTCTGTATGAATGTAATATCCATAATTTGTATATGAATGTAATGTTTATATGGCCATAAGTTGTACATGACCTTAGTATGTATAATTGTAATTTGTATATGGCCGTAATTCGTATATTGCATATGGCTTTGATATGTATATGACCATTATTTGCATATGAACGTAATATGTATACAGCTGAATTTGTTTCTGACAGTAATATGTTTATAGCTGTAATTTGTATATGACCGTAATGTGTATATGGCCATAACTGTACATGACCGTAATATGTATATGGCTGTAATTTGTATATGGCCATAACTTGTAATTTGCTTGAGAAATTTCTGTACAACCTTAATTAACATGACAAATGTTTTGTTCTTAATAACATATAACATCATGAGACTAACACATAGTGCACCTCTGGGCTTTGTAAGGAGGGGGCATTATCAGATTTCAGTTGTATTATACAATTAGTATTGTATTCTGGAAACTTCTGACACACTTCATTATAGTATGAATTCTGATATAACAAGGTCAGCGACATGGGCCTCAAAATGACTTCGCCTATAGATAATGAACTTGTGAAGTTACCTTGTTATAGAACGTTTATTGACATGGCTTCAACGACATCATTTTTTCTAATGAATTTCTGATGTTGTTTCTTAGAATGCAGCATATGAGGCACGAGTTCACAATTTGGAGGATCAGTTGCGAATGGAGCAGGAAGCTCACCAGGGGGAGCTGGAGGCCTTGAACGCAGAACTGTGGTTCCTGAGGAACTCGCTTGACAATCACCTGCATGAGTTCCAAGGTCTGATAGACGTCATGAAAGTGCTGGACGTGGAGATCTCCACCTATCAGAGTCTGCTGGAGAGCGAGGAGTCACGGTCAGTTGATTTTCACTCGTCCTGTCTGCATTGTATCGTACTGTATGTTACTGTAATCAGGCCTGCATTGGGGGGGGGTGCCAAGGGTGCTGCATCACCCGAGCCCACAGTTTTGAGTGGCTCGAATTTGATAAATATGTGTATGGTGGACCGGTGGTTGTCAGTCGTTGGATGGTAATCACAGCAGCCGGTCCACACTAACCTTAATTTGGCCCTGATTGTAATTGCAAAATTTTCTAGCACCATTTCCCAAATTTCATCAGAGGCACTCCTAACCAGAGAGCACAAAATTATGATCAAAACAGAATGGTATTTAAACACATTCTGGCTCATTATAGCCCAGAAATATATTTAGTTGTACTAACTGTCTTCGCATTACTCTGTCCAGTGGCGTAACGAAGGGTTTCAGCGCCCGGGGGCAAGGGTTGATGACTGTGCCCCCTTTTAATTATGTTGTTGACTTTTAATCGTTATTTTCATAGTACTGTGTACCACTGAAAGCTAATTTTGCGCCCCTCTCGTGCTGCGCCCGGGGGCGGCTGCCCCCCTCTGACCCCCCTTACGCCACTGACTCTGTCCGATCTCAGTCTCTTGTCTCCTGCCTACCTGTGTATTGCCCCATTTGATTACACTTGAAACCACTTGTTGACATTGTCCTACCTTGTTCCAACAGGTGCTGATATATGACAATATGAGTTTGACGTGAACATTGTTCGGGCGAGACTGATACTGGCATTCTGTAGTGATTTTGTGTTGGTGTTTATCATTTAGGTTGGGAATATATTTAGATAAGACTTCTACCTACGAGGCTTCTTCCCCCGGGAAGATCAAGAAGCGCAAACTGGTCGAACACAAGGAATCTTTCACACGAGGCGGTCGAGCATCTGCGCCCTCGAGCTTCACGGGTATCATCTGTAAATCGTCCGTGAATGATGTCGTGAAAATTGACGAAACGAGGCATACTGGACAGTTCATCAAGTTATGTAATACTTCCACTGACAAGGTATTCAGCTGAATAATCTTAGGAAACTTCTTTATTTTTGTTTCTCTTCTCTGTTTACACTTCAATGTTTGTCATTTTTTTGGGACAAGGAATATCAACCATTAGACCAATGGATCTGTTATGAATGCAAAAGCATTTTTATGAAACGAGTGTCTTAACTGTGTTTGACATGAGATACCTTGAATAGCAGTCAACCTGAAGCATTGAATATGTATGTATGTATGTATGAGCACTTGTTATAGCGCCCCTTCAAGATTTCTACTCAGAGGCGCTCCCGACTACAAGCAGCGCGGACACTGAATCGGAGTTCTACGCCGAAGTGCATGAGCAATTGCGAGTGAAGGACTTGCCCAGGGTCCCTACACGGCGGCTTGAGGTGGATTCGAACTCGCAACCCTCCGGTTGCAAGGCACCGAACATACCCCTACACCACCGCGCCCTACATGCCTTTGTGTCTTTCAGGGTTCAGCTGGTCAATCTAGCAAAACAAAGGACTCTGATCTAACAAACACAGATGTCGAACTAAAGGAGTTGTACTCAATGGACTGTGAGCCAAGTGACAACCCTCAAGTCTTGATGATCACTCCAGAGTCTGAGCTCAACTGTTCAGAGCCAGTCTTTCGAGAGTTGATCAGCTGTACCACTCCTGTTGATCACTTCCTTCCAGAACTTACTACAAACACCTGGTAAGATGATTCCCTGTGGAACTGAAATTGATCTCTGATTGTGCTGAACTCTCACTGTTGTAAAACTGAAACATTTGCTCAAAAACATAATTATATTTGAAGGCAAGTATTGAATGCTTTTTATTTGTTAAATGCAAATGTTTAGTTCTTTTGAAGTGTGAAGTCCAGTATTTTAATTGTGTTATGAACCTTGTAGGCTTGAAAGCAGATTGCTTATTACACTAAAGTGTTAGGTTCAAACTGGTTAACAAAGTTTAAGAATTACTTGCCATCAATTGTGCGTTGCAATTAGTTGTCAATACTTTTGAATGGACTTCCTTTCTCGGTTTCAATTAGACTGCTTTTTTAAGTGCTGTTGTGTGATGCCTTGTGCAATAGACATCAGTACTCAAGAAGTTGCTAATTATTATTATGAACGTCAGATTGTTACTCTATTTTAAAGACATGCACTGTCATGCAGTGATTATATTGCAATTAATTTGTCAAATGCCAGAGTTGGTTTTGTTTATCTGAAGGATGATTGGGTTAAGGCAACCTCTGCATACCAAGAACATGAAAACCATCAGCAGCTTGAGTTCATTGTCAGAACTTCAGGTCCATAATCTGCCAAAGGTGGACAACCTCAAAGAATCGCTGGAAGTGTTTGCTTGGTCAAACAAAATGTCTCTGACTGGTAAGAAATTTCATTCTCATATGAATGCTTGTGAACTACCATCTGAGTATTATTTTACATCTGTTTTTCCAGGTTTTGAACCCCATTTATATAAAGTCTTTGTGTCGGGTGTCATATATACCCGACTGCAGATCCTTTCACTCTACTGCACTGGGTGATTTGGTTGCTTCTTGATCCCGCTCTTCCACAATGTGACGTAATAGTTTGGCAGTGGCAGCCCATCTTTCTGGAGTTGGTTGCCTAGCATGCTTCATGAGCTCCCGGTCTTTCTTTGCCCTTGTTCCATTACTGGTTCATGACCATCTGAGTACCATTTTATGCCCTTTCCTTTATGTGTAGATTTCTTGAAGGAGTGCTATATTTATAAATCTCCAGAATGAATGAATGAATGCGTGTTGAAACCTGCTGATAAAAAATTCTCATTGCACAAAACTTCACAAGCATTCTGTTGGGTTATGATGTTTCATGAAAGTTGTGGATGTGTTTCGTCTGTGCCTGACGAGTTTCCGTTACATTCCAACCAGAATAATCCTGTATGTGACTCTTCCAAACAAAATATTAAACAAGGAGTAATTATGTGACCTTGTCTTACAGGTCTGCAGGACAAAGTTGATGGTCCAAGTCCAGACAGTCGTGATGTTCTGAGAGGCAGTGTCAGTGCAGGAAATAATTCAAATGATACAGAAGACCACCAAGAAGAACAGCTAAGTAACGTGACCAATGTTGAACTGGAAGAACCAAGTTTCGTCCAGAATGCTGAAGAACAAACCGTCTGTGTTGAAGAACCCGAATATGAAGAAATCTTGAGCCGTCTTCTGAATCAGGAGCTATGTAGAGAACGAGCAGTGCGCTTGCTGGACTTAAGTCAGAAGTTGGTATACAAATGTTTCAAGATTGTGAATGGTGCCATCAACAGCAACAGCAAATAAGTAAAACAGTTGTTGACTTGACAGTGCATCCTGTATGTATTTTGATTTTTGTGCTGTTCTGTAAGGCTTTTTACCAGGTGTTTTCTTTTGGTGCCATCAATAAAATAATAGATGAGTAATTGTTGCATCTACACTGCTGTGACATAAACATTTCAATAACATTTCATTATATTGCCAAGGTGATCTGTGCGAATGCTATGTAAAAAGTTATTTACACACAGCATTATATGTTTAGGCTGAGCCTCGCTGAGGCTCCCAGTTACGTAATTCGCATTAATTAAACTATTTTAATTGAGTTTAATGAAAATCTTGTAGATGGCTGTTTTAATTAGAGTTTCTGCTTCGTAAATAAGGTAGGCTTCAAAGATCTGAATTTCAGAAATTGTTTATTGTCTGATTCCCTGCACTGGACAATTAACTCTTTTTAACGAAATGTCATGTCGGACCTTGGGAAGTGAATTGTATTGGACTGGAGGTTTTGGAAGTGATTTGTATTGGAACTTGGGTATGCCATATATGATCAGGCTGTGTAGACATGTTTAATGCTTTAACGACAAGAGTGTACTAAAAGCGACTGGGAAACCAATGCAGCTTGTCGTTAAAGTGTTAATGTATGTCGGACGATGCTGAAAACTCTCGGCAAATAAAAAATGACGATATCTTGTGATGAAGATATTCGGATTCGAATTAGCTTCATAATTACCTTTTATTTTCAAAGATTTAAGTGTTACCAGTTAACTTTTAACAAAATCATTAGAATCTTAATCTTTGGCAAAGATCATGTGTATTAGTATGTTTAAGATAATCATTGAAGAAGCATTTGACTTTGCAGTATGACTAAACTACTTTTTAAGTGATTACTTTCGGGACAAGGAATGTCCAGACATTGATTATGAAAACTACTGTCAATCTCGTAAATAGTTCCTTGTTTATTTGTCTCTTGTTTGATTGACAAGATGATTGACAAAGACGTGTGATATCTTTTACTATAGTTTCTAATTGTTATACTGTGATCCAACATGTAAACTGGATAATTTACTGTTGGAATTTTGTTGGTTACCAGTTTTCAAGGCTGCATTTCAGACAAAAGATTCTTCCGCAACAAAGCTGTAGCAGATGAGCTTTGTCCTTCCCATAAAGCAGGATGATGGAAGAGACCTGATTGTTAGAGTTTACGTGCTGTATATCAGTAATTTACTTACCGGTGGTATGTTGCCAATTTTTTATGTCGAATGTGTAAAAATCTTGTTTTATATATAGCACATCTTTTAATTACCGCTTGGGCTTCTTAACAATTGGTCATTGTACATTTGGTGTGTTACTTGGTTTCAATTCTTGTTTTACTGTTGTTCAAAATAAATTTTCCACAGAATGTAGTCATAATATTTGGAATTTCGGTTTCGTGGTGATGTGGAAATAAAAATGCTGAATGTTTTATGAAATGGAAAATTCACAGAGTGCAAAGCCGCATTTGATGACCAATATTGTTCTAGAGAAATACTCTTACCGACCTAGGTACCGTGTAGGTGTTTCTGGATAGGAAAAGCACAGCAGCCTCTAAACCAATGGTCTCAAACTCTTGCCCTGCAGATCGATTTTTTAGCCCATGACGTTTTGTGAAGCATTTTCAATCATCATTAATAATAGTATTATATAAATTATTTTTACTATGCTTGCTAAGTTTTTAGCAAGAAATCATTTTAGTGTCTTAATGAGTTAATTAGCGCATATATGTGTAGGCCTACATTATGTAGTCACATGTAATATATGTGATATACATGTAGGATGCAGGCAATGGCAAAATACATTAAGAAAAAAGTTAATTTAGTCAACTGAAGTCTTCACTTTGATCAATTAAACTTGTGCAGGTTTAAGTTTTTAATCAAATACGACTTCTAATAAAAATTCAGAATTGGCAAGTGAATGTGTGAACAAATATTTAGCTAAAGGTTGAGGCACTTAATGATCAGTGGCGGCGCCAGGATTTCAGGTTTGGGGGCTAAAGCTCAAAAAGCCATGGTAAGTTATTCCCATTGGTATGCGACGACCTTTTTTTGGCTTAAAACCTTTCCTTTTGGGGGCTGAACCGCAGTTAGGGGGCTAAGCACCCCCCTAGCCCCCTGCGCCGCCACTGTTAATGATAGCACAGATGTCACGAACAGCACAACTTTTAATGTAAATTTGATGAGTAGATAATACATTCAATACATTGCACATTCACACAAACTACACATAGCGTACACTTAACGTATGGAGAGACATACATATACACATAGTTATGCACACATATACGCATGCAGACAAGCGTGCACAACTGCACATTCCATTCGGTATCGTTTTCATGACAATAATACAATACAATACAACTGTGCACCGATATTGCCCTCCTTCGACAGTTAAGAAGTGCACACGACCATACGACAGAACATTGATGGCACAGAGCAATTTTCACACAAACTACACAGTCATACACTTACGTATGGAGAGACATACACATACACATGCATGGAGGCAGGCAAACAGAGCGATACCCTCACATAGGGCATAGATAGGCTACACCTCATTATAAATTGCGATTTATCGAAGGATTGAAGACACGCGTCGTCGTAAGTCTGGTTTTCTTGCGCTCTTTAGACACGTGTCATCGTTCGTGCATGGCTACGTGCTACCAGAAGATAGCCTACTACAGGGTTGATGAGCACCAACTTAGTGCCTGCCAAATGTCAGGCGCTTAACACATTTGTAACACATTAATTTTGGTGACACATTTGTTTGCAAGCCTCTGCAGCTCTGAAGCATGAAGATAAAGGTAGCGGACTTGTGTGCACTCTTCAACGTCATCAAAGTGAATACCTGGATCACCTTTCCTCAAAATAGTTACATCACTGAAGCCCAACTCCTCAACTCGAAAGAGTTCAAAGGATCCCATGAAGAGTAGGCTATAGTGTTAAAAACAACGGGCGTTGTTTAAGAATGGCCTGAAAAAGTGGGGAATTCAAAAGGTGGGATACGGCTACCTTACGAATTTTCTGTGTGTTTAACTTTATTCCCATCTTTCTTTGAATAGCTATAGCTGCTATTCTACGTCCACCATATGCCTCCATGCGCTTCTTTTCCCTCCGTACTGTACTACTACGCGAAAACTAACGTAGGCTCTGAAGCGTCCGAGTGACCGACCATCATACTCGGTAATTAATTCTTAGCTCAGTTTTTCTATAGCGACCGTATGGCATCCATTTTCCGTGCATTTATCGGATGAGATCCTTGACCACTGCTACTCGTTTGAATGGGGCCGCAGCCGCCGCACCTTATCAGGTCCCCCATATACGGACCATAAGTCTTACATCATAGCCCGAAATTAAATCTGTAAATTACGCGGTGCTGAGAAACTGCGGAAATTAACATATGTATTTTACATATGTATTTTACATATGTATTTTACAATTACTGTTTCGGCGCTTTCTTATGATACCAAAACGCACTATAATTATTAAGTTTTCTCATGCATAGGCCTACAAACATAGGCCCTACATTTCATTGCATTCGAAATTACATCTACAGCTACATTATCATCACGAGTGCCCCAATTGTGGTAAGATGGGGAGGTTTTGTTCCTCTCCCTCAAAGTTCTACGACCCCAATGATTCATATTTAAGAAGAGCAACTGTTAAGGTTGTCGACTAGCCAAGAAGCGTGTATCTGAACAGTGTGTGGTCTCACGCGTTCTAGAAACGTCGCGCCGATCATCGTGTCCTGGAGATTCTCGGTCTGGAACAGTGTGTGCGACGTCAGAACTAGGAGACTGCACGGCTCTGGCACTTGACTCTGACAACTGGGTCAATACTTTTGCCCCCCTTGAAAAATCACCCTCTGGAACTGAGTCGTCTGCTTTCATGTGCCTACGTGAGTCTCCGCCACAGTCTATCTGATGATGATGACGGATTCAAGTCGGACAGACAGTCGATCACAGTCACTGAGCGCCTTGAACCTAACATTTCTTAAACGCGTGTTTCAGTAAGGCGCGGGTCTAACTTTAAACTACGTATCGCACAAGCCAACTGTTCCTCGTTGGTTGAGAGCTCAACGTTGGACGCGAAGTGTAGGGTTCGAGCTTCCTCTAAACATGGTTGCTATTTAGGAACCTTGAACAAATCCTTGACAAACAATTGTTCAGCGCCATCGAACGATGATTTGTTATCAGGTATACTGACTAACTAAATAAATGAATACAATAGACGCAATACAGGAAAATTCTTTCGAAAGTTTCGCCGGATATTCAACACTCTTACTCAACTCTGTTAAGTCTGGAATTCGATTAAATAAACAAATAATTAATAAATTAAACAAGTAATTAACTAATACGACCCATATGCATGCATGCATGTATGTATGTCCTTACGTATGTATGTACGTTTCGTACTGTATGTATGTACGTAGACCTAATTAATTGATTATTAATTAATTCCTAATCGTAGCAATCGTAGGCAATTCCTGGTCCAATGCTTAAGAGTTACCAATCCGTTGTCGTATATGAAGTCTAACCACAATGAAAAGATTTTTCCATTTGTTGCACTGATTGTCTTGTCAGAAATCCAACGACTGTGGCTTCGAAACCGCTGAGCGGACTCGGTTAATTGACTATGGACACATTGCTAGAATCTTGCGTCGCGCAAAATCGTATTTGGATTCACCGACCTTGAGCGCGGTGATTGCAATATATAAATTTGTAAAAAAAATATAATAAAGTGAATGAGTAAATGAATAATGTTGAGCTTGATTTTTAGTATTTGTAACGAAAGTTGGATTTAGAGTCTTTGTTATCAGTTCTAAACAAATTATTTTACCTTCTGTCTATAGCTACTTATCCAAGGAATTATGTTCTTCATTAATTCAAACCGAAAAAGAGAAATGATTACAATTCAGTATGAACGGATGATCACAAGTTATTACAGGAGTCGAATTTAACTGTATTCGGCAGCCATGCAAGGCGCCCATCACGTCCTACATCTCATTTTACCAACGCGCCATCTCGCGAATGATAGGCTGAGAGGACCTTTGGAAGGGTTGCGGGAAGTGGGATTGCGGGAAGCGATCCCGCTTCCTACTGCTCTTCACGCCAGTGATGTTACCACTACTCTATGGACCCCCCTCCCCATAGGTTATGTATGTTACGAAGACGCTTCGCAGACCGAAATATAGGACAGACAGATAGACTGCTTCGCATCAAAGTCGGTCGTTCAATGTCGAGTAGATTTTTATCTAACAGGATCGTGTTTAAAAAAACAACAACAGCCTGTAACTAGATCGGTGCAAACGACTGCAGAACTTAGTTAACAGCGAAGTTTAACAGATTTTTAACCGGCGTTTACAAGCCATGGGACAAAGGCAGCGCTCGCAGGCATTTAGTAGAACAAGCTCTGGCTTTGAAGAAAAGAAACTGTTATCATGTCATGCCAAGATTTCGAATTATTTTTCCAAATGTTATATTTTCAAATATATAGTTGACAATCTTTTTGCTTAGCGTAGTTTTCAAATGTGAATTCATTATTTAAAGGCCTCCGGCGTGTCATTAAGTGGTCCTGAACATGAAATGATTTCCAGGGGACCCATATGGGCTTAAAATGATCCCATGTAAGAATAATTATGGGTTCTTTAGTGGCTACCACGTCGGCATGGTGATACGGGAAACGCGTTGCGGAAACACCAAGAGACCACGGGTATAAAGCCAGTTGTAAGCGGTCTGGGATCCGTTTACAGCTATTTCTGAACGTTTATTTCAAACACAAAACTGTTAAAAGTTTCAATGTTTTCATATACTTTAAATTTTTCAGGTTATCTTGACTAGTTTGGATAAAATATGTGGAAAAAATCATAGCCATTCATTGTTAAAAACCAAGATGATAAGTAATCTTTGTAAAATCCGGGAGGCGCAAATGCTCCCATGCCCCCTCCGGACGCCCATGTTTGGGTTAGGGCCCCCGGATGTCTTAATCCGGCTCTTGGCTTAGGACTCCCGGAAGTCTTAATCCGGCCCTGGGCACTGTGGAAGTCCAGAGATTACGTCGACGCTTAGGGCCTACAATTACCCCGTTATAAGTCGAGTTAATGACATTGTTAGTAATTTGACAATCGGCTCAGACCTCAGTGCCAAGCGTGGATCCAGCGTGTGACTAAACCAAAAGTCATACTGTACACTACGGAGGACACGCCACGTATGAATGCATGTACGTTGGTCTGTGTATACCTTCCGTGTGTATGTGTGTATGCATAATTATATGCATGTATGTCTGTATATACACGTACGTACCTACGTATGTCCCCCTCCCAAAGTCCGACTCACACCTCAACGTGGTGAGGGGTGGCAACAGTAAGTAGGGGAGTGCCTGCTGAGGCTATGCCATCAGTGGTGAAGGTCTTGGCTGAAGTACCACCTAGGGCGCTACGCGAGGTGGACAGGCTCAGCAGGAACCCTGAAAAGCTGGCAAACGTGGGCGGCATCGCCGCCTCTGATACCACAAGATAGTGGATATCAGAGCCAGTCCTAAGCCTGGAACTCTCTTTAAGGGAGAAGTGCGAAGGTCGAACGGATGGGTGCAGATACTCCGTTCGTAAAGAAAAATACGTATGAAATCCAATGCAAGCATTGGACTCCAAACGGGCCTCGGCCCATGGATCTGATGCAAGCGTTGGACACCTACGGGCCTTCGGCCCATGGATCCTGATGATGATGATGATGACCTACGTATGTATGTATGTATGTATGCATGTATGTACGCTTGTTTGCTTGAATATTATGTGTATGCAAGCATGTACACATGTAAATATGTAAATATTTATGTATGTGCATTTATGTATATATGTATTTGTTAAATTTTATAGCGCCTTTCCATACCTAACTACTAACTAGGGAGGTAAATACCGAAGACTCTTCTTGCATTAGCTGATGGAAGGCACTCTCCTCAACCTAAGTTCTATTGACTCGGTTACTTCAGAAGACGCGCGGCTGACGTGACATCGAGGGTCATGATAAGATAAGACAAGTGTCACAGATAAACAACAGACAGTGTGGTCGGACTACCACCTGTTTATCTACAGAAACGCTGTTTATCTGCAGTGATGGTCTTTCTACTTCTGATAAAATCCCTATCAGCTGTTGGTAGGTGTGTGCTGAGTTTCAGCTGCACAAACTAGACATTCGATCTATTACATTATACTGGTTACAGTCAGAGAGCGCTGTATGGTTAAGACAGCTAGCAAATGTAGGCTACACAGAGTTAAAGGTAACAGCACGTAAGTGCAGTGGCAGACTGTTCCAGGAGGAAGGTCCAACACACGATGGGCTCTGGTTGAAGTGCGACAGCGTGGCACCAGCATTTCTCCATCCGCCCTAGAGCCCAAATATCGCCGACCCAGCTCACTTGAGACTGGATCACAGAGCTCTCTGATGTAGGCCAAAGAGGTGCCGACAATTGCGGCACGTGTCAACATGATCGTATTAATAATAATATAATAATAGTATCTGAAGTGTTGGATATAATCTTTACCAGTCAATATAGCTTCCGCTTCCTTCCATTATTCTTTGTTGCTGCATGGAAGTGCATCACTTACTCACTCCACTTACCTTACCTGACCTTACTTCACTTCTTGCTCTGCCTTATTAACTCACCAAATTTACTTTTCCCCTCACTTTCCCTTGTTGTACCATAATACTTACTTTGCCATTACCTGTTCCTACCTCACTTTGAAAAGTTAGAGCGAGTGACAGTTTAATGTGTTGCATCTAATCTTAAAATATTTAAAATCTACTAAAGATTGAGTAGCAAATGGCAACTTAAGAGCATTAAAATAAGTTGGAGTCGTTATCACGAATATGATGATGATCAGTATCAACATAATCCTCATCACCATTGTCATTGTCGTCGTAATCATCATCATCGTCATCGTAGTCATCAACGTCCTGTAAGTCTTCGTGTTCGTTATCACCGACGTCTCTGGTAAAGTCCACTATTACCATAAACGTTTTTCTGCGGCGCAGTGGGTCAAAAGGCAGATCGGAACGAGGTCGAGACTTCAGGTCAGGACTCTTGACACCCCACCCATCCCTTCCCCACCCATCCCTTCTCTCACCCATCCCTTCCCCTGGCATGTTCACCCTTCGATACAGAGACCGCCCACTTAACCACAAAAGTCGTCTCTAGGCTGAGCCGTTATCGCACCCCACCCCTTGTGGACCTCCGCCATTTTGCAGCAGCAGTAGCAGAGGTAGCAGCATTTCGGACCAGCAGCAGCATCAGCATCAATATAAGCAGCAGCAGAAACATTAAAGCCATCGCTGTAGGTCAGAAATGGGCACGATTAGTTAAATTGCAAAGAGATTAGAATTAGAATTAGTCATTTAAATTTGCTAATCCATTAGAATTAACCAAAAATAGGCTCAATGAGTAATATAATAAAATCGATAGTGTGCTTGTGTTTAACTTCCACATTCAGTTTCGTGGTAATTAGGCTTAATATAATAATTTAATTATTAACTAACGTTGTTTTCTTTTGCGTTGGCTGTGCATACCAAATAAATACATAGCCCAGTGATCTTGATTTGAAAAAATCAATTGAACAATTGAATGCAACAAAAAACTATGCTCCAGAATTACAGTATATATTCGTTTAATATTGAATCACTAGGTTGACACACCGCAACCCATTACATAAAGTGGTATAGTAGGCCTACAGATGAAGGATTTGCTAAAGCAACTACAACAGCTAAATCCTTGACAGAAGAACTTGGTATTGAATGCAATTTCCCCAGGAAATACAAATAAAACCTCGATGAAAGACGAGACAATTTGTCTATGAAGTTCCAGACGGTTCAGTTCTTGATCCAGAAAAGAATTTTAGAGTGAATTTTTTAAACCAGATATTGGATACCGCAATTCAATCAGTTAATGATCGATTTTTGCAGTTATCATCTTACAGTAACTTATTTAGATTTTGTATGACATTAAGAATGTAGAGAAATGCATGCACCTTCAATTAGCTTTGACATCTGAAAATGAAGATTCAGCAGACGTTAGTGAAACAGAACTATGTGATGAGTTACTAGCTTTAGCAAGAAGAATTACAGAAAAATCAAGCCTCAAAGATATATTAGACTATCTATGTCGAATTGGCTTGGTTGCTCTTTTTTCAAATGTGTGCGTGGCAATGCGAATTTTGCTAACACTCCCAATAACAGTTGCGATAACAGTTGCGAGTGCAGAGAGAAGCTTCTCGAAGTGCAAACTCATAAAAACATATCTTCGTTCTGCCATGTCTCAGGATCGTTTGGCTGGTTTAGCTACAATACCTATAGAAAGAACGATTGCGGAAGAGTTGGATTTGACCGAAATAATTCAAGAAAATCAAGAACTTGTGTTTAAGTATTTATAATAAATTAATAAAAAAAATATAAATAACACAGTTTCATCATTCTGATTTATACTTCAAAATGAATAGAACAATATTTTTCTCTTAGAACACTGAAAACCATTTAAAATAAATGATTGATTGACCAGCATTTATGAGCAAGGTGCAGCATTTTTGTCCTTGCCTATAGCACAAAACTGTCAAAGGCCGGCTCTGACAGTTATAATCTTCAAACTTTATTCGCAATAACTGTCTCTTATTGTATTTTCAAAGTTTTCCTTCCTATGCGTTCCATTAGGATGTTAAGGTATGCCCGGTGTACATAAATTAGGTCAAAGGATGGTGGTCAACTGACCCAATAAATCTCGGAAGAACAGAAATGTGGGCTTAAATGCTCACCGCGCACCAGAAGCCCTTGATGGATGAGGGCAGAGCAGGGGGTGGGTGGTCGGGGCAACCCATAAATTACTGGGGCTGATCCTTTGACCCTTTGGACGCCGCCAAAGATGTCCCTGTTGCTCAGCAGTCTAACTCAGCAACATCAACATCGCTAGAGCGATGGATGCAAAAATCCTCTCACGCCGAGGCCGCGTGTAAGGTGAGCTCACACCGGGTCATGGTCCGACATAGACAGACACACACACACAGACACACACAGACACACACACACACACACAGGAGGACACACACAGAAGGAAACACACAGATACGGTCAGGCGGACACAGAGACAAGGCGTTAACTAAGGAAGTGAGCGTGCTTTCAGCGCGCCATATAAGCGAACTATATCTCCATTTCATTACCAGAATCCGAGAAGGTAGTAGCATCACCACCTGTAACAAAAGCATCAGCAGCAGTAGCAGAGGCGGTGTGGCTTAGGCAGCCTGCGTAGCAAAGGCATCGTTGGCCGCCGTTAGCTGTTTGTCCTCTGCTATCAGCTTACAGAACTCATCAATTTAATACGGATCTCAGTTGGAAAGTTGAACCATTGCGGAATCTGCAGTTACTGGATCGGACGTTAATCCTTCGGAGAAAGCAGAGAGTTACCGTTGTTGTTGTGGAATGAATGCGATGCACAGCTCTGCATTAATGTCTACATCCTCCCTCACTTCCTCTTCCTCCTCCCTTTCCACTTCCAACGCACCCACTTCGTTTTCCTCGAACACAATCTCACCCGCGGTCTCCACCTTCCCACCCTCTTTTCCATCTACGTATTCCTCCTCATTTTCGTATACCTCATTCTTGGCCACCTCTTCCGCTCCTTCCTCCATTTCCACCTCCTTTCCCTCTCCATATTCCTCCTCGACCTCCTTTACCAGTCCCTCCTCTTGCTCCGTTTCCACTTTATCTTCCTCTGTGCCTTCCTCCATGCCTTCCTCCCTGCTTCCCTCCACCACGCCTTCCTCTTCCACCCTATCCTCACTGGTCAGCTCCACGGAATGGAAACCAATGGACGTCGTTGTTGTTGGTGGCTTACTCAGACCGGCCAGCCACCACCAGTCGATGATAACGACGACTACGACAACGACGACGACAACGACAACGCCATCAGCGAGAGTGAGGAAGAGGGCGGAACACCACATCCGTCGTCCTATGAATGCCTTCATGGTCTGGGCCAAAGTGGAAAGAAAGAAACTGGCAGAGGAAAATCCGGATGTACACAATGCCGACCTCAGCAAACTTCTTGGTAAGTTACCAGTTACGCTCCGCAACAACGTAATATAATTATACATGCAGCTTATATTGATAGATATTCGTTTTATTTTCTGACAGGTTGACAGACCGCAACCAGTTAATAATAATAATATTGATAGATATTCGTTTTATTTTCTGACAGGTTGACAGACCGCAACCAGTTACAATAGAAAGACATGTTAAATAATTAAATCGTTAGAGGACAAAAACAGTCGAGTATACAGGCAAGTGAGATCTATGGTAAGCGTTTGTAAAGTACACGCGAGATAAAGGTCTTCACGTGCTTAGCGTCCTTATTATTGCGCCTTTCTTGGATATCTATGTATAAATGTTAGGTTTTATGGTAAGTTATGAAATTATTATTACTATTATTATTTTTTTTGCCCCGAGGTACACATGATCCCTCAGGGACTTAGAAACTATCCTAAGGTGTGCCATCAAACTGGAGTTAGTGGTCCTCGTTATTATTATAATTATTATTATTATTATTATTATTATTATTATTATTATTATTATTATTATTATTATTATTATTATTATTATTATTATTATTATTATTATTATTATTATTATTATTATTACTACTACTATTATAACTACTTATTATAATTATTATTATAATTATTACTACTATTATTACTATTAGTATTACTCTTTTATTAATCGCAACTATATCCGCCATATCAGTAGGCCTAACTCTCTCATGGGTGGCTAGAACTCATACTCTCAGCGTTACAAGGCTAGCACTCTAACCAATCGACCACCGTGTCCCGTGAAAAGCAATGTAAAAAGTAAATTAAAGTAAAATAAGGTAAAGAAATGAATGGTAATTATAGGGTATGACATCGAGTGTATGACTAGAATCGCTGTTAGTCGATCTCTGTATAATATGTAGCTTCGTAGTCTTTGTCGTCAATATGCATATTATGCAATGTGTTAATGTCTGGCAAGGGTTATGAATTAGCAAGTATGATGAGTACTTCCGTTTGCATGGCAGTGCTTCGAATTAGCATAATTATGCAATTCATCAGTTAAGTTGCCCAGCGCCTCGATTCGTCATCGTCATCATTAACATCATCATCAACCTCAACATAATCATTTTGCCACCACCGCCACCACCTCCAACATCACCACCACCACCATCACCATGATCATCGTTAACATGATCATCATAATCGTCGCCGTCGTCATCATCATCATTATCAGTTCTACCATCATCAGTTCCATTTGGCGATTATGGATTTGAATAAACGATTTTCATAATAATTTTCTGTCATTTGTCACAAACAGTGCTCTTCTCACACCATTTAGTCCATGCTTGTCGCGAGATAATAGCGCAGTATAATATTAAAACAAATACTCATCATACTTGCTAATTCATAACCCTTGCCAGACATTAACACATTGCATAATATAAGGAATAGAAAATATTACGAAATTGCATGCAGGCTGAGAGGCCATTTATGTAACGTCTTTGGAGATCGGTACATGATTTCTCTAATATTTTGTATGGGATTCGAACACGTGGTAGCCCTCGAGCCTGACACGCAGCCATGCTACCAGAATAGTGTAGTAGATTCACGAAGCCTCGCAACTTTCGCGATAGCTGGCGCCTTGTCCATTTATCCCTTGAAAAATAAATAAATAATAAATAGAGCATTCCTTGTTTTTAGTAAATTAATTAAATCACTAATTCATTCTTGTTTTTTCATTTATTCAATCCTTCACACGTGCACATTCATTCGTTAACTCCCTCCTTCGTTCATTAAATTGCTTATTCCATTATTTGCTTAGTTACGCGCTCATACATTTACTCAATCGCTCACTCATTTTCCTCCCTCGCTCGCTCACGAGTTCAATCACTCGCTGAATCATTTACTCACTCGCTCACTCACTCTCTCACTTGCTCACTCGCTCCGTCATTTGCTCACTCACTCGCGAACTCATTCTATCGCTCGCTCATTCAGTTGCTCACTCATTCTATTGCTCACTTACACATCTCACTCATTTGCTAAAATCCTCACTTAATCGCTCAATTTACAATTTACAAGTAGCTCGCTCTACCACTTATCTTCTTGCCTTCTTGCTCACTCAACCACTCATTCATTCACTCGTTCACTCACTCACTCATTCACTTGTTCGCTCACTCTCTCACTCACTAACTTACAATCAGTTTAAAATGCTGGCGAGCGCACTCCGCACTCAGGCCTTGAAGCGCATGGAGGCGTTATGTAAAACAAGGCGGAACCGACCCGTACAGCCATCTGCAAATCGAGTATAATACATTCGAGGCGCTTTGGGTCTTCTATGATAATGAGTAACTGAAGAGAGCATGCTTAATTACGCTTGCGGTTCGGTTTCCAAGGACTAGCGACCGGTCACAAACAGGTGCATCACCGCAGCATGCCTTCAGTTCCTTTGCATTGGCAAGTAGATCGCTTCGAATAAAGCATTACGTCTGTCAACAACTTGAACAGCAGGCAAGGCAAGGCAATACTTCGCCACTGATTGCACTCTGTCAATGCCAGTCCCAAGCCTGGATAAACGAGGAGGGCGACGCTAATGGTCTTTGTTACCACACAGTGGTCGTTAAACAGTAAACAAGCAAGCAGTGCGCCCGCGTGACTTCTCAAAACCACTGCCACCACGCTTTGTAATGTCTACGGCATTATTTTTGGCAGAAATTACATTAATTTGGCACAGAATTTAATTAAATAATTAATAAAAATAAAAATGAAAATACATGCGTTATACCAAAGAGTCTATGTCAGCGATAGCTTGAAATAGGCAGAGATTAATTAATGTGACCGAAATGATTATATCTCGAACTGGGCAGTCACAAATAATTATGTCTGAAATGATATTATATCGAACTGGGCATGTACGTGTGTTTCATTGTAGCAGCCTCTGCATGCATCGAGCGCTCTTTGTCGGTTGCTGGCCCTACGACCTGGAATGGGATCCCTGCTGCACTCTGTCTAATGTTTATAGGGCCACACTACTATGTTCTTTGCTAACTTAAAGACTGTCTTATTTAGCGGTGGTTGAACTTGGAGCACCTCTGAGAAGATTACCTTGAAGGGTGCTATACAAAAAAACACAAGGTCACTTAACAAGGAAATCTAAGATATCTAAATGATCTATTAAGAGATGAAATCTAGAAATGTGCAGAGATTAATTCATCCGAAATGATGTCTCTATATGGACACTGATTAAAATGTGACCAAGGCTGGAACCCCGCTTTATACGTCAATAATATTAACAAACGAGTCACCTTCGATGCGGTCAACTAAACACGATACACACGATCAGATTGAATGGGTTCCAGGCTCTAACCTGAAACAGAGGCAATTAATTATTCTATATGCATATCTTCTAATGATTAATATCCTAAATTTATATGTTCTAATGATTAATTATTCGATTTATGGCTATAATCGATCAGCAGCCGAAGCTGCTGTCAAATGTGTCTGAGATTTGACAGCAACTAGCTGCTTATATGGGTGTATTTATTTAAGCAACGAAATTTAATAGCGAAAGAATCCATCAATCAAGTCCTTCACCTGTTCTTTATGACCTCCACAACTCTGCTGGATATTATATATATATATATTTGTATATATATATATGTATATATATATGTCTTTCAATCTATCTCTGTCTCTGTGTCTCTCTCCATCTCTCTGTCTTTATTTCTCTGTCTGTCTCTATCTCTGTCTCTGTCTCTCTGTATCTGTCCTTGATTGATGCATCGTATATTATACATATACATATATATATATATATATATATATATATCTGTCTCTCTATCTATCTCTCTCTCTCTCTCTCTCTCTCATCTCTCTCTCTCTCTCTCTCTCTTTCTCTGTCTGTCTCTATCTCTGTCTCTGTCTCTCTGTATCTGTCCTTGATTGATGCATCGTATATTATTCCATCTACATCCAAACAATTTACAAGACCGTATTAAATTACGATTAAACAAATGGCCTTGCACCAGTCAGTCAGTTTATCTAACCTTGTCCGACCTCACCTGACACTCACCTCACACTTAAACTAACTTCTCCTTGTCTTGAACTATCTTACGCTATTCCAATTTACATGGCGTTACCTTGCCTTGAATACCTTACCTGAACAACACCACGTCTTACATTATACTACATTACATTAACTTGTGTTGGTGTATACCTTACTTTATTTTACTTAGCCTCGCCCATTTAATTTGCCATACATTACATGGCTTCACCTACACCTTGCTTTAGCTCATCTGTATGTTACCATACGTTACATTTTATCGTCTTAACCCTGTAACCTTACCATACCCTATTCTACCTGACTCTTCCTTACCCTGCTATGAATCCTATTTTCCTTTAACGTTTTCAGGAATATTCCAAGAATGAAAATGGAATTTGCTTCGTTGTGGATTTCAGGGAGGAACTGGAGAAGTCTGACGATTCCCGAGAAGCGACCTTTCGTCGAGGAAGCGGAGAGACTTCGAGTTGTCCACATGACTCAGTACCCAGACTACAAGTACCGACCGAAGAAGCGAAAGCTGGTCAAGCGAACCGGGAAGAAAGCCCCTCCGTCCGACAGGGATCGCCTGGCAGATATCATCAACCCCAAACTGGTCAGCGGCACAGCAACGAGAACGACGTATCTCCCTGACGGTCCGTCCTATCCGCTGCTCTCCCACTCGGAACATCTGCTCAACACACCGGACGATTCTCCAAGGAGCTCCCCGAACTTCTCCAGCACCGACAACGGATGCTGGAAATACCTGGGGCTTGACGGCATCGCCAGACTGCAGCAGCAGCAGCAGCATCGGCCGCAGCCTTCCAGGCTTCACGTCTCGACAGCCTCCTCTGGAAGTGCCGAGGAGCTGCTGACGCGGTTCGGTGGACTTCCAACACCGGAGCTATCGCCTTTCGACGCACCTTGCTTCAAATTCCCGCCGTTTGTCGGTCCGCTGTCGGAGCTGTATCGACCGATGATGCTCAAGCCCCAGCCTCAATCTCTGCATCAACCTACCCTGTCTGTTCCTGCTTCCGTGGTACCATCCGATGTCTCCTACTGCATGCAGGCCAACGCCCCGACTCCGAATGGCTACCACGAGGACTGGCTACCGCTGATCGCCACTCCCCAGCTGACGCTTCGGGACCTCATCACTTCACCGCCATGCAAGGTCATCCCGCCCTTCAAGCGACCTTCACCTGAGTCCTCCAGGTCGTCACCGACGCACCTGCAACCATCGCAGCAGAACGGGTCAGCCGAAACAACCCCGACAGACTCAAACGGAAGCTGGAACGTTCCAGGGAGCGTCTGTCAATTGATCGCTGTAGGTCAAGGTCTCCCAGTTCTCGAAGACTTCATGCAGGCAACATCTAATCAGAACTGTCCCGAACTAAACGGATCCGGGGTTCTCTTCGGAGACCCTGCAGGACAACCAGAGGTTATGCCATCTAGTTGCAGGTCCATTGACGAAACTAATCCCCATTCAGAGCGTGGGAACACCTGCACGGAAGAACATTACGAAATTAAGATGGAGGTAACCACCGACTTCCACCTCGAAGAACTGATCTGCGAGGTAGCACCGGCGATCAGCCACGCTGGCACCTCCACAGCATCATGTTCAGAAGGATTTTACCAGACGTCATCAACGCACTGTTTCTCAGAAAACAGGAACACCTTCGTGGTTGAAGGAAAGGCCACTGACACAGATTTCCTCACATACATTGACTGCGGAGAATTCGACCAGTACTTTGGACAGCAGTGCGAGGGTCTGGCTCTCTTGGGACGAGACCATCACGCGGACCCCTCAGTTTATACAAAGACCCAGATGCATTCACCAAATGACTGTTTCGGTAACAACCTGTCAGGGATCAATTGTCCAGTGCCATCTGAGTCCACCACCGAAGCAACGTCCTTCGTTTGGCTGGACCCCATTCCAACCAGGTCAACGGATCTACCACACCTGGAAGCATACGATTCGTTCTGTGGCCAGGAGACTTCTGTGGAGATCGCAGACACCAAAGACATTTTCCAAACGCAGGGACCTCCTTCTGGAATCAAAGCTGAAACCGTTTGCTCCCAGCTATCGACAATTTCGCCTTTATTCGTCCTCGATAATTTCACTGATTGCGGCAACCGGAATGGCGAAATACCCCAACCGACTTGCCAGATTGGATTTGAGGATGCTGAAGACCTCCTTGACTGCTTTGCTCTGGAAATTCCCGACAGTTCTTCACGGACTAGAGATTGTTTACTGGCCACCACTCAGATCGTGACGGGGGTCTCACAACAACCCTTCCACTGGTACACCACACCCAAGAAGGAATTCCACCCAATGGACTTCGACACCGTCCGACTCGACACGCCGAAAAGCGAGGAGTCCACAGCCGATCGGGAGAACATCAGTTGCTCAGGGGACCTCGTTGATTACCGCGGGTACTGCGACAGCACTTCAGACTTTTATGGGATGGTTTTTGACGACAGCAGCCCGCTCGTCGACCTCCAGTCGCTCTATTAACCCAGACTGTGTGATGGAGACCGAAAAAGGGGACACGGCGTAACGAACGTTGATCGCGTGATCTGGGTGGCACGACGCCTAGGAATGAACCGACGATATATCTCATCATGATGGCCGAACAGAGTTCAGAGGACGCCTGGCTTCTGTCAACGGGTAAAAAGATTACCCTTGCCTGTTGTATGCGCTAAGTGGATCGGTGCTTTCGTATAGGGCTATCTGTCGGTGACGGTCTGCCTCTTGAGGTGCGTAAGCGTCTGGGATAAGCGACTCGGACTTGACTCCGATAAATCTTGAAGTATGCTCTCAGAGAAATGGTTATGTCTTACGGGTAAAAAGTCAAACGTAAGGGTTAGTCATGGAGTAGACAGAGCGACCAATCCCAGAAACAGCCTTCGCTCTTCTACTGGGATTCAGTTTAATATTGCCATTGACAAACTTCGCCTTTAGAAGTGTTCTGGTATGATCAGTCATTATAATACATACATACATAAATATATTACGCATATTATATAGCATGTATGAAAATGTGAATATAATATGGACATGATGAAAATTGTTTACTTGTATGCATGATGTAGGTCTATCTGTCTGTAAAACGATTCCAGGCCTACTGTCTTTAATAACTAAAATAATTGTCTAGCAATGTTCAGTTCTAAATTCAACTTAACTTTTAAAACATTCCAGACTATTTTGAAGTATAAACAGGCTCATTTCAAGAAATTACTTTGGACTAATTCCAAGCTTTCACTTGAAAATCTGCGGAAGAAAATGCTAAATTAGGCCAATTTAGATTTTTATGCTCCTCAGTTTCCAGAGACATCGTATTCGAAATAACTACGGTATGAAATAAGAACTGAATAGCTGTCAATAAAACTGAGATGAGCAAGAGAGGACATCTGATACCTCCTAATATAACGTCTATGGTGCATGAACAGTACTTTCTGCCATGTAATTGCTTAACAATAGCAACTAAATGTGATAACCCTAGAGCAGGACTATTGTTTGTTAGGCCTATTGTTTGTGCCTTAATCTTCCGTATTGTTATCTCCTGCATGTGATCCATTTACTCGCATCATTGTGCATTTACGAAAACAATATTGTTGTTAGCCTAAATGATTATGCATGCGGCAAAGTGTAAACTCGTTAGTGTAACGCATTACCAAAGCGAACGTAGGATTAGTATTTTTAGTTTAATGGGATATAATAGTTTCATATACAAGTAGTTTGCAGGTATTCGTGTAACTGATTTCATAAGTTCTAATAAAATATTATTTTTGTAATTGGTACCCAAACATCCACGTTCTTTGGTTCACAGCGGACCATCGCGCATACTTGCCGATGATGAAAAAAGAAGGCACTCACTCACACTCACTCACTCACTCACTCACCCCGCTCGCTCGCTCACTGGCATGCTCACTTATCACATGATCACACTCTTCTATATCTTCTTCTTCTTTTTACTATTCTTCATCTCTGGCTAATCCTCCTCTTCCTCCTCTTTTTTCAGCGCATTCTTCTTCTGCACATTCTTCTTCACATTCTTCTAAAATCCTTTAGATTAGCGTAAAGAGGGCCATTCGTTAACTTCTCTTAAGCGCTATGAAATTTCTGATGACGAATTTGATTTTACGACCATCAGACCAGAACAAGACCTAAAATTCACAGTACGTATCAAAGTTCGACCGTACGTTACAGTGAGAAAATAGCGTACGCGTACGGTACGTAATTTACTAAAAAAGTAATAGCGTACGCGTACGGTATTGTTCGTATTCCGTACGTGCCGAGCAGCCTTTAATATTAGTTGCTTCTCGTGACGTCACATTTTGTCCCCTCATTTTCTTATGTCGTTTTTTTCTCGTCGTTCTTACGTCACTTTACAGTTCTTATTTGTAGTTCCGTTTTTTGAGCGCCACCACGCTGGCCATAAAATTATTATTGAAAACTGTTATTTGTTTTGTAAATCAAGTTTAGCCATTGGTTACATAACTGTAGTTTAGCTACAATTTATTTATAGTTATATTGCGACTTGCAAGTAATTATATGTATTGGGGTATGTCAGACCCCACCTCACCTGAAACGTTACAATGCTTCACCTCACCTCCAAAGGGTTAAGACCATCAGACCAGAACAAGACCTACAATTCACAGTACGTAAGTTATTCATAGGCCCTATATCTCGTAATTCCTCTGCCTTCCCGTCTTTGGAAATTGCAATCGTAAACCGATCTCTGGATCTGCGCGAATCTGGTCTGAATTGCCTCTGTAAAGGACTATGAATCGGAACGCGGCTCTGCGTAGATGCGACTCTACCTTGAGCTTTGCTATAATAGTAAATAAAATTATTATTATTATTTTTATGATATGATAGAAAAACTTCTGTTGAAGTTTCAGATCGAAATTAAACGACGTCTAAACTCTTTATTGATAACAACTTCGTTCACTGGCGCTTCACAGCCAAACGTAAAGATCCCAAACCGGACTTCGCGCCACAATTAAGCGCGGGGCGCATTAAGTGAAAACTCGGAGGATACAAAAAGCGAACTTTAATCGTAAATTTATCAGATGCTAATTAAAGACTAAGCGCAGGGCACCAGCTTACCTACTAGCGCTGCGTCAAATCAGTGGGGTTGTAAAAAGGGGATACTGAATGAAGAACGAAATCCAGAGAGGAAGAAAGATTTAGAAGAGCCATGAAGGGTTGGCTTTGTTTAGGTTGACAGATTGAAATGACGGCGGACCAGGATAAAGACTTTTGAAAGGTAGGAGTTTAGTTAGTTTTGACTGGAATCCTGAAGAAGTAGTGTAGGGCCCATTGGTGGGCCTGCGGAAAAAGTAAAGCTTAGCTTTTGAAATGAAGGGTCTGTGGGAAAAGTGATGCTTAGATTTTGATTGAAGGGCCTGTGGGAAAAGTGAAGCTTAGCTTTGATTGAAAGGCCTGTCGGAAAAGTAAAGCTTAGATTTTGATTCATTCCGGAAATTTATAAAGCGCCTCTTCAAGAAGCCTACACAGAGGCGAAGGTTGAAGGTTGATTGAAGGGTCTGCGAGAAAAGTGAAGCTTAGCTTTTGACGAGAAGATTAAATGGACAGCCCAGCAGAGAGAGGGTTACTCATTGACAGGGTGACCAATACTGGGCGCAATGACCACTGACTTGAGCAGAACCAACTTATACAGGGCACGAAACGGTGTACCCCTAACTTCAAAGACTCGGTTCACCCACTAGTCTATATGGTGGTCGAGATGAAAACAACAGGTCCCTGCAGTCTCTGCGTCCTATCCCAGAATTAAATCATACACAACAGCGAGATTTTCGGGGTTTATGCTAACCACATGGCTGCAACCCGGGTCAAAAAACTATCACCGCAGAGGTTATGCAGACCGAAGTTTTATGCCTTACTGCCCTCCCTGAATCCACCCCTCTGGTCGACGTGAGGGTGAGACAGTCTACTGACCCAGTTTAACCATGAAATGACCCCATTTTGCTCCAAGGATTAGTAAACATCAATTGTCTAACAATCGAATCGAGGTGTAAGAGATGAGAACTGCTGTACTGGACCTCGATCTTTATAGGGTGTCTGACGTTTACCCTGTTTATCAGACGGCGAGGGAGAGGACTGGCCACCCGACTCAACACATGCCGACGGTTAAGAAAAATGAAGTCGCTATAAATCTTCATATCGAACGCTGCTTCTAACGGTTACCTTAGCGGAATTATACTCTTCTGGTCTCACTCTGCTTCTTCCCCTTCTGCTTCTCCTTCTTAGCATTTTCTTCGAGAGAAACGGGAAAGTCCAGCAGAAAGAGAGTCGCTCTATGGCACGGTGAATGTACGTAACACTACGTGGCGCATTGACAACATCTGGCACAGAGACCGAGAGGTACAGAGCCCCCGTTGGGCGGATATGCTTTGCTGCTATTAGCGCCGTTGTATTGCAAGTTGTCTGTTCTGTTAGTAGTTAGATTTCAATTGCATAACATGTAAATGTACACGCAGTGCGTTTGTCAGGCGCTTAATAAAGAAAAGATTATTATTATTATTATTACAACTATGATTCAAACTAAGTGAAATGTCTTGCAATGTGCATGTGCGCGCAAAAGGTAAAAATAATTCAATTCAATTCAATTTTATTTCCTGAACCAACATAATGCAATTATGACAGTCAATGTAGTAATTTACATTAATTATTGGTTGACAAGAGGGAGACCCAGAAGGGATGACAAATCCCGCTAGTATAAGGCCACCTGGTAATTGAGCATAGGCTAACATACAATCACAATGGCGCATGACAGCCAGTTCATATAGTTACAGGAATACTTTGATATTAAGGAAATGGCTTAATTAACAAAGATTACTAACATAACCTAACCAAAACTTAACTAAACACACCCAATGAAAACAGTACTCAAGTAATTTGTTGAATCAGGTAAAGGCGCAGTTTCTTCTTGAAGATGTGCAGACCCAGTAAGTGAGGAATAGGTAATGGAATACTGTTCCAAACGTTAGCCCCTGCAAATCTGATAGAGAATAACCGAATGTTTGTATGAGCTAAAGGTCGTAGATATAATTTAGAACTTCTTGTAGAGTAGGGATGAATTTCTGAGGAAGAGTTGTCTATAAATTAGGCTACTGGCAAGGAATCGTGTTCATAACGATACATAAATTCGTCAATCTGTGCCGTCCTAATTTGTTCAATTCTTAGTAGCTTAAATTCTAGAAATAGTTGACTAGTATGAGAACCATAAGGAACACCAGCTACGCAACGGATAGCTCTTTTTTGCAGAATGGTCAGCCTTTGTAGATTAGATTTATAAGTGGAAGCCCATATTATATTGCAATAATTATAAGCGAGGCAGGGATACATGAGGGCGTAGTAGAGGGTTAACCGAACATGGAATGGCAATAAGTAGGAAGTTTGTTTTAGAATTCATATATATGTTTTTAGCTATTTTAGAAGAAATAGCTTCTATATGATCTTTCCAAGATAAATGTTGGTCCAATGCATCGAGCCCTTGCGGCCACGTTCTTCTCTAGGCTAACCTTAAGACTGTTCTCTATAGCCGGGGTTGGGTCGGGAGCGCTTCTGAGTAGATAATCTTGAAGGGGCGCTATATAAATCTCTGAAATGAATTAATGAATATAATTCCTAAAAATGTTGATGAGATTACGGATTAATGGGATAGCCATCAATACATAAGGTGTTAGAAGTGGTTGAAGATTTTCTCTATGGGACCTGAATAGAATATAATGGGTCTTATCTAGGTCAAGTGATAATTATTCATTGGCACGAAACCAATATTAGCAATCTGAATTAGTTGCGCATTCACTATATCTGGCATAGGATTGCAGAGAACGAAGAGCCGGAGAGCATCTGATGGTACAGGATAATTGGATAGAATAGTATATGATAGGATATATACGCTTAGGATATGACAAGATCGGACAGGCTGTGGCTATAGATAAGATAGGATAGGATAGGATAGGATAAGATAGGGCAGGTTTGGATAGTATAGGATGTTATAAGATCGGATGAAATAGGATCGGACGGCATAGTAATAGTATTGTAGAGAACGAAGAGCAGGTGTGATAAATTTCAGCGTCTATGCCTCTACAATATAATTATAGGCTAATACAGAACTCGCGTCGATCAAGGAGTCCATCGACTGAATTGGAACGAACAGTCTACAGCCATCGTAGAATAACTTCGCAGTCTTCACGGATTCGCTAGATGCAGCCACGTTATTACCGTCCCGACAGTTCACATCCAAGCCATCTGCTCATGTAGGAATTCGATAAAAAGAACGGCCGTACCTAAATAAAGGTATAGAATTTAATGAGGCAACCGGAGACAGAGAACGACATGAGCAAGAACCAGTAGATGCATGGTTGAGTGATGGCGTTGTTGGTTAAGTTCTACGGTGGACCTCGAAGAAAGGCTGACAGTCGCACGAAAACGCATCCTTCCGTTCAGTTTGTTTCAGTGTTGAGTTCGGTATGGAGTTCGTCTTTCGCTATAGGCCTACTCTGATTAGATCACATCACTGTGATGAACTTTTAATAATACCCTTAATTCGATAAAAAAATATAAGCAGGGGTCGAGGCCATTTGGTCTCCATAGAAAATGCTGAGTGTAGCATACGAAGCGTGTTAAGACAAATGCGACAGCTTCACAAAGTAAACTCCAAATGTAGGCTAATACTTACATTTATTGTTTACATTTTGTAATGTAATAAATGTAATGTTTACATTTATTATTTTACTTTTTGAAATGTAATAAATGTAATGTTTACATTTATTGTTTACTTTTTGAAATGTAATAAATGTAATATTTACATTTATTGTTTACTTTTTGAAATGTAACAAATGTAATATTTACATTTATTGTTTACTTTTTGAAGCTGTCGCATTTGACTTGCCATGCTTCCTACGCCAACTCTGTCCCAATGAGGGCAACTGAGTATGGTTCGAATGAACGTGATTGTTTTACAGACCTAGTCTATTGCAATGACTTGTATAATGCATCGTCATAATACACGAAGCATCAGTCAGTGGTCGATTGTGAAATCGTCGAGACTTGTAATTGGTTGGAGAAGCCAGGACGAAACCCGATAGCTCAGGGAAGCAGGAAGTCAGACCACAGCATGGAAGCAAGTTGAAACAGACTGTTGTCAAGTTTAGACCTGAACAGATTAATTAATTATGGCAATCCAGACGTCGCACAACCTCTACATCCATACAGAGAATAAACTGATCCAGCAAAAACTACACAACAGAACGGAAGCGGTTACTGGAAATTCCCAAACTTATGATTACAATCTCCATTTCACATGTGACCTTAACGGCAATGATTGCTGTACTTATAAATTGTTACATTTATTTATAATTAAATTGTTATTTTTTTTAGATATTATAATTAATAAATTTAGTAAATAAATATTTTATAAATTATTCAAAACTTTTTGAAATACAATACCTTTATGAGGGCAATAATGAGGTTATCATAAACACATAGATGCATATATACAACATAAATACATATGCATTCCCAAATCTATAGATACATTTATACATACATATATATATATATACCCATGTAACATGTAACAACAACGATTAGCAACGTGCTACTGGTGGGCTGGTCGGTTCCCGTGTGGACCCTACGAGAGTGGCTGTCAGATTCTGGTGTGAGGAGAACGTAAACTCGAGGTGTCATTGAAGCTCTACAGTAACTCAAAGGCTAAATACAGGGCACCCCTTTATTCAAGAGCGCTACGTTTTGTCATACAGGTGGTCGAGAGATGACATACGAGAAACGAGATCCGATTACTTGGTGATCAGATAGTAATCGTAATAATCGTCATCTAGAGATTTATGCAGCGCCCAAAACAGCCAAGTGGAGGGAACCAGTTTATTGACAGGCGCTCACTTAAAACAAAATCTAGAGGGAGGTACGATCAGATTTGGTTCCAGGTCAAGATACAAGGGTCACGCAGGCAGACAGTCGGACGGCTACGGTGGATGGTGTTTAGAACTGGAGTGGAGAGAGAAAGGTAATAGGAAGCGCAGGAATCGGGATATATGATTGTGGAAAAGAGTTGCTTTCCATTTCAAGTGCGATAGGGTTGCATCCCACGGCTCCAAAAACACCCTTGGGTTACAGACCCTGCACAAATAACATCAGAAGGAAAGACGCTGCATAGACGATTAGAATCTCCGCTTTTCCTAAGGACTTGATCAGCGAATGGATAGAAGGCAGAAAGGTGAAAAGGATGTTCTGTTAAGAGCAGACTCTGGTTCAGCCTGAGGCAACTGTCACATTCGAACTTCTCCGTATCCTTATCCTCCTTATTTTTCTTCTTCCTTCCCTAGCAACTTTCGATTTGTAGCGTGATACATCTATGACTGTATGCTCTAAGCAATTAACATAGCGTCCTTTAAGATTCCTATTAAGCGCTTTACCAAAACGCTGTTTACGCCTGCCTCATCGTCATCAGTTTCTGACGTCAACCATTTGGTGGCGATAGGTACGAATAAAAGATCTCCATTGTCCTCGGTCACTTTGTCAAGGGCATTGCTGCCCGCAGTGTTAGTCCAAGTGATCTTATGTCCGCATTTGTATTGTCTGCACAACGCCTGGCTGAACTGTGTTAACGTTCGTTTAATACATTCAGTTAAATCAATAAAGAAACAAAATCAGACAGTCGTCGTCGGCGGACCCTCGCACACACGTAGAACCCAACTAATGCAGTCTCATATATTTTTCATAAGCATGCAGGTAGCGACATTGATTGATGCCTTGCGTGTAACGATGCTTGTTCGAGTTTACAGAACCGGGACATGTCCCTTCCCTCCCCCGAACTCCTTAGCAACGACTTTTTAGACAAGACGCTATCTGCATGCGATTAAAACAATAAGCAAAGTATTAAGTGAACGAAGGGGTGGTCGAAAGATGGCAATTCAGCTGAAGCAGGAAAAGATGTCACACCAAAATTTGGAATTGGGTGGAATGCCAAACCCTCCGCTACTACGAGGCCACGTCAAATGAGGATCCGGTATTGACCCTATAGGCCTACTATTCAATTTGTTAGGGCTACGTCGTCACTGAGTTGCGCCTTAATCGGTTTGATGAGCGTTGCCCAACAAACTTTTAGTAGGAATGTAGGCCTATTATGGAGATTTATGCTAATACCGTTAAAGCAAGCAAAAGAGAAACATTGGAAACCAAAGCAAAGCAGGAAGTCCTTCACTTTAGCCACGGCCTATAACTGGTGCTAAACATCGTAGGCCTATGTCAACCTAATTAAAATTTAGACTAAATAAAACTTATGCGTGCTTGGCAACTGTGCTTGACAACCAAACACACTGTTTGGCGTCTGACCATAACTCACCATTGGGAAATAATTCAATTCTAAATACGAAATGCGCATTATAAGTGGCCTACACGGCCCTACATGAATAAAGCCTGTGATATCAGATTCCTGTAGTTTAATTACCTTCTGACCATGCTATCAGATACGAAACAATCACGTAGTGAGCCTCACATTTAATCCCAATCTACGATAATCTGAATGGCTAACGCTGTAGGTCTGTGTATTATGCCTATCCGTCTGTATTCCAAAGTAATGTATGAGAAGAGTGAACACTACACTGTGGTCTTATCTTGAACCTTCGAAGACAACATACGTGGCCTACAGCGGGCAATTTAGTATCTTTTGTTCAACGGTTAGTTCAACGACACTGTCTTGACGAATTTAGACCGAAGCCGAATTGAGTGTGCTCGGATATCAGACAGCATGTGTTACAGTGGACGCTGGTCACACTATATAACCTAATGTCGAGTATTATGAGACATTCCTGTGTGGGACGCACGTGTATATATACGTGCACAAGCACATACATGCTATACAATTTGCACAAAATGATATATGAGCCATCGACAAAAACCTCGGTCTCTGTCTACGAGTCTCTCTCTCTGTCTCTCTCTCTGTCTCTCTGTCTCTCTGTCTCTGTCTGTCTGTCTCTCTCTGTCTCTCTCTGTCTGTCTCTGTCTCTGTCTGTCTGTCTGTCTCTGTCTGTCTGTCTGTCTGTCTGTCTGTCTGTCTGTCTGTCTGTCTGTCTCTCTCTCTCTCTCTCTCTCTCTCTCTCTCTCTCTCTCTCTCTCTCTCTCTGTATCTGTCTGTCTGTATGTCTGTCTCTCTGCTGCAGGCCATAAGCTCTGGAGTTGCATCGGAGGCTAATTATTGTTGTTCTGCCTCATTTCAATTTTAAATGCAGTGAACAGCAATACGTCCTAGTTGCCTACAACTACAGCTGAGAGACACCAGCAGCCGAAGAATGGGCTGTGGTAACCTGTTCCCGATACACCGAATAAATCGCACCGGACGGGGTAAGAATCAGTTTCGTAATTTTTAGGCAAATTTAGCGTGTCGCTTCCTTTCGCACAGAGGGATATGTTCCCCAGATGTTTTATGGAGCTAGTCATCCTGTCTCCTCTGATCCGCAAGCGCTTGTCGTCTATTCTGTTTGACATCGGGGAGGATAGGAAAGAAAACTTGAAAAGGGTCGAAAAAATTCTGATGGTGGACAATATTTTAATCCAAATCTGCTGATGACAAAATTGATCTGAAAAATTGATGACAAACTTCTACTAAAAATTTAAATGAATATATATATTATGTATATAATTTTCTACTACGGAAAAATGTCGTCAAAACTCATTTCGAAGAAGTATACTTGCGGAATTCCTTACTCTGCTCCTTCTGAATCCGCCACTGCCTGCTAATGAATGTGGGGGAAATTTGTGCCACAAAATGTTCAGTGCGGAGTTTGATGCAAGATCTGCTGGTAGTTTGCAATGTACAGATACCTGTAAAAATACTAAACCCAGTTAACAACCTATCGTAATCGGTGACCCGTCAGAACGGCCCAGGACAAATCGGCCCCGACAAAACGGCATTGCCCCGACAAATGGGCCTTAGACAAAACGGCCCCGACAAAACGGCCCCGTCAAAATGGCCTCGACAAAACAGCCCCGTCAAATCGGCTCCCGTCAAATCGGCCCCGTCATATCGGCCCCGTCAAATCGGCCCCCAAATCATATCGGCCCCAGTCATATCGGCCCCATACAAAATATCCAATGTTACAGGTACTTCTAAGCTTACGCTGACAAACTATATTGAAATGAGGCCTCAAGCGACGGTTCAGCTGGACAATGGACTGCGGAGACCATCGTCTAATGCTAACTGGTTGGCGTATTTAATTATTTAAATGCTTTCAATGACAACTATCATAAATCCAACTTCTATTTACGCAACGAATTATTTTTCATAAATCCAACTTCCATTTTAACGCCAAATATTATTTTCCGCAATCCAACTTCCATTTTAAACTGACCACGTAAAATAATTTGGCAACGTGAACTACGGTTTTACCAATCAAAGTTCTATTTACGCAAAGAATTCTTTTCATCAATCCAACTTAAAAGTACGTGGGACATGAGATATTTTGTGAGTGGCCTATGTGACTGGGGCCGATATGACTGGGGCCGATTTGACGGGGGCCGATTTGACGGGGCCGATATGACGGGGGCCGATATGACGGGGGCTGTTTTGTCGAGGCCATTTTGACGAGGGCCGTTTTGTCGGGGCCCGTTTTGTCGGGGCCCATTTGTCGGGGCCGTTTTGTCGGGGCCGATTTGTCCTAGGCCGTTCTGACGGGGTACCATCGTAATCATAGCACAAGCAAATATCCACGAGTTTTTCTGCTGCTAAGTCGTGGAGTCATAATACGTTTCTGGTTTGCCGTTCCCTAAAATGTTGATTTCGGTTAAGACGACATTTTTGTTGTTGTTCTCTGTCTGTCGCCTTAACCGACCTCCGATTTACATATAATGAGTGATTTCAAAAGTGTCGGCCACTTAGACTGTGAATGAGGATATCTTTATCTCGTAGGTTTGAGTTTTGACAAGAATAAGCAATGTCTAATTGAAACTCTGATTCACGAAGAAGAGGTTGCTAACCAGATAAATAACCATGATGTATGAAGTGTTAGCGACTTAACATTTCATTGTCTAAGTATAAGGTGCCAGTCTTCTCTCTCACCGCAAGATATTCACACCGAAAGTTGTAGGTTGGTAGTTTCTGTTTAACGACACTGTATCATATTGGGGGGGGGGCCGATAGCGCATTGGATAACACACTGGCATAGAGAGCGAGAGGTACCGAGTTCGAGACCCGTAGGGCGGACATGCTTTGAAGGCTGCTATTAGCGCCGTGTATTGCAGGCTGTCTGTTCTGTTAGTAGTTAAGATTTATGTCTTCTGTCATTTGATTTGTGTTCTTGTGAGTTGTTTCAATTGTATAACTGTACACTGTAAGCGGCTGCGGTTTAGCACGCCAAAGAAAAGAATATGTAAAACACTGTCCTAAGCTGAAAACCGTATGGACACGGTGCGATTGAGTCTTTACTTATACATACATCAGGTATTGGACCGTAGGAGATTGCGCGTTCACGTTGGACATAGCCTCTTAACTGGACATCACTCTAATAGTTTTAGCACACGATTCCTCATGCGCTGCTACCGCTTCCTAGATGAAATATACTAACGCGAGTCCAGTGATGCAAAATACGCCCACAGTTATCCAACAGTATATACTCTGCTTGCTGAAATAATACAGTGCCTGCAGAACTAATTGTAAATTAAATTATCCCAGTGAATGCTTCGCGTACGATGCTTTCAAACAGAAGTCCTTAGTCAGATCAGACTTCAGGTATATTAGTCAAAGCGTAGTTTAGCATCGGTAGCCATCGTAGCTCGCAGACCCGTAGAAAGTAGAGCAAACAGGTAAAGGGCTTTAATTTGGACACATACTGCGCCCGGCAGGTAAGACTTTTAACCTTTCAACTCTAGGGATAAGACGACTCAGCACCGGAGTATGTTTATAACTGGCCATTTATATAGCGCCTTATCAAATAAAATATAGGACCCGACGGTGATCACCCGAATGCAGGTCATGCATATCTCAGGGTCAAACTGAGAAAGCATCTATGCATCAGCCATCAGCTCTGGATGAGAATCCGTTGACTGGGCTGTTCGTGTTTGCGGGACCTTGCCAGTGGTGACTCTTCTAGCCATCTTTTATTCGAGCTGTGTTCGTTTTCGACTGACTGTCTGGTCATAGTGACTCTAACATCATTTAGAATAGCGCAGGGAATCTTGAAGGGGCGCTATATAAATTTTTCGAATGAATGAATGAATTACCGGTATATTTTATTATCATTATGCATCTGTTAAGTGCTGCTCTCTGGTGACCAAGCGAGCATCAATCGATGGCGTTGAGCATTGGTGAGTGACGGACTTGCTCAAGGTTCATGCACGTAGGCCTGACCATCTCCGGGGAAACTCGAACCAGTGGCGTAACAAAGGGTTTCAGCGCCCTGGGACAAGGGTTGATGACTGCGCCCTTTTAATGTTGTTGTCGACTTTTTGTCGCTCTTGTCATAATACTGTGTACCCTTGATAACCAATTTTACGCCCCTCTGGTGCTGCGCCCGGGGGCGGCTGCCCCTCTACCCCCCTTCGTTACGCCACTGACTCGAACCCGTACTCTCCGCGTTACAACTAACAAGGCTAGCTCTCAACCAGTCGGCTACCGTAGTCTCGTGAAGTTTTGAGGGCCTGGCGTTTTGTAGTTATGGTGGTCGGTCCAAGGCCTTCGCTGACCAGTTCTGCTCACTGTGTTTGTTTTTTTAGTCAGGTCTAAACTTCAGACTCGTCGTTTTAAAAGCGGTCTAATTCCTGTTTTATCTGAAAATGTCGGAGTGCGAAAGTCATTAGATTAAAGTTAGATTGGACAATAGACGTGGCCAGTTAAGGAGAACAATTTTATTGAGTCACCAAAACAGATGTTACATACATTTTAAATAATACAATAGAACTTAGGTATTACTGTCGAGGTGTCAAAAACATGTATGTATATATGTATGTATGTAGGTATGTATGAATGTATGTATGTGAGTATGCATGCATGTATGTGCACGTATGTACATTGTATTTGTGACCTTGCATGCTTGAAGGTAGGCCTAAGTATGTATGTATGTATGTATGTAGGCTTAAGTATGCATGTAAGTATGTATGTGTGTGTATGTATGTATGTATGTATGCATGCATATGGGTGTCCTTGTTTGTATGCATATACCGCTATTAATAAGTTATTAATTAAGGATCCTGAGTGGCCGAGTGGGTTGGTAGCCTGCTCGCCGCGCCGGCGCCCCGGGTTCGCTTCCCGGTCGGGTCGGTTTATCAGAGATTAATTTCTCGGATCTTTACTGCGGGTGGCTCGGTCGCATTATAAACGTGGAGTACAATACAACACACAATACAACACATCACAATACAACTGGGGCGCGGTGGTTTAGGGGTATGTTCGGTGCCTTGCAGCTGGAGGGTTGCGGGTTCGAATCCACCTCAAAAGTCGCCGCGTAGGGACCCTGGGCAAGTCCTTCACTCGCAATTGCTCATGCGCTTCGGCGTGAAACTCCGATTCAGCGTTCGCGCTGTAGTCGGGAGCGCCTCTGAATGGGAAATCTGGTGGGGGCGCTATAACAAGTGTTCAAATACAATACAATATTAATAACCTTACTTTGCGACATTCACCAACAATCATATAGAGAGACAGTCAGACACACAGACAGAGACAGTTACAGAAGACCGAACCATTTATTCCTGCAGCGTGCATGTCACATTGTCCTAATGCCTGCACAACTGTCCTTGTACACACGCGTGTGCAATGGTCCTTCCTCGTGTCTGTGTATTGTGGGCGCGGTGGTGTAGGGGGTGTGTTCGGTGCCTTGCAGCCGGAGGGTTGCGGGTTCGAATCCACCACAAGCTGCCGCGTAGGGACCCTGGGCAAGTCCTTCACTCGCAATTGCTCATGCGCTTCGGCGTGAAACTCCGATTCAGTGACCGCGCTGTTGTCGGGAGCGCCTCGGAGTAGAAATCTTGTGGCGCTATAACAAGTGCTCATACAATACATACATACATTGCCATTCTCTGTCCATCTGCACCTGTATATAACATCCAAATGGACAGTTGTCGCCTGTGTGTCCTTCTGTGTGTATGCCTAGCAGTTCTTCCTTGTGTATCTGTAAGTGATTGTCTGTAGAAGTGCCAATGCCTAAGGAGGAGGAGGAGGAGGATGTCCGGAGGGTTCATGCGACGCCTCTGATGAGAGCCTGTCGACAGGAAGAGAAGGACGTCATCATCGCTCTTCTTGACAGCCAAGTGAGCCTTGATCAATACAACCACTGCTCCGTCAATTGGTGCCCTTCCTATGACCTCCCTCTATAATCAGCACCAGCTAGTTAGCATAGATGGGTAACTAATCGAATAGATTAGGCCTATAATCGATTAGCTGATCGATTTGACAAACAGCTAATTCTAATTTTTAAAGATTAGCTAAAAGATTGGCTAATTCTAATTAATTAGCAAATTTCAGTAACTACTTCAAATTCTAATGAATTAGCTATTTTTACTAATCGATTAGCTAATCAATCATTGGCGTATTTTAAGGATTCAAAATCCCCAAAATAAATGCATTACTGTTATTAAAAACTAGAAGTGTAGAAA